>JALIZH010009631.1:0-417626 GCA_030522465.1 Rhipicephalus appendiculatus | reverse complement strand
TACGAAAGCAGTACACTCACCGTTAACAGGCGCACGTTGTCCGTGTCCGCTGCTCCAAAAATATTCCTCACTCCAAGCGTCACTTCGAGCACAGAGTCTGGCGTGCAGCGACCGAAGATACGCACGTTCGCTCGAACGCTCGAACTGAAAACTACACGACACGCGACAGGCGACCAGCACAACCAACGCAGCGCATTCCAAAAGACGCAGGAGAGGGAGAGAGCTGGCAGCGGAGGTGGCGGTGGCGCCGCGCCGGTGGCGACAGCGCGACAGTTTGGCGTCGGGGCTCGCGGGCCCGCCACAACGACGCCGAACCTGGCCGAGCGGCAAACGCGCGATATGTATGGCCGCGCCTTCATCCCGGGCGCCAATCGAAAGGCGCTTCGCGAGAGTCTTCTGACTCCCTTAAAAAGGCTAACTCTCTTTCTCTGCCTCTACCTTCCAAAAGGGGTCAAGTGACGACCCGAAGGGAATCACGGTCTTTTGATCCGCTTTTGACTCCCTTTTTTCTTAGAGTGTAGATATGACCATTGTGCACTTGCTTCAACGAGAAATGACTTGCAGTTCGAAAATGTTTTATTCTTTTAGATTACACCTGATTCTAGGTCGGCAAAACTTGTGGAGCTCAGTCAGGCTCACTCATGAAATATATTTTGTGCTTAGGGCTCACTCGGACTCAGACTCACCAAAATTTTCCTGAGTCGGACTCAGTCGGACTCATGCTCACGAAAATTTTCTTCAACCGGACTCACTCGGACTCAAACTCACCGAAACATTACTCACGGGGACTCACTCAGACTCAGACTGATGGCTCGATCTGAGTCTGAGTGAGTCTGAGTGAGTCGACTCATGAGTCCGTTAGCCTAGAATCAGCTTCTTCGACCACGGTGTCAATGCTCTTTAACACCAATATCTCACGTAATCGGTGCCCTTCTTCGCGCCTTTTGATATAGTACCTTCGAATACGAGTTGTGAGTGCTCGAAAACCAATAAGGTCATTTTTCTTAAAAGAGAAGATAACATAAGATATATTTATCAAGAACTTCCCTGGAACGATTGGCCGGGGGAGTCAAGGCACCCCCTTACGTAATACACGCCTCTGATCAATAAATATTGAATTGGTGCATGAAAGACACTGCTTTGGAATACGTGTGAGTAGCCGTGAGTATAAACGTGAATCTAGGCAAGGCTGATAGTAATGCTGAAGATGAGTAGATAGGACCATAGGTCGGAAAACAAATGTAGAACTCACTCAGACTCACTCAAGAATTATAGTTTGTGCTTCGGACTCACTCAGACTCAGACTCACCAAATTTTTCTAAAGCGGAACTCACTCGGACTCACACTCATGAAAATTTTCTTCAACCAGACTCACTCGACTCAAGCTCATCAAAATATTACTCACCCAGGCTCACTCAGACTCAGACTCACGGCCCGATCTGAGTCTGAGTGAGTACGAGTGAGTCGACTCATGAGTGAGGTCGCCGACCTATGCACCTGATAGTGCAAACTCGGGCGATATCAATTAACTATTAATACTTATCACGGGCAACGTTCTTTCCTCCATATACCGCTCATTTCCTCTGGTCTTAACATTTTTACTCTTCACGCAGCGTCTCGTCTGTCTGCGATATTCAATAGGGGCCTAGACCCATGCACCGACTTCTACACCTTCGCCTGCACCGATTGGATGATGACATCTGCGGACAATGAAGTGTACGAAGACGCGGACGACGCTATCGCTGGACAAATGGAAGAACTGGCGAGAGGTATTTTAGAAGGTGAGAAAAGTGTTTCTGTCGTTAATTGGATTTGCATGTCGAGAGTGACTTAATGTAGTGTCGGTCATAATATTATTGCTATGGCCGCACACTGCTCTCGACAGCAGACAGCATGCCACTAAACGACTCAGACAGCAACTTTGGCACTGCTATTTTTCAGATGTAAAGCATCTTATGGCGAAGCTTAATCCGGTGGCGGTGATGGTGGTGTGCCGCGTGACCACACTTACTGCGCATGCGAACCCTTTCAAAAAAAAATTTAAATAAAAAACCTTCCTCTCCCTTTCCTCTAGGCATCCCTGCCAGCGGCAACCACACCCTCACTGCGCATGCGCCTCCCCTCTTCTCTCCCCTCCTACGCTCCCCCCCTCTCTCCTCTAGGCATCCCTGCCCGCGGCGTCCACACTCCCACTGCGCATGCGCGTCCCTCCTCTCCTACGCTCCCCCCCTCTCTTCTCTAGGCATCCCTGCCCGCGGCGTCCGCACTCCCACTGCACATGCGTGTCCCCCCCTCTCTCTCCTCTGCTACGCTCCCCCCCCTCTCTCGCCTCGCGACGCCGACGCAGGCAGCGTCGGCTAGCGAGTTTCTTGGTTGAAAAAACCGACTGCTCGCGCTGCACAACCGTTCACTGGCCACCCCGCACATATGGCACTGAATCTTGACCTGCAAGGTGGTGCCGGTGGGAGATTTCTCCTGTGCGTTGTTGAACAATAACAATTCGCAGCGTGCACGTTAACTAAAAGCGGACTGCGGGTCTCTGTGTCCAGTCGGAGTCTTCTGTCTCTCATTGCCTATTAGCAGCGATTGGCATGTTCCAGTAGGAAACACCCCTCCATCACTGTGTACTCTGCGCCTCCCCAGTTTTCTCTCCTGCGCAACGCTGCGATGAGCGCCAGCGTCAACGCCGCCGCCAGTGTAAGCGTTAGCGCCCGCTGCTTCACATCTACACATGGTTCCCTTTAGCGGGAGGTGGTGTAATTTTTTACTATCAGTACACTCACGACGACTGCGCTAGATACTCGCGTTGTGCTGACTAGATTTACGAGGTGTTTGCAGTTAAAGCTGCACAGGGGCAAGTTGGTGGCTAGCGGAGCGCACTGTCCTGTTTTGACAAGGGGGAAAAAACACACTTGCATGAAAATGAAAAGGATTACCTATGCGTCATGTGGTTCGCACCTCAAAAGAGTTGACTGTTGGGCGAGTTGGTGCTTTGACATAGAAACCATCGTGCGAGCGTACGTCTGTCCTCGTCTGTTTCTTCTTGTGTGTCGTGTTTAGTTGCGCTCTCACGATGGTTTCTATAGTTCGCACCTCTCTTCTGCATACATCTTACGAACAAGCTTGGAAAGTGGTCAGGAAAAATAGGGCGCTACAAAGAAACAGCAAAGGAAGACTACTTAAAGGAGCACTGACACAAATTTTTGCATCTTGATTTTTCTGTTGCAAGAAGCAGCTAACGACCCTCGTATCACGGCTGGAATGCTAGTTCGCTCGAGCATGCGGCGGTTAATTATTTGGAAATGGTTTTAAAGCGCCCAGTCACTGTTTCGGTTTGAGACGCGCCGATTGAAGTAGGACTTTGCCCAGGACTTAGCCTAGTTTTCATGTAAACTTATCTGGCTACATGAGCACACAAAACCACGTGCACATCACAACTGTTTTCAACGAAGGCTTCATGGGTAGTGCTGTAATCCTTTCTGAAACCTTGTGAATATCCATGACCCCCCGAAAATGCATTGCCGAGGCAAGTACGTCAGCCTTTGTACTCCCGTGCAAGGCTGCCCCTCTTTCCGCTAAAGAGGTCGGCTAGGAGAGAGCGCTCGCAAAGATCGTGGCAGCCAGCACAAACTCGTGACGCAGGTGGTGGCTGGTTGTTAACACGAGAACCAAGGGCGCGTTTAGCGTGCGGTGGGGCGACACGTAATTTAAAATTGATTTTTAATACGTTCTAGGCTATATTATACGTCGACATTTCGTCCACACAATATTATCCCATAGGTCATCTGGCCTTCAAAATTTTGTGTCCGTACTTCGTTAATATAAATATGCAGTAAGATGGTGCGCAAAATGTGGGACAAGGATGGGATTGGGCGAGGCCGGAAAATTCGAGTTACAATGTTGAGTGCAATTTCTCCGACCACACCAAGAGCTTTAAAGATGTAGTTGTGGGAGCTCCGATAGGAAGGTGACGACCTGTAGGCGAGCGCTTTGTTGATTCCGCACCATCGGTTGTCGCGACAGGGCATCGAACAGGTGATACTTGTCATCGGTCTCCAAAAGAACACACAAAGCGGACGACGCTACAGTACTACAGTTCATGCGCACAGCATGAACTGCAGAACACGTTGCATTCATACGAAGCGAGGTCACCCATGCTGTGAAGGGAAACTGTTGGCGGTAAGAGTACTTTGCTGAACGACTGGCGTGATATGTTTTGTCGTGTTTAGCACTGAGGGAAAAGAGCTAATCATATGTTATTTATTTTGGTTGTTATTGCTTAAAAAGGAGCCTGCGCCGTACGAAATGAGATAATTTTGTGTTGCTCAGCACTTTTAACAGCGCAGCTGTTTAAGCTTGCCGATACCCTGCGAGACGTTCGCAAGAACTCTGGCGGGTGTGCGTCACAGGACAGCCCCACTACCGAGTAAAGCGGGTGCGAGAGAATGCGATAGCAGAGTAGGGAGATAGCAAAGCGAACGAGAGTGAGGAAGAGCGCCGAAGAAGGAGGTTGGAGCCCTGGCTGTGAGAGACTAGAGCCTAGTAAAACCCTGAGTGCTCAGGTTATAAGCCGGAAAGGAGGAGGGAGGTGGGCATTAAGCGAATACTCTGGTCGGCGATGTGGAGAGGAGGAAGGAAAGGGTGAGGAGGAGACTAAATACATAAAACGGAATAAAATTTCTTGGCGAGGTGGGATTCGAACAAGGGTGCCCATGGTCCTAATCAAGGCGAGCGTCCTAATCACTCGGCTATCCTGGCATGGTAGTAGGACAAGCATTTATGGATATCTTATGATTGCATTGCTATGGGGGAGAGAACGAAAAAAAAGTAACAAAAACAGAAACAAAAATAGAAGGAATGAAAGATGGAAAGAAAGAGAAACAGTGAGAGAAAAAAGATGGAAATGAACCGCAAGGGAAGAGAAAGACGTACAGAAATATAGAGCAGGAAATACAAAGGGAAAGATAGAGAAAGAGTGGTAGTAATGTTTATTCTGGAAATGACGCTTGATTCTGCAGCCAAATATGGAGCAGGGCGCAGCGTCCGTGGAAGGGAAGTGGTAAATAGAGGATAGTAGAAAATAGAAAGAGAGAAGGCTAAACAACGGGAGTCCTGGTCCGTTCAATGAGGGGGGACGATGGTGAAGGGAGCGTCCAGAAACTTGCGACAGAGAAAGAAAGCATAGCTATGCATAGTATATAGGGAAAGCTCGTTAATTCGTAAAATCGAATAATTATGATTGGTTAAATTACACGGGTTAAATTAAAATTGCACGATTTAAATTAGAAAAAACGCGTTGAATTAAAAGAGGTACATTGCTACCCCAATTTTAAGTGCGGGGCACTTTAGGGGGCCAGGCTGTCGTATGCTGTCGTCGTCGCTTGGCGTAGCGCTTCATGTGTAGCGTATTGAGCGTGCGCTCGCGCCAAGAAGTCTTCTTCGTCTTGTTTTTCGAGTGTCTTGATGATGATCACTTATCATGATCAGCAAAAAAAGTACTATTGCGCTTGGCGTAACGCAGGCAAAACCACGCATAAAAATAGAAAAAAAAGAGGAAGCAAACGCTAAATAGAAAGAGAGAAAGGGCAAAAATATGAAGAAAAATAGAAAGGGCGAGAAAGAGAAAGGAATAGATAACCAAAAATAAAAAAAACTAGAGGAGGAAAGAAAATCGAAAAGAAACAAAGAAGGCTGCCCACCTCCGCCCTCAATTTCTTTTTTCCCCTATCGCTTCTTCTATAGGATAGTAGGATGTTTCGAAATAAAACAGGAGGGCCAGACGGGTGTACAAGAAACTGCCAACGTCAGTAATATTTCCAAAATCCCAGAAATGATTACTCTTTATCTCCCACGTAGAGGTCACGTGCCTTTTCTGCCCTGCGCGTTCGGAATCGTGAAAAAAACGCGCATTGTTTGCATACGGTAGCCATGCATCATAATTAGCAGTCTATCAGTACCTTCAGTTTGTACTGATGCACCGCATCGTATATTACGTGCCACCTTTACCTCAACGGAGACGTCGGAGTCTGTGTTAGATCACCTCTACTCACAAGGCAAGTAGCACTGCCAGGAAAGGAATTCAGCTCGCGGGATCGAATCCCGCCCGCGGCGACCACATTTTCCATGGAGGCGAAAATGGCTGAGGCCCGTGTACTTCGATTTCGGTGCACGTTAAAGAACCCCAGGAAGTTGCAATTTCCGGAGCACTGCAATACAGTGTCTCTCATAATAAATAACATCCTGGTTTCGGACGTTAAACCGCAACAATTATTACTAATTAGGAAATAAATACCGCCCTTTCACTGCAGTACTCAATCAAGGTATTGAATAGGACCGTATCTACGACGTGAAAATAATCGCGTGTGAAACGCAAAGTGAACGTGATGCAATTCTTTTGTTTTGCCTCACAGCCAGATCAACAACAATGGCTCCACTCGTCAGAACTTATGGAGCCTGCATGCAAAACGGTACGTGGTTCTATCTTATTTAAATGCAGTTTCAGTGGCTGTGCTGCTTGTCTGCTGAAGGCGTGGTACCTTGTTTGTACTACTGGTCGTCGCTGTCACATTCCAAACACCACAGGATGCGAAAATACTCCTCTAACGCCAGTGTGACAAGCGCCAGTGTGACAAGCGACAGTTTAACGCTTGTCACACTGGCGTAGCCAGGGAAAGAAGGTGGACCCCCCCCCCCCCCCCAACATTTCTGAATGTATCATGTGCACATATACATTCGCACATACAGCCACGCATACAAAGTTTGGTCAGACCCCCCCAATTCCCTTCCCCCCGAAAAATATTGTCTGGCTACGCCCCTGCCCCTTGCTAACGCCTTAGGGAAAACCGAACCGTCATATATAATTGTGAACCATGGACTTGTAGCCAACTGCGCAGCTTTCGATTGCCATGTTCTGTAATTTATTTCTCCTGGTGCGTGCCAATGAGACTTTTAAATATGCACGCACACGCAGCTGGTGTAATTGCATGAGAAAGTTGTCAGGAATGAGGGTAATGAAGAGAACGCTAGAGGGAGCACTGGAGACAGAAGAAAGCGTTCCTTGTGTAATTGTATAGAAAAAGTTTATGGTAGTCATATTATTATTATTATTATTATTATTATTATTATTATTATTATTATTATTATTATTATTATTATTATTATTATTATTATTACTATGCAGCGTATTGTTAGATTTTCTCGCTTTTAATTCCCTACAGCAGCACAATAGTATTCCCAATTCCTATGGTAACGTCTTAGATCTGTGTATTTCTAATAATCAACCTATCGAAGTATCACTCTCTTACATCTCTCTTGTTCGTCCCGACAAATTTCACCCACCACTCAAACTAACACTCTGTATTTCACCAGAAAAACCAAGCTTTCCCAGAAAAATCGACAAAACGCCCAGATTTGCCTTTAAGCGAGGTGACTACGTTGGCTTGTACTATGACTTGTCCACCACAGATTGGTCACTGGTAACCGACAAGCCCAATGTTGATGATCAAGTCGATCAGTTTACGGAACTTATCTTGACCAGCATGCGCAAGTTCATTCCCCAGTATACACCTAATCATTGCAAATATCCCTCCTGGTTCTCATCAGAACTTATAAGTGCACTGAAACATAAAGATCGTGCACACAGGAAGTATAAACGTTCTCCATCAACTCATTTGAAGGAAGAATTCTGTCGTTTTCGTACTCTTTGTAAACGCCTTTATAAACGGGATCACAGTCTATATATTTCATTTTTAGAAAAAAGCGCGTCTGACACACCGGCTGAATTTTGGAAGTATGTGCGCAAACGGTCGAGCAAAAGTGGCGAGTCCTTCAGGATACTGGACCCAAATGGAGTAGAAGTTCAAGCCGTTGCTGACTGTTTTGCCATGCATTTTTCATCTGTTTATAAGTCTCCAACCTCTGTAGCTAGTAACGGTCGACAGGTTAAGGCAGTTGGCACAGCTGATGCTGTGTCACTAGATGAAGACTCCATTTCAGAAAGCGTTAAGCGCTTGAAACCATCCTTTTCAGCTGGCCCAGATGGCATCCCCTCTGCCATACTAAAAGACTATGGCAGTATACTTGTACCTGTATTGACTACCATATTTAATTAGTGTCTGCATGCTTCAACTTTTCCTAGCATGTGGAAAACTGCTCGTGTTGTCCCAGTGTTTAAGTCTGGCTGTAAAAGTGACGTCTCGAACTACCGCCCTATTTCCCTTCTTTGTGCCGCATCAAAAATATTTGAGCTTGCTCTTCGCAAAATATTGTCTTTTGATGTAAAAAGTTCATTGATTGTGAATCAGCATGGGTTTCTCGCTGTCCGCTCAACTGTCACTAATCTTGCCAGTTTTATGATGCAAGTCTCCACGCCTATTTCGCAGAGAGGACATGTTGACGCTATTTACTGTGACCTTAGCAAAGCTTTTGATGTTGTCAGCCATTCGCTGCTTGTGGATAAACTTGCACACTTTGATGTTGATTCTTCAATTGTGAATCTCCTCCATAGCTATCTTCTTGATAGATCATGTTATGTTGCCGTTAATGGCCAAACGTCCTCTTTGTATAAAGCTACTAGTGGGGTTCCTCAAGGGTCGGTACTGGGCCCACTCCTCTTTTTAATTTATGTTAATGATGTTTCTTCTGTCATTCGGAATTCTTCTTTCCTTTTGTATGCCGATGACATAAAGATATTTAAGGAAATTCATTCAGTTATCGATTGTCGCTTGCTGCAATCTGATTTGTGTTCTTTTTCTGAATGGTGCAGGAGCAATAACCTTGAGTTTCACTCGAAAAACATCTAGTGTGCCATTTTTATATTCTGTCAATTCTGTGTCGTTGTGTAAGGTATGTGAGATCAATGATCTAGGTGTTATTTTTGATAGCACCTTACACTTTTCTGCTCACGCTAAGCGTGTTGCTTTGCGGGGTCTTCGCAGCCTAGGCTGTGTTTGCAGAATGTCTAGAGAATTCCGTTCTCCTGTGCCCTTCCGAAAATTGTACACTGCGCTATGTCTTCCTCAACTTGAGTATGCATCTGTGATCTGGAATGGCATTCCTAATTCCAGCAGCAACGCCATTGAGCGAGTCCAGAAAAAATTTCTAAGCATTTACAACCATCGTTTCGCTAGAAATGACTCTGGATCTCGTTCTAACGCTGCTGGATTTTTATCATTGCCATCACTTTGCTGCCGACGAAATCGCGCTGATCTGTTGTTTTTTTACAAGCTTGTGCATGGTATCATATCCTGCCCAGTACCGCTCAACTGTCTTAATTTCCGAATTCCACGTAAGCTTACCAGAGAGAATAGACCTTTTCATGTAACCGCCTGCCTCTGTGAACATTCGACCATTGGCAGGATACAACGTCTTTACAATGCTTACTTTTTGGAGCTCGATGTTTTTCACAGCTCCCAGTCGTTGTTCTACTCCGAGCTTTGCACTGTACTTACATAGCCTCGTACACTGTTGACATTTTTTTTTCTTCTGCCTGCGCATAGTTGTATATGTGCAATTTTATAACGTTTTTTATCCCTGATATTTTATTATGAATGCTTGCCTTTGTTTTTGTTTTTTTTTCTGTGCGCCAGTACAAAGACCTCACGGTTGTTCCTAGGCACATTAAATAAACGTTTGATTTGATTGATTATTATTATTATTATTATTATTATTATTATTATTATTATTATTATTATTATTATTATTATTATTATTATTATTATTGCAAGCATGCGCTAGGTTTCTTATGAAAGAGGAATTCAACAGCAGCGCCTTTCCTCCCAAACCCTGTATGCGCTAATACTGTTTTCTAACGGATTGATACCAACTTGTCCAAGATCTTTCTCGCTTACCCAATCGCATGTTTTTTAGGTGCGATGAATTGGTCTTTAGGGGCAGAATATGCGACATACGTAACACTGCAGTTAATAGTAGGGCTATTACGTACCGTTATGTCCCATTTGATGGGTTTTAGGGGTGAAGCACCTTAAGGGCGAGGCTTATCCGGTGTCCGTTGTGACGGCTACATTATTGGGGCAACGCTCGGGAACCCTGGGGTAACGTACGATATATGATAGATAAAAAAAGGTTTAGCAGTAGAATAATATCAATGATAATTGTGGCAGAACAGCATAAAACACCTACAAGCACAAACCCTTTATACTAGTCCGCGACTTCAACGTAGACATTATGGACCTTAGAACCTAGATTGGTCGTCGAATGTTTGTCACTTTATGTCACTCAATGTACATGATATGGAGCAACGCTTGGGTAACGCACGGTTGCTTACCCATACGATACGCAGAGCTTCGCCCACATGTCATGACTCACTTGATGGAGATGCTTGGATTTTTCTTTTTAGATATGAAGCATCTTATGCCGGCGTGACCACCCTTACTGCGCATGCGCAAACCTTTCAAAAAAAATGAACAACCTCCTCTCCCCCCTCTTTCTCCTCTAGGCATCCCTCCCCGCGGCAACCACACCCTCACTGCACATGCTCCTCCCCTCCTACGGTCCCCCCCCTCTCTCCTCTACGCATCCCTGCCCGCGGCGTCCATACTCCCACTGCGCATGCGCGTCCCCCCCCTCTCTCTCCTACGCTCCCCCCTCTCTCCTCTAGGCATCCCTACCCGCGGCGTCCACACTCCCCACTGCGCATGCGCGTCCCCCCCCCCCCTCTCTCTCCCCCCTCTCTCTCGCCTCGCGACGCCGACGCAGCCAGCGTCTGCTAGCGAGTTTCTTGGTTGAAAAAACCGACTGCTCGCGCTGCACAACCGTTCACTGGCCACCCGTATATATGGCAATGGATCTTGACCTCCAAGGTGGTGCCGGTGGGAGATTTCTCCTGTGCGTTGTTGAACAATAAAAATTCGCAGCGTGCGCGTTAACTAAAAGCGGACTGCGGGTCTCTGTGTCCAGTCGGAGTCTTCTGTCTCTCATTGCCCATTAGCAGCGATTGGCATGTTCTAGTAGGAAACACCGCTCCATCACTGCGTGCTTTGCGCCTCCCCAGTTTTCTATCCTGCGCAACGCTGCGATGAGCACCAGCATCAACGCCACCGCCAAAGTAAGCGTTAGCGCCCGCTGCTTCACATCTACACATGGTTCTCTTTAGCGGGAGATGGTGCAATTTTTTTGTGCATAAGAGGGATGCCGAAGTGAACACACAGGACAAATTTGGTAACATGTATTTAGTTTGCAGTGAACCTCCGGATGTTGTGTTACGTTAAGCTATCTTGGTTCTTCAATCCTCTATTCCAGCCTCGGCAAGCAGTGACGACTTGCGTCGAACGCTGGCATCGTTCGGGCTCGACTTTGGAAAGATGGACTCCCCGTCGGCGGAAGATGTGTTGGTCGTGGCAGCGAACGTGTTTCTCGGCCTGGGCATCGCACCGCTCTTCTCAATCGCTTTGCGACCGAATCCAGAAGACACGAATATCACGATATTAGCGGTAAATACAACGAAGGATATTTACTGATATAACTTAAATATTGCGTCTCTTTTGAATATGTACTTTCAGCGAAATAAACGCAGTCAGCATCTGATAATGCGGAGCCTGTTTTAGGCTCTACATTGAGCCATATAGGCCGCATAAATTTTATGTAAGAAGCCCAAAGTACTGTTATGAACCCTTTAAGCATGAAGTGTACCTGTGGTACCCCGCAAGCCACAGTACCGTACACGCAGCAATACTGCTTTTGCTAATTCGTTTATCCGAACTCGGCTTACTCCTAACTGGTTTCCGTAACAAACAGCTCCACTACTGTGAAACCCGAAGAAGTGCGTAGCGCGGACACCCAGTGATTCCCGTTGCGGTGTTGTTATTGTTTTGTAGCTATTCTTATTGGTGACACGACTTCTGTAATTGCAATGTGGGTATTATTGTATCATGTGTGGTTTTAACGTCATGCGATGTGAGGTAGTGTGTGATGACTATTAGATGCTTTTGTACTGTGGTTGCGTTTTCGCGCACGGGTGAGGCGGTTGGTTTGTTCCGGCGCTGTTGACGTTGCGCGGCAGCTACCTTCTCACGCGCCATGGCTGGATTAGACTGGCGATGTAGACGTTCCACTTGTGCTTGCATTGCGTTGAGTTTAAGATTGGCTTGTCTGCTGTGACGAGCCGCAGCCGTCTGAGCTTTAACGATTCCGGACTTCTGTTTTCGCCGCTTACGTTCTGCAGCTCCTCTATGAGCCTTCGCTTAGCGAGCCACAGGCTGATGTTGCTAGGCTTGTCGAGCTTGTCGAGCAGCGGAGTTCACTGAGCCTGGAGCTCGGGATTTGAGTGGCGTCGACGCGTCGACGCTGTCTTTCCAGGAGCGGTTGCCAAACGGCGCGCGCTGATTGGGCGCTGGAGAAGTGCTGGCGTAAGGAGGAATCACGCGCCTGACGATGTGGTGGCACCTTCTTTGCGCGGGGCCGGAGTCTGCCGCACGTTTCCGAAACGTTTTTAGCGATTTTAAGTTAATTATACCGATTACTTCTTGGCTATTTCTGTTAATTACACCATTTCCGACTTTGTTCGTTTATTGTAACCCGGTTTTTAGCATTGCCAGCCTTGTTTTAGGCCTGTACTGAGTGTTTGGTTGTGAGCGGGATCACGCCACATGAAATGGATGGACGACAAGCCGGGCCCAAGAAGTAATACGCACTTAAAACTACAGCATAAACATTAACTAGAATCCAGAAATGCGACAAACGCCGATTACGCCTGTCCTGTGATTTCTGCTGCCACGTTGTACCTGCAAACTTCCTAATCTCATCTGCTCACCTAATTTTCTCCCTCCCCCTCACGCGTTTGCCTTCTCTTGGAATCCAGTCAGTTACCCTTAATGACCAGCGGTTATCCTGCCGAGGTGCTACGGGCCCGGCCCATGTCCATTTCTTCTTCTTGATTTCAACAATAATATCTTTAACCCCGGTTTGTTCCCTGACCCACTCTGCTCTCTTCCTGTCTCTTAAGGTTACACGTATCATTTTCCTTTCCATCGCTCGCTGCGTCGTTCTCAATTTAAGTTGGACCCTCTTGTAAGTCGCCAGGTTTCTGCTCCGTAGGTAAGTACCGGTAAGATGCAGCTGTTATATGCCTTCCTCTTGAGGGATATTGGTAGACTATCATTCATGATTTGAGAATGCTTGCCGAATGTGCTCCATCCCATCCTTATTCTTCTAGTTATTTCACTCTCGTGGTTCGGCTCCGCGGTTACTACCTGTCCTAAGTAGACGTACTCCTTTACAACTTCCGGTGTCTCGCCACCTATCGCAAAGCGCTGTTCTCTGCCGAGATTCTTCCACATTATTTTAGTTTTATGCATATCAATTTTCAGACCTACTCTTCTGGTTTCCGTATCGAGTTCAGTAATCATGAGCTGTAATTCGTCCCCTGAGTTACTTATCAATGCAATGTCATAAGCGAATCGCGGGTTACTAAGATACTCTCCATTAACTCTTATCCCTAACTCTTTCCGATCTATGGCCCTGAAAACCTCCTGTAAATACGCGGTGAATAGCATTGGAGAGATCATGTCTGCCTGCCTTACACCCTTCTTTATTGGGATTCTGTCGCTTTCTTTATGGAGGACTATGGTGGCTGTGGTTCCGCTGTAGATTTCTTCCTGTATGTTTATGTAGGCTTTGTCGATGCCCTGATTCCGCAGTGCCTGCATACATTTATTTTATTACTTTCCTCTGGTGTCGCCGAGCAAAAATAGCGTCCCTCTTTGGAGCGAATTCATCAACAACACCGTCTCCCAAGGTCATTCTTCATGTCGCTAAGGCCTTGAGTAGCCATGACACATGTGTGGCAGGCGTGACGTGACGCCACATGATCCGATGCGGAGAGGAGTCACAGCTACGCATCACCAGGCGAAAGGTTAAACGGTGGCTTCACCGGCTTCACCACTGCTTGGTCTCGACAAGGACGGCGCATCATCCGGGCCGTCTGTGCGTACTCTGCAGCGCAAGCGACAGGCTTCATCTCAACATCCAGTTGATACAGCTAGACGGCAGGCTAAGTGATCGCACGCAGAGGCGAAGTCGCTGCTGAAACAACGGAGCGAAGGGAGGCCAAATCGTCACCTTACAGAGAAGCTTAGCAAGCGCGGACGCGTGTTACGATTGATTCTAGTACAGCCGCCACCGTTGTTCAGCAACATAAACGACAAGCAGAATACGAAGAAAAATAACTTTAATTTTAATGCAAAACTGTGCGCATAGTGTTTGCGAACCTAAGACTAACGTACCTTTCAGTCCTGAGAATTTGGTTTACAAGAGTTAAACCTCAGCCAATTTAATTCTTCAAAAATGATGAACTCTACGTATGTGGATGTGTAGGCATGATGCTAGAACTATCAATGTGAGCGTTAATTAATAGTGGGGGGACGTCATAGCCTTAATCCCTGCGATAATGTTTCTTTTCTTCACTTTACGCAAGCCCACAGGGACATTTGGTACCACTTTTCATGACATTGCAATGACGAACGCCTCTAAATACCACAATGCATACACTTTCACAGCATACACTTTATAGCGAGTATACGTAGCAGAGGTTGTTGGCAAATAATGATTTACAATACTCCTCCCAGAAACGTGGATATGTTTAAAATGCTAAGTACCGATGAAACTGAAAGCACGATCTGAAAATAGCCCTTTCGTGCATCAGCCGTTTCATAAGTGTATAAATGTTAAGAAAACCACTTAGGGCACTGCATTCTGAACGGTCGCGAGGTAATGCAGCTGATCCTGCTGTGTCGAGAAATGTCACCCACATCACAGCGCACATCTAAGTAATCAGCCTATATTGTGAATTAGAACTACGAAAGCATTACCTAAGAACTGAACTCGTTACTGTACCACACTTGCGCCCAGCAAAAAAAGAAATTAACACCCAAACAGCAATATCAGCGTCGGGTTGACTGTTGGAAAATCTGCTCAACTGCTCCGTGGTGCGCGCTGACGTCAACTAACTTTTGTTCCAGAATGCATGTAACTATTTTCTTTATTCATGATACCTCAGTAGACGATGGTTACTTACCTACAGATTCAGATAAACATTCGCGAAAGTTCTGTTTATGGACACCCGTTTTGACTCAAGCAGCAATTACGTATAGCGTTTGCTAATCACAGGAAATTATTCGTGAAGAAAGCGAACAACATTCGGAGATCTGAAGACTACCTCGGGAGACTGTATTCTGTAGTCGTTTGGTGGGATTTCTACACCTGCCCAACTTACGTGAGCGATATGCAATCGTTGCGCTGCAAGAAACATTGCCGAGAATGGATAGCGCTTAATTGACATATTCACGAAAGCTCTTTTTTTTTTAAACTTGATATTCGTTGGATCCGCTCAGCCGTACCGTTTGACAGTATAATCGTGTCGTGACATTTGTTTTTTCGCCATAAATTGCTTGACCATATTTTTAAACGGAACTTTGCCTAGAGACATAGGTGTGCGCACGAGGGGTGCAGAGCAGTCGGAATTGTATACCGTCATTGTTTTAAGCAGGCCTATCTATGGCCACGCAGGTTTTCGCCAATAATTGCTGCCAAAAGATTCTGTAGTTGCGTTCCGAGAACTGTTCATTTCCATAGTTTACTGCTGAAAAGCGATGGACCGAAAGCAGTTCCTTGTGGGACGCCAGCCATCACTTCATCTTAATTTTTCCGTCCATTGTGAAGCATCTTGTCTACCGCACCCAACGAACGAAAGAGGGGAGGGGTGCTGATAAAATTTTGCCGAACCCACCCCCTGATGGGAAACCCTGCGTACGCCTTTGCCCAGTGATACATGATGCTGGGGCCTCCACTAATCTTTCACGATGTTTCTTTTCTCTTGTGGTACAGTTCGTGTCATGTCGATTTTCCAACAAAGCACAACGAATAATAATTGCTGGGGTTTAATGTCTCACTATCACCGTACGATTGTGAGATGCCGTAGTGGAGATAGATAGATAAAAAACTTTATTGAGGTCCTGAAGGAGGGCTCCGGAAATTTTCGTCCACCTAAATCTAAGTACACGGGCCTCAGATTTTCGCCTCCATCGAAATTGCGGCCGCCGCGGCCGGGATTTGATGCCGTGACCTGCGGGTCAGCAGTCGAACACCTTAACCGCTAGATCACTCTTGCGGGTAAACACAACGAAATGTTGCATGAACATTAGAACTGCGAAAGTTTTAACTATGCTTTGAGAGAAGCATTTCTGCTAACACCGGCGTGTGTTCCTTATGCAGCTCAACGAAGCCGACGTGCTACTTGGGCGAATGGAAGCCTCGAGCTATGAAAACGTAAAACAGTTCACCAATCTTGCTTGCAAGTTTTTGAAGGTCGTTCACTCTGCTGCAGAACAAGACAACAGCACCAAAGCCTGCATGTCCGTCGCGCTTGTGGCAATCGACATGGCCAAGGTCTGTGATTGCGCCACCTTGTATGCACTATTTTCGATAAGAAGGAAGGTTCACGCTGTTAAATTTTTAGCCACCATTTTAACTGCCGAAAGCCGTACCAAAATCACCATTTTTTGTCGTAATTTTTTTGGTGCAATTCTGCTTCTGAAAATATATTGTGTCATTGATTTCTGTTTAGGAATCAATGTGTCATAATAGTGATCATGTCATAATATTGCTTATAGACAATATTCCATTTCCCACTGTGCCTAGTGTTTGTATTGGCAGAAACAAAGGCCCCACTTTCTTCGAGCGAAAACTGGCTGGTACGAATATAGAGTTGAAAGGCAGGCCTATCGTTGTTCTGAGGGTCTTGCTTACATTTATTGTGAGGTTCCAGCCCACTATAACTGCACACTGCGCGACAATACCTGATAAAAATAAAACTCAACCACAAACTACCATACCCTGAATTGTTGCAGAACATGTCCGAATAACTAAAACCAAGCCTGAGTATGACGTCAATAGTTACAACAGTTGCACGGCGTTAACTTAGCTAGTCTTGCACCAATTAATAACACTGGCATAACAATTGAGTAAATGCAAGACGGAACAATGACGAAAATTTCAGCACAGTGCAAACTCAGTCGATAACTGGTAGATGTCTTGTGATTATTTTACATAACTTGAATATTGTGCTAATGAGATATGGCTTTTTGGTTTCTTCGCAGTCGTCGTCAAAAGAGGAGCCCTTAATCGACCGAATGCAGAATTTCACCTTAATGTCCCTCACGGAGCTCATCGCATTTCAAACGGTAACGCATGGTTTACATTTCAGACTGTGCAGCAAGCATCACTCACAATTTACGCGAACATTATTGCAGATGCTATCCAGAATTGCAAAATCCGAAGGCAAACTGCGAAACGACACAATGTTGGCTGTAAAAAATCCAGCGCAGATTGGCACAGTGAAGTCTCTCCTTCTGACTAAAGTGTGAGTGAGGACATCGTACTACTCCTTACTTTTATAGGTTTGCAGCTGAATTACGGTGTTCTTAGGGATTGTTTCACGATAGCGCAAAATATACCACGGATGTTTGATCACGCAGGCAATCGCTATTCTACTACTTGGGCCTACACATGACGGTCTACTTGTCGCCATTTTTGGAAGATGGGCAGCCGTACGAGGAAGCCACCTCTTTTCTTCTGTCGGGTCGCTCACGGTCCCAGCCAAAATGGCGAATCTGCGTTCGCCTAGTGAATATGATTCTGCCAGGCTTCCTCATGTTGGCCTTCGAGCACTACATGAACAGCTCCAATACTTTCTCTGAACTCATGGTACGTTTAACTGTTTATACTGTTCTCTACTTGCCACTTAAACGAGCCATCGTGGCAGAATGAGCACTACACAGCAGTCGGACAGCGTAGCTACACGCAAAACGCTTAGCGCACTTTTCGTCCACTTTTCTTTCTTCCCATTTGCATTACATTTACTACTAACAACATCCCCTATACTTTCCTTGGCATTATTGTCTGTTAGTTCTCATTAATATTAGCGCATCAAGTGACCCGCAGTTAAAGTATATCTTATCTATACGCGTGGTGTATTTGCCTTAGTATTCTTGTTCTGCTCTCCTTCTTGACGCTACGATGACTCGTTTAATTGCGATCGTTCGTGTAGACTTGGCTATTGAATGTGAAGAATGTACTTGTCAAGCTGCTGCTTAGAAAAGCTTTGCTTATCATGCAAGACAAACAAAATTTCATGCCTAAAAGCAAATCGGACGTTGACCTAGGTAGATGTGATGTCGTGGTTATACCTCTTGGAACAAGTGCACCCGAGGAGGAGAAAACAGAGCTAGTTTGGTCCGTTCCCTACAACAAAGACTGAACCATAACGACATGTTCGGAACGTTGAGATATGCTTATGGCTTTTCGCCTTTGCTAAAGAAACAATCCTATTCCGATGCAGAAAGTGCGGCTTTACAAAATTCAAGATGGTTAAGCTCCTACTTGGCTTTACTTAAGTTTACGCGCGGACATTCACAGAGCAACTGCGTCATATCTTTGCACATAGAAACCTTGAATATAGTTTGCCACGAATGTTGGTGGTATGGGCCATCATCTAAGAAGGACGTCTGCCTGTTTAGCTCTTGCCACACGAAGGCCCGTATTCTGAAACGCTGCTTCCCTCAGACCATTTTCTTACGTTATGTGAGAAGCCATTCATGCCTTCTTATTTTAAGGAACTCCTTGAGGGAGCCAGCTTATTTTGAAAGCTTGCTTCAACCTTCCTTTGAAAAGGGCAGCCTGTCTAAGTAAGGCGCGTGTTTCAAAAGTCACGTGTGAAATATTAATGAAACTTTCGCTTTTAAGCAAGAATAGTGAATATTTCTATGCATACCGATGAATAACAACGTGTACACTGATTTTTCGTGACATGAGTGCACGAACTTTTCCATTTAATTTTCGCCTGTTGCAGCAGGCAAAAACTGGATGGTCGAGAAACCTTGGAGCTGATTGCTATAATTGATGCATTTCTACGGCCATGTTATGTGGGAGCAAGTAATAAAGATCGTTTAAAGAATTTAAGACGTGGGTGAGATTTATTTTCATAACCGAGCAGTGCTAAGCTTCCGAAATTTACACAATTTGGTGCAAACTCGCCTTCACAAAGTAAATTATTGTGCTTACATTCAGAACAAGGGCATGTTTATCGGGTCGTGCAAAGCGCCTTTCTGCATTAACCTGTTTTTAGCAAAACGAGGAAGTCTTACAGCAGTGGTTCCCAGAAACCCAAGTCCTGGCAGTATTCAGAGATATGTGTACAATTTCTTAGTCGTTTTCCAGTGTGGTGCCTCGGGGTTGCATATTGAGTTATCCCAAATGGCCAGATTCGTTGAAGAATGTCTGCCGCCGTGGTCACAACACGTAGTATTCCACTCTAGAATTTCATCGGATTCCTTGACTTCAGGCTTGATTTCACCCGTGAATAGGGGCGGATTATCCAGGGTTCAAAGGGTTCAAATGAACCGGGCCCTCCGGTTTTAGGGGGGCCCCCCAAGGGCCAGAAAAAATGGCCGACTTCGTTGTTTTGTTCGAAAAAGTTTAACCCTCCTGCTGGATTCCCCTGAGAGAAACAGATTATCTATTTCAATAATGAATATACATGCTTCTAAGAGGTTGTTCGTTGCATAACGTGCATAATCTTGAATTCAGCTCACAGTTCTGCAGTCTGTGGTAAAAATCTTTTACTTGCCCAAGACCATGCATCGTGTAGAGGGAAGGAGCTGATCCAGCGGATGGACACATAGAGCAGCCTGACGAGGATTTTAGCAGCTACGGTCCAACACGCAATGCGAAGGCGCATAGAGAGTGGTTCCTGTTTGAAATATCGTTTAATGCGCTGAATTAAAATAACCGGTATGAAGCTGACGCATAGGTATGCTTTCATTATAGTGTAAACAACGCACCTTGAAATATTTGTATGGTACAGAACTTCCTGATTATGCAAGGACTCCGAAGGAGCAATGGTTTGATTCTTCGCTTCTGGCATTGCCGTTCTGTCTTAATTCTTGCTTGGTAGTTATATAGGGAAACTTAAGAGACCATCACTTGGTAAAGGTTGTGCACAGGAAATATCTACAACATATCCACTATCTGGCCGCCAGCAGACCCTCACCACAACTGCTTGAGCGTAGGTGGTGGCTAAAACCGACCATCGCTTTTGAACTTCTTTTACGCAATGCCCTGCATAGCACATGCAACCACGGGCGTCTCAGGTGAACATGATGCTTCTCCGAGCCGACCGGATGCGCGCAGCTTGTTCGAGATCACATAACACCGCTGCCGCGCTCAACGATCCACGAGGCAGCACGGCTCTTATGACGCATTCTTCGGTTAAAGAAATTTCGTGTGTGCACACTGTTCTTCACCGCGTAGTTGCAATGGTAATGTTCCTTGCAGAACAGGATCCTCAGCTAGAGGATCCAATGATTTACTCGGGTCTCCTCAAAATGGAAACTTCCTTGGGTGTCTTTAACTGATCGCCAAGTTTGATCCTTTCCTTGCAGCCCATATAAAGAACTTTGGGAACATTGGACGTGGCAAAACATCCTACCTCTCCTCAACCATTGTGGAAGAGGTTGTAGAAGCCCTCGGAGCTGAAGTCCGAAAAAAAAATCACTTGCGCGGTTGCTAGTGCCAAGTACCTCTCTCTTTCAGTTGATTCTACACCTGATTCGGGTCACAGGGATAAACTTACAGTGGTGATTCGCTACGTTGCTAACGATGAGCCTGAAGAACATTTTCTCGGATTTTGGCCCATAACCAGTCACAAAGGGGAAGATCTCGCGAAGACAACGCTCGACCTCTTAGAAAATCTTGAAGTTAACTTCCAAGACGGTCGTGGCCAGTCATACGACAACGCGAGCAATATGGCTGGAAAATACTCTGGCATGCAGGCTCATTTGAAGAAAATCAATCCGCAAGCAAATTTCATCCCTTGTGCTGCTCACTCTCTTCATCTGGTCGGGGCGCATGCAGTAGATTCTTGTGGGCAAGCCGTTAGTTTTTTCGGGCTTGTACAACGGATATACGTTTTCTTTGCCGCGTCCACTCATCGCTGGGCTGTACTCCAGGCTCATTTGAAACAAAACGCCACAGCGGTAATCCCAAAGCAAATCTCAGACACGCGGTGGTCAGCGCGAGCGGATGCAACGAGGGCTCTCGTGGCAGGTTTTAAGGAAATCAAAGCCGCCTTGAATGAACTATCCGAAGAGCCTCAAGAACGAGCAGAAACGAAGCATGAGGCAAAATCTTTGCTGAAGGCAATGTCAACATTGGAAATCGCGCTGATGGCCGAGTTTTGGAATAGAGTTTTGCAGCGCTTCAACGCCACCAGTATGGCACTTCAGAGTCCCACACTTTCATTGAATGCTGCCGTCAGCCTGATGAAATCATTGTGTGATTATGTATCCGGCCTAAGACAGAGGTTTCACGAAATTCAAAAGCTTGCGAAGGAAGCGTCCGACAACGCTTCGTACAACACAAGCTCGCAGCGAAAGCGAAAGCAATCTACGCGGTACGACAGCACTGCAGACACAAGCACGCCAGAGCCACAAGATCCTTCCGCAAAATTCCGCTGTGAAACCTTCTTTGTCATGATTGACAATCTCGTACACGCTCTCACATCCCGCTTAAATGCTTACACCGAAGTCTGCTCGCAGTTTGCTGTTATTACAAACTGGAACTGTTTTTCACCAGCGGTGAGACGCCTGCAGGCAATGGACCTCGTGAAAAAGTACCCTTCTGATCTGGCTAACACATTTCCCGATGAGCTTGAACAGCTAATTTCATATGCGAGCAACGAAGGTTGTTCTTCTGTGGCAGACATGCTGAAACTTCTATTTCGTGAAAAGCTCGAAGGTTCTTTCCCTGATGTCCATGTGGCTCTTAGAATTTTTGTGTGCTTAATGGTCACAAATAGCACTGGTGAACGATCATTCAGCAAACTGAAATTGATCAAAAACAGGCTTCGATCAACGATAACCGACAGCCGCCTCAGTGATTTGTCGCTGCTGAGCGTAGAGACGGAGGTTCTTAGGAGGGTAAATGTTGAAGAGCTCATCAACAAACTGTCTCAGCAAAAGGCACGAAAACGCTTGTAGAAACTTACATACCTTCTTTCTCTACTTAAAAGAATAATGAAAACAGAGAACATGTTAATAAGTATACACGCCCCATTTCAAGGTTGCATTTCTGCGAAAGAGTTCACCAATTTTCTACACTGTGTTTAAGAAGAAATATTTCGTAAAAATATCAAGATATTCCGAAGTTTAACCGCAGAAAAGATGTGTGCAATGAATGTGTTTCCTTCTCCTATAGCCCTATGAAAGTGAATATTGCCTGCAAAAATGTAACCCTATTACATGTTTAAAAGCGAACGATTTGTGCATAAATGAAAATATATGTGGTCGTTTTTCGAGTGTTATTTAAAACGTTTTTGTGAAAGTTCTACATGGATCTCATTTTTTATAGGCGCCACCTTTTCCGAAAGATTTGGCCCACCCCCTTCCCATATTGAAAATATTTTAATGTTAAACCATCTGTATTACTTGTTGTGATCAGTAGGCATATACAATATGCATAATAGCACTATATCGAAATGCTGCCTTAGAAGAGCTTAAATGTGGGTTGTTGTATGAAATCAAAGGTAGCTAGACGATTGGTAGCGTGTTTACTGTAAGTACGTGCGAACAGTTTCTGAAAAAGGCGCACCTGTCAACTTCGGCAGTGCTCGCACGCAGGCAACCAAAGCGTGTGCTACCCAATCAGTGAAGCTGAAGCAGATAGAGGAAGCTATTTTTCACAAAGGCGCTCCCTGATTTTCGAGGGAAGATGTGCTCTCTTGAAATAAGGGTAAACAAAGCTATAGGTTAAGACGAATGGAAGAAACACACACGGTGCTTGGACTGCACTTCTAAGTGTCGTATGCATTCCTTCTTTTCGTCTCAACTTCTCGCACAGTTTAGTCTTCTTTCAGTATGATCCAACGAACCAGACAGATCTTAATGCTGTCCATGTGTCTTCGTCTCCGGATATAGTTAATTATTACGATGACAATCTCTCCACGTGCTCCGCAATAAAGAAAACGCCCACGCGATATTAAACACTCCGGAGAGGCTTAGAATAAATATGGCTTGTGTTCTTTGCAGCTAAATCTAAAAAGCGTCAAGTCTCAAGCATGACCATATGACAAAGCGGGAAAGAAAGGGGGGCGGGGCGAGGGGGGGAGGGGCCCCCCCTTATTTTTTTGAACCGGGCCCACCGCACTGTTAATCCGGCCCTGCCCGTGAACATGTTTGCTGGACATATTAACCAGGCTTAGCCAAGCAATCCTAATGTTCTCACCTTCGTACATTAAACTTGTCGCAAGCATTATTGTTTGGGCTTGCTTCTCCCACGCATTAAAATAATCATGCTGCCACAGAGTAAGCGCTAGCTTTCAGGCCAATGGCACTGGCCTGTATTACTAAATATTACTAATCTCAGGGGCTGAGATAATCCACAGAAAATGAAAGGAAGGTTTTCTGGGCACACATTTTAGCGCATGCAACTGCACCCCTCTATTTTCTAAGACCAATGTCATTTTGTCCTACCCAGACGGCCGCACCTGTGTCATTGTCGAAGCAGCCCGCATGGCATGTGAATAATGCCCATGCATAAGAAGCCATCGCTAGCCTAATCCAAACAACTGTCATTCCTGGAAGACGACATCACGAATGGTGGCAATGAGGGGGGCATTTCTTTATGTACCGTTTCGTAATCCTTGTGTCTTCTTTTTTTCTCTATTCCTGTAAAATGCCTTGTCCTCTTCGCGCTGCGCCATTTTTACGAAAAATGTTGGCAGCCGTTCAGCCTAACGTTCGAAAACACGTCTGGCAAGCAATTTTTTCGATAACGCCGAAGTTGCCATTACAGCTAGCTTGTGCAGAAGTACAAGGCACCCATCAAAATAAGTATTTGGACACAGTGTCACTGACAAAGTACGGCGGAGAAGTGCTCTTTCAGTGCAAGTAATGAGTAAGGGTGTGCGAATATCTGAACTTTGGAATATTTTTTCGAAGACTGTTGGCTATTCGATTCGATTCGCGCCGGAATTTTAATGTCCGAACTATTCGAACTTCCAGAAGACAAATATAGCCAATGTCCGATTGGCAGTGCTCCTTCAGATTTTCGATATGCTTCACCCCATCACACCCTGGCTTTGCAGCGAAGCTCCCTTTCAGACTCCGCTACGGTCGCAGATATATTGACTTGAAATGCAAGAAAACGCTGGTTCCAACATGGACATGCACTGCGTCGTTTAAGTGCCCCTTCATATTTTCTTTATGCTGTGCCGCATTACACTCTAGCATTGAGGCAAAGCTGCCTTTAGGGCTCCGCTACGGCCGTAAACGAATCGGCTCTCGAAAGCGCTGGTTGGAACTTGCGCGGCAGAGGTGCGGACTTTAATTAATGTCCGAATGTCCGAACCAGAATGTCCGAAAAAAAGACATGACTGATCCCTCTGTCATAGGAATCGGCATAACACGGACGTCTGAAGAGACGTCTGCGGCAAAAACTATGCCGTGAATTTTGCACGTCGCGTGTAGAAGCTAGCGTGTATCAAGATGACTAAAATTATAGATCTTCCAAACAAATTTACGTCAAAGTTGCAGCCTGTCCGCGAGGAAAAGGCTTTTCCATTTCTGTCACGTATGCGACTCACAGGTCAAGCCATGGTACTGCAGGCGGTGCGAGTTCACTTGCACATTCGAAATTACAGCGCATCAAGGGTCGTGGCAATGGCAGAAATAGGGAGCGGCAAAGCGAAGAAAGACTTTTACTTTTTGGTTGTTTTGACAGCATGTATAAATTCGGTCCTTAGCTGGATTCGTTAGTTGAATGGCGGAAAAAAAGTCAAAGTTTCACCGCAATGGTGAAGCAATGAATGCGATAGCAAAAAATTGTAATGTTATACGAAGTGAGGCTGGCAGCTCACTCTTTTTGGATCCGATCTCACGCAACTCTGGAAAACGCTTGTTTAAGAGAATTCTCGTCGCGTTGAGAGCGCAGCACGTAGAAGGGTACACCGGCCCCTCGCTGTCGGCCGCCGATAAAAGGAGATAACACGCGCGCCCGCGCTCGTAAAATCGAAGGTCGCCCCCCCGCTGTCGGCTGCCGAGAAGGGGAGATAACGCGTGCGCCCGCGCTCGTAAAATCGAAGGTCGCTCGAGGGACCCCCCCCCCCTCGCGTCTTTTCACGCTCACGAATGACGGGCGGGGCCGGTTATATATATACATATACGGCAAATGACGGCGGCGGACACCGGCGGCGGCGACGCCGACGGTGAAAACCAGCCGAAAGTTTCCATATAATTGCTATCGCAATAAAAACAATGTCAATAGCATTCCGATTTCGCATGACAGGATGTATTAGCAAAAAGCACGTGTATATCAGTCTCTTCATGCCATCTACTGTTAAATAACAATCTTCTCAGTATTCATTTCTTTTTATTTATTTATTTTCCATCCCTCAAAGGCCCCAGCTGAGGTATTACAAGAGGGGTGGATTTTAATTGCATCGAAGAAGTGATTCGATAGCAGCCTTAAATTGGTGTGGGCCTTGAATTGGTATGGGCAGTCGCAGACCGACGGTTCCAGTCCCGTGCGGTTGCAAGAAAAAAGGAGCTATAGGTGGTAGTTTTTGCTGGTGGAGGGTACAGTGCTCTTGGATGATATTCATTGCATCTGGAAGAAATTCACCATAAGGGGCTCATATTTCCGACTGCTAATATTGGATGCTTTATGTGGCAACGTACTATGGCAAAGTATTAGTATAAACAAGAAAACAAAAAGTTCTGGCAGCGAAAACACAAGTGGACTTAAAGTAAAGTACAGATTTTTCATGCTTAGATACGTCGATAGATAACAAAATTCACATAGCTCTCAGCGGTCCTCCTAATAACCATAAAATAATATAAAAATAAGAAAAATATCATTAATATCAGAGTGTACATTATGCATGGGCAAGGTTCATTTAGAACGTCGATAATCTGCAGTTCAGGCAGCAATTTAGATTAGTGCAGCAAGCCTATTCTTCGGTCAATGTCTCGCAAAAAAGAAAAAAAGGAATGACGCACCACGTGATCTAAATTTAACCTTGTTTTTTTCACTGCTAGGCATACATTATGGCCGAAGAATCGCGGAACGCGTTCATCGACGAATTTTCCCACCTTCAGCGTTTGGACAACTGGACCAAGTTCATCATTTCAGAGAAGGTGAAAAAACCACGCATAGTACTTTTATTTTCTTCACATCCCTTTTGACTGCAGAGTTCCGCTTCTCCCACACGTAATGTCTGCATGCCCGTAATATTCATTCCTACACAAAGTGCAGTGTTCTATTAGTTTTGAAAGACAGCTGCATCGGAGCATGTTTCTTTCTCAGGTCTGTACACCAACTTTCCTTGACGTATTCACTCATATCTACTCATCTTCAACATTACTATAAGCCTTGCCTGGATTCAGGTTTATGCTCACGTCTACTCACACGTATTCCAAAGCAGTGTCTTTCATACAACAATTCAATATTTATCGATCAGAGGCGCAAATTACGCAGGGGAAGTACCATGACCCCCCCCCCCTCCTGCCAACTCTTCTATGAAATTTCTTGATAAATATATCTTATGTTGTCATCTCTTTCAAGCAATATCTCCTTACTAGTTTCCGAGCACCCATAACTCGTATTCGGAGGTACTATATCAAAAGCTGCCAAGAAGAGCACCGATTACGTGAGATATTGGTGTTATAGAGCATTGACACCATGGTCGAAAAAATATTTCTAGGCTAACGGACTCATGAGTTGACTCACTCGGACTCACTCAGACTCAGATCGAGCCGTGAGTCTGAGTGAGTCCGGGTGAGTAATCTTTTGGTGAGGTTGAGTCCGAGTTAGTCGGGTTGAAGAAAATTTTCTTGATTGAGCCCGAGTGAGTGTGGCTCAGAAAAAATTTGGTGAGTCTGAGTTCGAGTGAACCCTAAGAGCAAAAAATATTTCATGAGTGAGTCTGAGTGAGCTCCACAAGTTCACGCCAGACATATCGGTACAATATCTATAACTTGTTTTCTTTGAGATAACAGCACAAGATCTTTAACATTGCGCGTACAATAAAGAAATAGGAAAAATTTATGGACTACGCGAAAAACACCGATTAGGAGGCGTGACAGCATAGGTTTTGTTCCTGGCCGCCGCGATTAGCTCCAGCAGTGGTTGTCGGAGATAATCTGTGAGGCCACACCTAGTCAGAGCAGCAACAACGTCCACTTTGAGCCTCTCCTGAGTAGCGTTGGCGCTCCGCCTGCGGCTTCCTGCAGGACGCACGTTTTAGAAAAGTCACATCCGCTGGTGTCGTGAATGAATTCATTCCTGACATAAACAGAAATGTTTCCCACTTATGACATAAGAAATCTTCTCACACGTTTTTACGAGCAATATAAAAAATATTCTTCACGCAGTATTGATTTCGGGGCTTAACGCCAAGCGCATCCCTCCAAACAGCTTATTTCCATGTTGTTGCTAGTGCGTTGTCATGTATAAAATAATTTATTCAACACAATATAGGCGCTGCGAAAACAACATGCATTGTAAAACAAAGACGCCCTGAAAAACCAAACATGCCACATACAAGATGGTTCTCCGGCCTAATACTCTAATCAACACTTTGTAACAGTGTGTGGCACGATGAAAGCAAAGTTTTAATCTCAAATGTAGTCCTCAAACGAAATGTTGGAATGAGCTATAGAATACGCTTCTATACAACACTTGCTGGAGACATAGTTGTGATGATCAGTTATGATTTATTCATAAGTAGAAATGCTCGCGGTATACTAGCTCATTGTGCTTCTATTGAAGAAGTAAGATACATGTCAAGAAAATAGATATATCAAAAACTGTTCATTTTTGATACTCTGTACAATCAGTGTACTTACTATCGCTTGTCTCATTTATTTTATCAACTTATCTCTCCTAACAGCTTGAAGAAGTGCGATTGCTGTTCTTGTTTCATGCTCGATACTGGGCGGACTCTCTAATAACTGGCTTGGTCAACAAGGTGAGCATAATAATAATATCTGTGGTTTTACGTTCCAAACCCCCGTGTGATTATGAGAGGTGCCGTAGTGGAGGGCTCCGGAAATTTGGAGCACCCGGGGTTCTTTAACGTGCACCCAGATATGAGGGCACAGACCTATAGCCTTCTCGAGTCCATCGAAAATGCGGCCGAGATTCGATCCCGTGATCTGCGGGTCAGCACTCAAGCCCCATAACCACTAGACCACCACTGCGGGTCACACAAGGTGAGCATGAGATTTGATCTCATGTTCACCTTGTGATAATTTGATCAGAACAAAGAAACAGCGTTTGAGACAGGAAGGTGAGAGGGTAAGCGACAAATCGCTGATATCTCCCGTGCTCTCGTCATCTGATCCCGTCTCTGTTATCATTTTAGGTTTCTTATAAAAAATAAACATAAATTATACCATAAAATTCGTCTTAGTAGCATGAAAACACAGTCGACGGAATAAGCTGCGAACTAGCGACTTACGGCCGAGTTCACGACTGTAGCCAAACACAATGCGAACTTGTACAAGAGTCCGTAACAATATAGCGTTAGGCTGTAAATGTCAAGCTTTCAGAGATAGAATTGAGTTATTGTCTGCCATTAAACACTTGTCAAGCATACAGAAACCCGTAACAAGGATTTTATATCATTTTAGCTGCAAGACCATATAAAACATTGGTACCTAAACTTGTGCGCCGTAAAAGAGGCAGCTTGCAATTGTTTTCACTTCACTCCCCCCAGCATTTCATTATTTCTAGCGAAAGGTGCAGAAATTGAGTGTGCAAGGCAGTATCGACAGTAACAGACATGCGCAAGGTGTAGCCGACTGGGGTTCCGTTTACTTGCTGGCTCGTAAGAAGTGCGTTCTTAGATGTTTATTTCTGCAGAGTCAGTAAAGCGACGTAAAGTGGCAGTCGACCAATTTGTATCGAACACATTCATTACCAGGAGTGCCTTGGAAATATTCACACATTGTAGTACTTTTAGTATATGCTATTCTGAATACTTTTTTGCTGTAGACGGTGTATGTGTAAATAAAGAAACTACAAGAACAAATAAAAAAAACTGTCTAATGCCCACAACGTGATTTCCCGAATTTCCGTCCCTGCCAACGCCAAGTTTTCTTTACGTCCACTTTACTTTCTTCTCATCTATACCACAATTATCACAATACACTTAAAATACTACAATTACCGTTCCCTGTAATCTCCTTGGCTTCATTATCTGCTAGTTTTCATTACGGTTGTATCAAACAAAGAAACGAGCCTTCGAAAATGTTTCCTTGATTCGTTCATATGTCAAGTGACTCTTCATTTAACATCAAATTTGTATTCTTTCAGATTGAGGCGCAGGTACCGGAGACGAACCAGTCTTTCCAGTATTTCCTCAAACTCAGTGCATTTGTAGCATCCAAGTGGACAGATACTACTTGGCATATTGTCTCGGATGGTCGGTGAGTATTTATATGACAGTAACGGCGTTATGTGTCACTAATTCAGCAGAATTTCAATCGTACATTCATCTGCGCTAATGCACTACGTCTTGAGCACATAATCGCGAGCGCACAAACACACATTCTATCTTAGGACAATATGGGTGTCTCTTGCTCCTCATTAAAACTAATTAGAAACGGCCTGTGGCTATCCAGCACTGCTACTTCTGAAGCTGGTCTATACAAAAGGCTGACTATTATTTCTTTCAAAGTTTAAGTCCATAATGTGGTAGTTAGGTGAATAGCGCTGAAAAACATGCAATACATTTCAATACATGTGTAGCAACTTGCGTATTGTATCTGGTCAGTAAAAAAATGAGAATATTGAATATTATGCGAGTTTGGAGTCACGTGGTCGCTATATTTACGACGAAGTGGACTGGCCTGGCAGTTATCTTTCAGCCTGTATACGCCAAAAAAGCGTTTCGGTGAAACTGCGTAACTAGTGCAACAACGCATTCCTCTGGCAAGTATGGCAGGGCCTGTCTGAAATGCTAAGCTATTCTCCAAGTTTATTCGAGTCGATACGCCTCGTGCAAACATTCTTCAGCTCGACGTAATTTTTAGGGGCATATTGACTGCATTCTATGAATGAAAAAACTTGGCTTCTTGGCTTCGCATATCTGTCAGGTATCAGAAGGATATGTAGTATACCGTGAAGTATACTACAATGCAGTTATGTTCCATGAATTTTAAGAGCGGAGTTCTTTAAGTACGACGTCTTACCAGCTTCGTCCGCAAAAGCTCGGGTGGGCATGCGACAGACAAACTTAATCAAGTAAGTCCCATTACCGAGTACAGCAGGTGCGAGGAAAAGCGAGAACATTAGAGGGATGAGAGCGGAGCGAAAGAGAGTGATGGGGATGGTGGTTGACCATACAGTCGCGTCACGTAATACCAAAATTGGTGTATATCAAGATAGCAATACGGCCGCGAGCGTGTCATGAGCGTGGCATGCAAGTCATGTTTCACATGACATGCCATGCATATTACCACTTGTCATTTATGTTCGCAATACAGTCACGTCACGCAATGCCAAATTTGGTTTATATCAAGATAGAGAAACGGCCGTCAGCACACCATGAACGTGGCATGTAAATCATGTTGTACATGACATGCACGTCATGATTTTCATATTACCCCCCTGTCATTTATGTTGGTCATGCAGAAATGTCTCATCATACCAACAACTTTTGGATATATCAAGTTAATAAAACGTCCGCACGAGCACCACGGCCATGGCGTGTAAACCATACCGTTCATGACAAGTTATTCATGATTTTCAGGATATGACCAGTCAGTCATGTTCTTTATATAGTCATGTTATGCCAGAGCAAGTTTGGTATAAATTCCATTAACGATACGGTCTGGAGAGCACAATGTCGTTGGCGGATAGATAGATAGATAGATAGATAGATAGATAGATAGATAGATAGATAGATAGATAGATAGATAGATAGATAGATAGATAGATAGATAGATAGATAGATAGATAGATAGATAGATAGATAGATAGATATGCCCAAAGTCGCCGAAGTTCGCTAAGAAATGCGCGCATTTAATAAATCGAAATTAAATTTTCTGGCCAGGCGGCATTCGAACTCGGGTACCCACGGCCCGAAGGCGAGCGTCGTAACCACCCGGCTATCCAGACAACAAGCATGTATGCGAACTATATGAATGAATTGCTATGGGCAAGCGTACGAGCAATAGATGGAAAGAAAGAGAAAGCAAGAGAGATCGACCGAAGACGATATAAATAAAGAGAAAAATATAGAGATAGAAAGAACGAAAGAAAAAGAAAGTAAAAAAGAAAGAAAGATAAGAAAGAAAGAAAGAAAGAAAGAAGGAAAGAAAGAAAGAAAGAAAGAAAGAAAGGAGGAAAGAAAGAAAGGAGGAAAGAAAGAAAGAAAGAAAGAAAGAAAGAAAGAAAGAAAGAAAGAAAGAAAGAAAGAAAGAAAGAAAGAAAGAAAGAAAGAAAGAAAGAAAGAAATTATAGATTTTCCATGTGTGATACCGTATTGCAATTGGGTGGGAAAAGGGAGGGAGGATGACGAGGAAGGGGAAGGCCACGAGCTCTGCTGTTTTCTCAGTCGTCACACCACTAATGCCTATAGTTGCCACATTTCCTCTTGTTGTGCACACGGCTGTCACAATGCGTTTGCGTATTGTAGAAGCACCTTGAGGATATTTGATGCGACAACAACATTGTCCCAGGCCATTAATTTAGGATTTCTGTAACGAACATCTGAATGAGTTGTGCGTAGCGCTGCTCGCTTAGTATAAAAACTAAGCTAAAGCGCATTACATTAGGGTACTTGCTGAAGGATGTTTAAAATATTTCAAATAGTTGAACCCCAATCATGGTGTCACTAAAATACAAAACTTGTCTTGTTTATGTAAGAAAGTTTCATTTATTTATCGGCTATAACATTTGTTTGAGAGCACGAACACACTTATATGTTGGCGGCCCAAGACCACTTCCCCAACAGCGCAGGCGCTCCCAATAGCACAGTGTACCAAATTTTGAGCACTTTGGTTAATGTGGGCTGGGACGACTGCGACAAAAATATATTCCGTTTCTAGCACATGTGTCTAGCTTAGAGCACTTTATTCATACAAACTTTACCTTGCGATATTCTGCATATTGCGTGGTACTGCGTTGATGCCGCTTAAATTGCTGAAGTATACTTATATGCGGACTGTTGGTGTAGGCTTCGGCATCAGGAACTGTCTGTCACGTACGAAAAATATAAGATGGAAAATGTACGTACTTCGTGACAACTGTGTAAACGACATTTTGTCAAAGTGGAGGAGAAATTCTGTAAACGACTCTTCTGGACAAAGTGGAGGAGAAATTCTTAGACAAGGACCAATTAAAGAGGTGTAGTGAGCGTAGCGAGCCTAAAACATCATCTTTAATGTTTGTTCCAGAAGGCGTGTGTCACTATTTAACACCGACTGCTACTACGACCTCGGACGCAGCGCCGTTGGTGAGTGTCTTCCATTGCCTACTCTTTGTTAGTTGCGGCACGCAGTCTTTGTTTGTGGATGTGCACTGGTTAAAAAACACGAAACATAAAAAAGGACTCCAATGAACGTCATTATGCAATTTTTTGCATCGTAATGGGCTGATTTAATGCATTACTACGTTGTTATTGTACGCCGATAAGTACGAAGAAGTAGGTGAGGAGCGGTAGCGTGAGAGCGGTAGAATCCTGCGTTGCACCTGCAATTTTTTTATTATCGATCAAATGGTCCCCTTACAATCTGTACGTGGGGAACGCCGCTAGCGATACGCGAGGCGGACGCGCTCGCATCGGCTCCTGTTCTTTTAAATGTTTTTGGCCGAAACTTTGCCGATCGACCTCGGTTTTTCGACTCATCCGAACCAGTTTCTCTCAGGGATCAAGCGGATACCCGATTTTTGCGGGTAGGTCAAGTTTTCACCATTCTTGGGGGTTTTTTACCCCGTGCCACGCTGGTGCTCGGCTTGGCCTGCCGAGCGAGACGCTGCGTGGATGCCGCTGGAGGGGATGGACTTCGGCGACGAAAACTCCAGACAGGAGGATGAAGCCTCCGGATGGATCGTTGCCCACTCTCGGAAGAAGCAGCGTCAGGATTTTACGCCCGGGGACAGCCCTGGCCCCAGTGCCGGTACCCGCTCAGCGCACCCGAAGGGACCGATCAAGAAGCTTATCGCCGCGTCGCGCCTGCCGCGATTGCCTAAAGATCACTACCGGGTTGTCGTTCGTCCCAAGGGAGGCCTGGACGTGCGCAAGGTCAGTCGAATCAAGGTTACCCAAGCTCTGGTGATGGCTGCTTGTCTCGGCCCGCCGCAGGCTGAGGAGGATATTGTTTGCGCCAATGACATCCAGAACATTTTTGTGATCAGCACGCCACACGCTAGGAACGCGGAAGCCTACGCTAAAGTGAAGCAAGTTCGGGTGGGAGAAACGCTCCACGAAGTCTCTACATACGTGACGCCGCCTGGGGATACGTGCAGGGGAGTTGTTCGGGGTATTGACCCTGAGCTCTCTGACGACCGGCTTGGCGAGCTCTTCGTGCACGCACGGAATCCGAAGGTTCTTGGAGTACGGCGCATCAAGCAAACGCCGACGGTGATCGTCCTCTTCGACGGTATGAAAGTTCCAAACTACGTTATGTGTGGGACGAACATGATCCGGTGCACCCTCTACCGACGTCAGATCGACGCCTGTCGGACCTGCGGAAAGCCCGGGGCACCGCTCGGACGTTTGTCCTACTCCTACGGCCATCACCTGCCCGGACTGTGGGGTCTCATCGCCCCCCTGAGAATCACACGTGCCAGCCGAAGTGCTCCATCTGTGGAGGAGCGCATCCGACGGCGGATCGGGCCTGCAAAAGCAGGTATCAGGTCCCCTACATCGTTCGGCGTAGAAGGCGACGACGCAGAAGAGCTAACAAGCAGCGTGGGGAGTTCGTGCCACAGCAAGCTGCCGGGCCTGGATTCAACCAGGGGGGGTGAACCTAATACCTCTGGGCGGGGTGCGGGCCACCGCTCTCGCTCTAAGGATAGATCTGCCTCCTGTGTCCGGATTCAGCAGGAACCTACCTGGGCTGAACGAGTGGGCCAAAAACGTGAGTCTCGCACTATCGAGCAGCGCCAGTTGCCAGAGCAAGCTACGGCTAGAATACAGCAGCTAGAGCGTGAGAATGCAACTCTGAGGAGTGAGCTTCGGGAGATTAAAGCGTTAGTCGAGGAGCTTAGACAGCGCGAACGCACGCCGGAGGTGGCCGTGAATGTGCAGCAAACCGAAACGCAACCTACTAGAGGCGTCAAGCGAAAGGCCGCTGACCCTCCAGTAGATTTGGAAAAGGAGTTCAGTGACTTTAAAGAGGAAATTACGGGCGTGGTCCGTGAAATTAAGGAGGCCATCGCTGGTGTCAGCTCTGTCATCCAGTCCCTTTCTGCAAGGATGGGGGTGGTGGAACAAAACTTAAGCAGCAATCATGGCGAAGCTAAATAAGGAATTCTTAATTTGGCAATAGAATTGCGCGAGCTTCCTCAGGAAGAAGGCAGTCTTGCAGCAGTTCGTTAGCTCACAGGCGAATAAGCCAGCCGTAATACTCCTCCAGGAGACACTTAAAGGAGAGGTGGCCCTGCGGGATTATCGCTCGGTTGCCTGCTGGGGGGGAAGGAAAACGCGGGGTCGCCACACTTATATCCAAAGAGTTCTTTTTTGAGGTTCGCGAAGTACGTCCAGATTTAAAGGTGGAACACATATTTATAGAGTTAATTCCAAACTCTCGGCTTAAGGAGCACCTATTTATACTCAATGTTTACAGCTCACCATCAGATACTCGGGAAACTTTTAATGCGCTTCTCTGCAAAGCCTCCAAAATCGCTGGCTCGGCTCCATTGATAGTTGCTGGCGACTTCAATGCGCACCATCAGACGTGGGGCTATACTCATAACACGGCTAAGGGGCGGGCGCTTCTGCAGCATACAACCAATCTTAACTTGATATTAATTACTGATCATAACTTTCCCACACGTCTCGGCAATTCTGTAGTGAGGGACACCACGCCGGACCTGGCTTTTGTCAGGAGCGTCGAGTGCCCCCTCTGGCAGAACTTGCATGAGAACTTGGGGAGCGACCATTTCATCGCGTCTGTCTCCGTTGAGATTAAGGCACCAACACCTCGAGTTTTCAAAATTGTTGACTGGGACGCCTTCCGGGAAATTAGAAAGAGTGATGAAAATGAGTACGATGACCTTGGCCAGCTATTTGAGCGGCTTAAGGCGGATGTTAAAGCTGCTACTAAGTTGGTGCACACGGATCTTAAAACGGAGCGCATGGACAGTCGCTTAGCGAGGCTTCTTGAAGCTAAAAACTCCATACTTAACAGATGGCGTACGCAGCGACTTAACAGGCGGCTCAGAAAGAAAATTGCCCTACTGAATCAGGAGATTGAATCGTACAGCCGAACCCTGGCCAGACAACAATGGGATGAGGTATGTAACGCTGTCGATGGGCAGATGCGGTCAGGGGCAAAATGGAACATTCTCAAGCACCTCCTCGGAGATCGGCAAACTAAAGCTAACTAGAGACACACTGTTGATCGGCTCATTCACAAGGAGAGGTCTGCTGGGCTCTCCGACGATCAAATTTTACAACAGCTTGCGGATAGGTACCTGCCCCTGGGGGGCTTCCACAGGTGCAGACTACCCGGATTTCTCTGGTCTGAGGGAGGCAGAGCAGGACTCCCCCTTCAGCACGGCGGAGATCAGGGCGGTCCTTTTTGATCTCAATGGGAAGTCGGCTCCCGGGCCAGATGGCATTACTAACAGGCTACTTAAAAATCTCGACGATAGATCCATTGAGCTACTAACTGACGAGGTCAACCGGGTTTGGGAGTCGGGGCAGGTGCCGGAGGAGTGGCGAACGGCCTCTGTTGTCCTCATACCTAAGCCTGGTAAACCTCTCGGGCTCGACACGCTTCGACCGATCTCACTCACGTCTTGCGTGGGTAAGGTCGCGGAGCATGCTATCCTTAACCGAATCTCCCATCACATTGAGCAAAACGAGCTCTTTCCTTTCAATCTCATTGGCTTTCGTCCCGCACTCTCTACACAGGACGTTATGAAAATGATTAAACATCAGATTCTCGACACAGACACCAGAGATGTTCGTGGTATTCTGGCACTAGATCTTGAGAAAGCCTTCGATAACATCTCACATGCTCACATACTGGACTCGATCTCTGAGTTGGGGCTGGGGTCCCGCTTCTATGGTTTCGTCCGCTCTTTTCTCAGGGATCGCGTTGCTACCATTCGGCTCGGGGACCTCTGCTCCAAGGAATTTCACCTTGGACCTCGGGGAACCCCTCAGGGATCAGTAATTTCGCCGCTAATTTTTAACATCGCGATGAGGAAACTCTCGCTCTCGCTAGCTCGTATCGACCGCATCGGACATGCGCTGTATGCGGACGATATTACTATATGGTGCACGGGGGGGTAGAGATGGAGACGTTGAGGATTCTCTGCAGCAGGCCCTCAGGTGCACGGAGGAGTTTTTGGATAACACTGGGCTGCACTTGTCGACCGCCAAATCAGAACTCCTTCTGTACACACAGCCAGAGAAACGCAAATTCACCACTATCCCATTCCCGCCAGAAGAGATAAGGATCGAAATTCACACACGGTCAGGGCAGGCCATCCCCCGCGTCAACAAAATTCGGATTTTAGGCATGTTCCTGGAGGAGCACGGTAGTAACTCTCACACCCTGACCCGTATTGCGGCGAAGGCGGAAAGCATGGTCAAGCTTATACTTCGGGTATCAAACAGGCGTGGAGGGTGTGAGGCCAACCTCATGAGGCTCTTCCATGCCTTTCTTATGAGTCACATAAATTACATTGCCGCAGCGCATAGGTGGGAAAGGAAAGAACAGGGAAAACTGGATTCGATTATTAGAAAATGTATTAAGAAAATCTTGGGCCTTCCCAACAACACTAATGAGGAAAAGCTCAAGGCCCTTGGTATTCACAATACATTTAACGAGATCGCAGAAGCGCAAGAAACAGCACAGGCTGCAAGACTGTCCTCTTCCAAAGCTGGGAGGCGCATCCTGGAGTTTCTGGGTTGCGAGCCCACTTTAGTAGCAGACAAAAAGATACAACTCCCTACTAAATTGAGGGAGCAGATTACGGTCTCCCAAATTCCTAGAAACGTTCACCCACTCTACAATGTAGCCCGCCGCGTCGCTAGAGCGAGGTCACTCCTCAGTTCCGCTGCTGCCACCCCTGAACTTGTGGCGTTCGTTGACGCAGCACAATACCCCGGCACAGCCAATTTCGTGGCTGTGGTCACTGATCTTCATGGTAAACTCCTCACGGCAGCATCTCTTCGAGATACCACGCCGGCAAGAGCAGAGCAAACTGCTATAGCACTGGCCGTGGCGATTCCCACGCTTACGTGCATTTTCACCGACTCTCGGGCAGCTGCACGAGCATTCATGACGGGGTCAGTCTGCGAGCAGGCGCCCATATTCTTGCCAAAAGTCCGAATTGCTCTGAAATCAACGGTCACATCACTTGGTTTCCTGCCCACATGGGTAAGGATGTCCACCCTGTTATCCCCAATGCTAATGAGCTTGCCCACGCCCGCGCACGCGAACTGTCCCACCGTGACGGGCAATCGGCCTCTACATACTTTGGGGAAGGCACCCGGCAGCTTGATTCCCTCCTCACATTTAACGAAATCTGTCGACACTACCAATTGGCCAGGCGTAGGTTCCCGCTCCCGCACCCGCAACTCTCGAGGGCCCAGTCAGTCACCTTACGAATGTTACAAACGGGCACTTACCCGTCGCCCTTAGTGTATAGTAAGTTTATTGACAGCATAAAGCCCCACTGCCCTCACTGCGACGAGAGACGCTGCACATTATCTCATATGCTCTGGCAATGCACGGCGCTGCGCGATAGCGAGCCTCTCAGCACAGAGGACGCCTGGAGGACGGCAAACACCAGCTCGGACCGGGAGGTCCAAATCCGGGCTGTCCAGAGGGCCCGCAGTGTGGCGGAGGGGCTTGCCCTTCCTGTCCCCACGTGGGTGCGGCCCGCAGCTGACCATCCCTCTTGAGTGGAATCGGCTCCTCAGGACATTTTGTAAATAAAGTTCATTGACTGACTGACTGACTGTACGTAGCTTACGAAGAGATTAATGCGAATTCCTATTACGCCTCGTTTGGCTCCACGGTTAAAAGACAAAAAAGTAGTGGCAATGGAATGTTGTAAAGTCATTGAGGTACTTTGACAACTCAGAAATCATTATAAAGTTTCCACAGCTTTTCATTTCGCAGAAAGACGCAATACTCTGTTTCTAGTTATCTAAACCGTTATGTAAACCGGAATAGCAGTTTCTACAACTGTTGTATTTGGGGGGCAAATATAATTTTTCACGTGAGCTTGGGCATTACACTGCTCCCCTAAATAAAAACACTCGATTTCTCAAGTGCACCTTCGAATTCTTTACGAGGAAACTGCGCGAAGAAACGTGGACAAAGGAAGGAACAACAGCACAGGCGCATAACTAACAACTGAATCTTTATTCGGAAAAACAAAAATATAAGGAGCACTAAAACCACGTGTGCAGGTTGGAACAACGATAAAGAACTACACACGCGCATCTAGATACGCAATCTCTGTACTATGTAACGCCACAGAGGGCTTAGCAACACAGCTATCACCGGCCTTGGAAATAAAATAAGCTTCTACAGATAGCAACACAGCTATCACCGGCCTTGGAAATAAAATAAGCTTCTACAGATTGTAGAAGCTTATTTTATTTCCAAGGCCGGTGATAGCTGTGTTGCTAAGCCCTCTGTGGCATTGTAGAAGCTTATTTTATTTCCAAGGCCGGTGACAGCTGTGTTGCTAAGCCCTCTGTGGCGTTACATAGTACAGAGATTGCGTATCTAGATGCGCGTGTGTAGTTCTTTATCGTTGTTCCAACCTGCACACGTGGTTTTAGTTCTCCTCATATTTTTGTGTTTTTCCGAATAAAGATTCAGTTGTTAGTTATGCGCCTGTGCTGTTGTTCCTTCCTTTGTCCACGTTTTTTTCGCGCAGTTTCCTCGTAATGTATCACCAACTCGCCCAACAGTCCGCTCTTCGAATTCTTCCAATATTCTACCATGAGTGCATATGAAGCCTTTCAGTAGGTATGGAAACCTGCCATTGATGGATGTCTTCGAGATTTATTCAAGTTGCCAAGCACAGTCTTAATACATACAGCGAACAGAAAGGACAAAAAACACAGATGATTTATTTACGAAGCAGCACAAGCAAAAATATAGGAAACGGTAAGCGATGCACGCAGGCGCATAAGTACGAGACTAGATTTTAAAACATCGATAATACATGTGAAAGATCTGCAGCGACAGATAACATGAAAGTATAACACAGAAATATCTAGAAGATTACCAGGCCATGTTGAAGAACCCATCTTCTTAAAGTTACCCTTCCTACTGGGAGTTAGCGCTACATCTACGTCGTACTTCTGTGTTCCTGTCGTTTCTGTGCGCCATAGGTGTTAAGATGAACTACCAACATGCCCAAGCTCACGTTCTTTCAGCGCAATCATTTAAGCGCATAGTGCAAGCCAACTAGAAAGTTGGTTAAAGCGCCTTCATAAAAAGAAGTTGTTTTTTCCGTATGTTGAGTCCAGCTGGCTTTCAAATAGCCTTGAATGTATTGAGAAAAGATTCGAAACATCATTTTCTTGTTGTTTTTTTACACCATTGAATTAAGACTATTCAGTGTAGGGTATAACCTTGGAAGACCGTTTTTTTTTTATTATACATACTTCGAGTCAAAAAATTTTGAAGGACACTGCACATTCCAAAGTGTGTACGGCGAAAGCCTGTGGCCATTCGACTGACTACGCCATGTCTTTTTTCCCTTACCCTCTCAGTGGGATAACACACAGACAGAATGTATGCGTGTTTTCCTTTTTAATTTTTTACGCGAATCGCAGCGAGACGCGAGACTAATCTTCCTCCTTTCGCATGCGTTTGTATTTTCTCGAGCTTTGAGCATCGCGCAAACACCATCCGCGTTCCAGCGCTTAAATTGACGGATCCTTTGTAAATTCCAAAGTGTGTTCCGCGAACGCCTGTGTCCATTGAGACGGCATCGGTCAGAATGACTCCAAATGTTGGGCACAGTGGCGCTACGCAAGCAAAGCGCGAGCGCTGTAGAGTCCGACGCGACTAGCGTCCGTTTGGCACCTCGGCGGCCACCTGGCTCCGTGCCAGGGCCCGGACGGACGGACGGCACGGAAACATGGACGGACACGGAGGGACGGATGGATGGACGGACACAGACGGAGCGACAGACACGGACGGACGGACAGACACGGACGGACGGACGGACGCCGGACGGACGTGGGCATGAGACATTAAAGGCTTTCGCCTTAATACTTAACTAAGCTACACAAGAAGTCCTGCTCGCTGCGCAGTTGGCGCTAATTGTCACTTGCTAAGACAGCATGGTTGAAATTATGTCAAAACTAACATTTATATCTGCTTGCTGGATTTGTTGTGCACTCTACTCTAGTACAATATACGAAAGAACTCATTTTGTTTACAAAACAGCAAAAATTAATTTTTGAATGTTTATTGATTTCCCTTTTACGAAGCGTGATTTTGTTTTGTCATTTCTCATGGCGAATTAAAGTTAATTACTATATTATTTCACTTGCAGTTCTTCCTCTTGGCCTCTTCAATATATCAATACCAACTTCAGTCAAGGAAGGGTAAGCGTATGTGCCTTAGAGGCAATTATGTGAAAGAATTATCACGTGACTCTTCAGGCTAAAAAGTAAGATATTAAAGTAAAAAAACAACTACAACCAATTTAATAAAATTTCGTTATATAGTCTGGCGCCATATAGGACCGAAATTCACGAAGGATCTGCTTAAAAAAATCTTTACTTCTGCCACTATCCAATATGCTATCCTTTTTAAAGAATATCTACAAACTATGGTTTTATCTGTGAGTTCATTCCTATTATTGGACATTCTATAAATTAATGTAATTTATTTGATTTGTAAGTCTAAATTATTAGAAGCTTATATGTGGCACTTTAATGCATATACTATGTGCGGAATGTGGATTAAATGGGACCAGATGGACACATTTGCACCTACTGAAAAAGAACCTATGCAAATCTATACGAACAAACATTTGCAAACGCCTCTCTAAAAGCAGCTGTTCTTCTACCACATAAAGACAACAGCTGTTATCAACAGAGAACGTGAAATAGTTTCATCGCGTCAGAGTCTATTACTGCACGTGCAACCACAAACGCTCTGCAAAAAATGCCCCCCACCTCCCCGAAGGGAATCGTGAGGAAATGCGAATGCATTTCGCGCGCGCATTTCACTCCATTTATATATGGTGGTTGTGGTTCGAAGAAGGAAAAGGCGCCTAATTTCTGCAGCCCGGTCGGGAGCACGGCGCAGCGCCTTTTTTGTTTTTTTTTTTGCTTTTTTTGTGTTTTTTATTTTTTTCTTTTTTTATTTTTTTTATTTTTATTATTTTTTTTCATATATAGCTCCACCGAGCTCCCGCAATGCGAGCGCCCTCACGCGGAAGAGCGCGCTCCTCCTCTCCACTCACTCTCCACTACTCCGCCCGCACCACCTGCTACGGTTGCTAGGGGCGAGGATAAGAGCGCGCGCCCGCAGCTGTTGCTATGGGAGAGGGAGTGAGAGCGGAGAGATAACACCTGCCGCGGACAACGCCAACGCCGCACGGCGCCAGATGCCTGACATAGCCCGACTATGAAATGCATTCGCATTTAAAACTGGGATGCGTAAAGCACGCAGCGATGGAGCGGTGTTTCCTACTGGAACATGCCAATCGCTGCTAATGTGCAATGAGAGACAGAAGACTCCGACTGGACACAGAGACTCGCAGTCCGCTTTTAGTTAACGCGCACGCTGCGAATTTTTATTGTTCAACAACGCACAGGAGAAATCTCCCACCGGCACCACCTTGGAGGTCAAGATCCATTGCCATATATACGGGGTGGCCAGTGAACGGTTGTGCAGCGCGAGCAGTCGGTTTTTTCAACCAAGAAACTCGCTAGCAGACGCTGCCTGTGTCGGCTTCGCGAGGCGAGAGAGGGGGGGGGGGAAGCGTAGGAGAAAAAGAGAGAGGGGGGGCGCGCATGCGCAGTGGAAGTGTGGACACTGCGGGCAGAGATGCCTAGAGAAGAGAGGGGGGGAGCGTAGGAGAGGAGAGAGAGGTGGGACGCGCATGCGCAATGGGAGTGTGGACGCCGCGGGCAGGGATGCCTAGAGGAGAGAGGGGGGAGCGTAGCAGGGGAGAGAGGAGGGGAGGCGCATGCGCAATGAGGGTGTGGTTGCCGCGGGGAGGGATGTCTAGAGGAGAGAGAGGGAGAGAGGAGGTTTTTTATTTTTAGATGCGAAGCATCTTATGCTCGGGGCTCTGTCCCTCCCGCGTCCCCCCGTCCGCCGTCCCCCCGTCCCCCCGGCCCCCCGTCCCGCGTCCGGCCACTTTCATGAAGTAGGGAAGCACCCATCATGCGAACCAGAACACTGTAGTAATATGAAGGCCGTCAAGCCTAACACAGTCATCAGAGTCATGGCCAAGAACACAGAGACGCTGCTTAGCAATGCTACGCAGGTGGTGTCTGTCGCCCAGGTTGACCCCATTCCTTGAGTCATGGCCGAGAGCACAGAGAGGCTGCTTAGCAATGGCTAGGCAGGTGGTGTCTGTCGCCCAGGTTGACTCCATTCCTTAATCTTGCTTGCATGTGTTTGGAGGGGGGCTTAGTCCGTCCCTCCTTCCCGCGTCCCACATCACCACAGCGCATGCGCGTCCCCCTCCCCCCTCCTCTCTCTACGGAGCGGCCCCCCGCGTCCCACACCCCCCTACAGCGCATGCGCCTCCCCTCTCCTACGCTCACCCCCCTTCCTCTACTCTAGAAATCATGTACTGTAAGGAGCGGCGCCCACATCCCCACAGCGCATGCGCGTCCTCTCCCCCTCTCCTCTAAGAATCCTCTACTCCACGGAGCGGCTCCCGCGTCCCACATCCCCACAGGGCATGCACGTCCCCTCCCCCCTCTCTCTCCTCTTCTACGGCCCCCCCCCCCCCCCGCCCTTTCCTCTAGGAATCCTCTGCGGAGCGGTGCGCACGACAGGTGGTGTGACAGCTGCATACACCGCTGGGGGGCGCCACGGTAGTTCCGCGGTATGAAAATGACGGAGCGCGCGCGCCTCATTGTCTCTCCTGTGCAGCGCCGCGATGAGCGCCCGGACCACTGCCGTGAAATGAGAGCGGCGACGTTCCTCCCGCTCAAGCTAATTATCTCCCCGCTGCTTCGCATCCCCACATGGTTCCCTTTAGCGGGAGATGGGGAATTTTTTTATTTTTTAAAGGGTTTGCGCATGCGCAGTAAGGGTGGTCACGCCGCACACCACCACCACCGGATTAAGCTTCGCCATAAGATGCTTCACATCTAACACCTGCCGGCGCTTACCTCCTCAACCTATCCTCCTCCTCCTCCTCCTCCGCGGACAACGCTGGACAACGCCGGACAACGCCGGATGCCTGACATAGCCCGACTATGAAATGCATTCGCATTTAAAAAAATTCCATACGCTAGATCGCAGTGCGTAATTGTCTGGCTACAATGTGAATGAACTTTGAACCGCGACGCTGGTATTGCGGTTACGGTGATCGACTACTCAGCCGAAGGTCATGGGTTCGATCCCAGCCGCGGCGGTCGCATTTCGGTGAAAGCACCATACAGAAGTCCGCGTACTGAAATATAAGCGAACGTTAAATACACTCTGGTGGTCGCAATTTCGGAAGCCCTCCAATACAGCGTGCCTTATAATGATATGTTTCTCGCAAGAAAAGCTCAGGAATTACAAATAAAGATACCTTAGAGGGTCATGTAGAAGCAGATTAGAACTTGAAGTTGCGAAGTTTAAACATGTCGATAACGTCGCCTTATGACTGAGAAAGAAGCGACAACTTATGCACAGAATAGGACGTGCATACAAATAGTTTTGTAGACTAGTAATATGTCGTTTTCTTTAATTTCTCATTGTGTTAAAGTATGATCTATTGCGCAACATGCATATTGAAGTCTTTGTTTGTACAGGGATGTTTATAAATCACGAAGTAAATACTGATGTGGCTGGAAAGTGTTTTTTGACAACCTTTTTGCCTACATTTCCAGACCATTCATCAGCATAAGGTTGGGACGGTGGAATTTAGTACGTCGTACAACCATCACTGAGCTATCGAAATGAAACACTGATGCGACGTAGAATAAGCGCTGATACCCGCGCAAAAAAATATAACGATTATACCTTCCGGCAGCATATTCCAAGCGATACATACTTACGTTCAACGCTGTGAGGTCACCGGTAGTGTTTGGTTTTTACGTTAGATCTCATTCAACATAAAATGTGCTAGTTGTCATATCTATGATCATAGCAAATGCAGCAACGAAGCCTGCGAGTAACTCCTTTAACTAGCGACGTCATGAAAACACAATCAAGTGTTTGAAGCTTCCAAGCAATATACTGCATGCGAAGCGTTTGGAGTTTTCGCAGTAATGTTTAAATATGTGTAACGCATGCGCTAGCACAACTTCGATCGATCATACTGACAAGGAGGGTACCTATCTCCGTATCTAACCTCTTTTAAGTGAAAGAAATTGTACAAATATCTGTTTTCTTTCTTTTTTCTACAGGATGTTCCATATTCCGAGAATAGGGCCTCGGCTTTCCAAATGTCTCTTCGAGGCCACTTTTGGAAGTAAGTTTATAAAACGAGTCTCGGCTCGCAGTAATTTCAAACAGATGCTATATATAAAGGCGTCTGTAAGGATATAGAGTGAAAAAAAATTACACCATCTCCCGCTAAAGGGAACCACGTGTAGATGTAAAGCAGCGGGCGCTAACGCTTACACTGGCGGCGGCGTTGACGCTGGCGCTCATCCCAGCGTTGCGCAGGACAGAAAACTGGGGAGGCGCAAAGCACGCAGTGATGGAGCGGTGTTTCCTACTCGTACATTCCAATCGCTCCTAATGGGCAATGAGAGACCGAAGACTCCGACTGGACACAGAGACCCACAGTCCGCTTTTAGTTAACGCGCACGCTGCGAATTTTTATTGTTCAACAACGCACAGGAGAAATCCCCCACCGGCACCACCTTGGAGGTCAAGATCCAGTGCCATATATACGGTGTGGCCAGTGAACGGTTGCGCAGCGCGAGCAGTCGGTTTTTTCAACCAAGAAACTCGCTAGCAGACGCTGCCTGCGTCGGCATCGCGAGGCGAGAGAGGGGGGGGAGCGTAGGAAAGGATAGAGAGGGGCGGACGCGCATGCGCAGTGGGAGTGTGGACGCCGCGGGCAGAGATGCCTAGAGGAGAGAGGGGGGAGCGTAGGAGAGGAGAGAGAGGGGGGACGCGCATGCGCAGTGGGAGTATGGACGCCGCGGGCAGGGACGCCTAGAGGAGAGAGGTGGGAGCGTAGGAGGGGAGGTGCATACGCAGTGAGGGTGTGGTTGTCGCAGGGAGGGATGCCTAGAGGAGAGAGAGGGGGGAGAGGAGGTTTTTTTATTTATTTTTTTTGGAAAGGTTTGTGCATGCGCAGTAAGGGTGGTTACGCCGCACACCACCACCACCGGATTAAGCTTCGTCATAAGATGCTTCACATCTAAAACACTCCAACGGCAAAGAAGGGAGCGGTGTAAGCACTGCACAAATGAAGGCTGCACTTAATCTACCACCTTTCCCTACACCGCAGCACGCAATCACGCTTATGCTTGCTTCATTACGCGTACTGCTGTAAAGCAACACTTCATATGATATGCATGGGCTTACCCAACAACATTCACCTCCTCCCCTAAAGATCATATATATGAGGCATATACTATCCTGACGTGTCATGCCTTAGTTAAATATGTTCAATCTTTAGACCTTGATGTAATATTGTGCAATCGTTGCGGCTTTGCGTCCCAAAACAACGTTATTATTATGAGTGACGCCATGGGGGAGGGCTTCGAAAATTTCGACCATCTGGTGGTCTTTGTTATGCACCGAAATTTGTGTACGCGGGCTTTTAGATTTTATATCTTGCGAGATGAGGACGCCAAGGCCGGAACTCGATCCCACGATCAATCGCTTGCCAAGTACATTAACCAGTAGACCGGTGTGGCGGATGACCTTGTTGTGAACAACGCATTATGTAAGTGCCATCCTTGAAAGCGCGGTATTTCAAAATTATGTAAGTATTCAGCTGCCACTCTTTATTTTGTGTTAGAAAAAGTGGCTTGTCATTATGTGCAATTTGGAGATAACACTAAATTGTTCATTGTGAGGTGAATTATAATTTGTGTATTTCTTTTTTGCCTCTTATCATTCAATAAGTCCCCTGAGTGATGTATTGTTTTGAGGTGGAGGCGCTGTAAATGAATCAGTCAATCAATAAGAAAAAAAAAGCCGGCAGATCCCACGCACTGTAGGAATCGATGTAATGCGATGCAGCCAGGAAGGAGCAAATCATGTTTTACATGATTTGTATGTCATGTTTTACATGTTAGGACCTGTCATTCATGTTCGCTATACAGTCAGCCACTCAATACCAAATTTGGTGTATATCAAGCTAACCAAACGGCCGCAAACGCGCCATGAGCGTGCAGTGCAAGTCATGTCACTCATGACATGTCATGCACTTGTCATTTATGTTCGTCATACAGTCACGTCACTCAATCCCAAATTTGGTGTATATCAAGCTAACGAAACGGCCGCGAGCGCGCCATGAGCGTGGAATGTAAATCATACTTTTCATAACAAGTTAGTCATGATTTTCATGATATGACCAGTCATTTATGTTCGTCATACAGTCATGTCACTCAATCCCAAATTTGGAGTATATCAAGCTAACGAAACGGCCGCGAGCGCGCCATGAGCGTGGCATGCAAGTAATGTCGCACATGACATGTCATGATTTCCATATTACCACTTGCCATTTATGTTCGCCATACAGTCACGTCACTCAATCCCAAATTTGGTATCAATCCCATTAACGATACGGCCAGGAGAGCGCAAAGTCGTAGGCGGCTAGATAGATAGCTAGATAGATAGATACGCTCAAAGTCGCCGAAGTTCGCTAAGAAATGCTTCGCATTGGTAATAAAAATATTATCTGGGGCATGTTCCAAAACCATGATATGATTGTGACTGGCGCCGTAGTGGACAGCTCCGGAAAATTTTATCATCTGGCGTTCTTTAACGTGCACTGACATCATACTGTACCCGGGCCTCGAGCATTTCGCCTACATCTAAATGTGGCCGCCCCGCCCGGGAGCGAACCCGCGACCTTTGGGTCAGCAGCCGAGCACCGTAACATCTACACCTCCGCGGCGGACAATCGATAAGAAAAAAAAGCCGGCAGATCCCACGCACTGTGGGAATCGATGTAATGCGAAGCAGCCAAATCACGCTTTACAAAATTTGCATATCATGTTTTACATGTTAGCACCTGTCATTTATGTTCGTCATACAGTCACGTCGCGCAATACCAAATTTGGTGTATATCAAGCTAACGAAACGGCCGCCAGCGCGCCATGAGCGTGGCATGCAAGTCATGTCGCACATGACAAGTCATGATTTCCATATTACACTGGTCATTTATGTTCATCATACAGTCACGTCACTCAATACAAAATTTCGCGTATATCAAGCTAACGAAACGGCCGCGAGCGCGCCATGAGCGTGGCATGCAAGTCATGTCGCACATGACAAGTCATGATTTCCGTATTACCACTGGTCATTTATCTTCGTCATACAGTCACGTCACTCTATCCCAAATTTGGTGTATATCAAGCTAACGAAACGGCCGGGAGCGTGCCATGAGCGTGGCATGCAAGTAATGTCGCACATGACAAGTCATGATTTCCTTATTACCACTGGTCATTTATGTTCGTCATACAGTCACGTCACTCAATACCAAATTTGGTGTATATCAAGCTAACGAAACGGCCGCGAGCGCGCCATGAGCGTGGCATGCAAGTCATGTCGCACATGAAAAGTCATGATTTCCATATTACCACTGGTCATTTATGTTCGTCATACAGTCACCTCACTCTATCCCAAATTTGGTGTATATCAAGCTAACGAAACGGCCGCGAGCGCGCCATGAGCGTGGCATGCAAGTCATCTTGCACATGACAAGTCATGATTTCCATATTACCACTGGTCATTTATGTTCATCATACAGTCACGTCACTAAATACCAAATTCGGTGTATATCAAGCTAACGAAACGGCTGCGTGCGCGCCATGAGCGTGGCATGCAAGTCATGTCGCACATGACAAGTCATGATTTCCATATTACCACTGGTCATTTATGTTCATCATACAGTCACGTCACTAAATACCAAATTCGGTGTATATCAAGCTAACGAAACGGCCGCGTGCGCGCCATGAGCGTGGCATGCAAGTCATGTCGCACATGACAAGTCATGATTTCCATATTACCACTGGTCATTTATGTTCGTCATACAGTCACGTCACTCTATCCCAAATTTGGTGTATATCAAGCTAACGAAACGGCCTGGAGCGCGCCATGAGCGTGGCAGGTAAATCATGCTTTTCATGACAAGCTAGTCATGATTTTCATGATATGACCAGCCATTTATGTTCGCAATACGGTCATGTTATGCCATACCAAATTTGGTATAAATCCCATTAACGATACGGCCAGGAGAGCACAAAGTCGTAGGCGGATATATAGATAGATAGCTAGATAGAGAGATAGATAGATACGCTCAAAGTCGCCGAAGTTCGCTAAGAAATGCTTCGCATTTAAAAATTACACCATCTCCCGCTAAAGGGAACCATGTGTAGATGTGAAGCAGCGGGCGCTAATGCTTACACTGGCGGCGGCGTTGACGCTTTCGCTCATCGCAGCGTTGCCCAGGAGAGAAAACTCGGGAGGCGCAAAGCACGCAGTGATGGAGCGGTGTTTCCTACTGGAACATGGCAATGGCTGCTAATGGGCAATGAGGTACGGAAGACTCCGACTGGACACAGAGACCCGCAGTCCGCTTTTAGTTAACGCGCACGCTGCGAATTTTTATTGTTCAACAACTCGCAGGAGAAATCTCCCACCGGCACCACCTTGCAGTTCAAAATCCATTGCCATATATACGGAGTGGCCAGTAAACGGTTGTGCAGCGCGAGCAGTCGGTTGTTTCAGCCAAGAAACTCGCTATCAGACGCTGCCTGCGTCGCGTCGCGAGGCGAGGAAGGGGGGGAGCGTAGGAGAGGAGAGAGAGGAGGGGACGCGCATGCGCTGTGGGAGTGTGGACGCCGCGGGCAGGGATGCCTAGAGGAGAGAGGGGGGAGCGTAGGAGAGAGAGGGGGGGGACGCGCATGCGCAGTGGGAGTGTGGACGCCGCGGGCAGGGATGCGTAGATGAGAGAGGGGGGAGTGTATGAGGGAGAGAGGAGGGGTTGCGCATGCGCAGTGAGGGTGTGGTTGCCGCGGGAAGGGATGCCTAGAGGAGCGTGAGGGGGGAAAAGGAGGTTTTTTTTATTTTTTTAAAGGGTTTGCGCATGCGCAGTAAGGGAGGGCACGCGGCACATCACCACCGGATTAAGCTTCGCCATAAGATGCTTCACATCTAAAAGGCTTTAGCTAGCATGACACCACATAAATAAGGTGGGGCGCTGTTGAAACGATATGTAGTGTGGGGCCCGCTATATGACGGCAAACTCACCAAACGCAAAAAAAAGAAGTCATCGCAGCCATAAGAAATAACACTGCACTGTAGAGCAAATCACCGATTTTGTATCATAAACCAGATATGTTTTTTTTCTTTATAGATAACGATGACTGGCTGTTAGACAGTCACGTCGATCGCAGAAGCCGATGTATCATTGCTCCGCAAAATTTCTCCTCTGTTTATTATGGTAACTTCATTGGTGTATTATTATCATATCGGAAAACAACTGTGTATTTATAACTTGCAGCTTATTTGCTCTTTGCACGAGTTTGTCACATTCTTTTGTAAAGTATTTATGCAAATGTGAAAGTTTCATATTTTATATCATACGAAGTTGTTAAGTACAGATGCAATTAAAAGTTTAACTTACGATCGACCGACACCCTATTTTGGGAGGATATCTTACATTATAACGTCATCGCATCTCTCCCGTCCCAAATCGCTTGCTTCCGTTTAAGCTCTATTCACATAAATACAACACCACACAAAAGGCTAACGCTGAAGTATTTGATCAGCTAGCTATTTCTTGGGCAACTATGTCCGGTTTACCCTTAGAATTGTAATGTATGTAAAGTGTGAATATTGTGTTCTGTCGCATTTTGTTGAAGCACTCAGCGTATTTTTAACTATATACATTGAAATGGTGCGTACCATTGGTGAATTTCCTTTCTTTGAGCACATCAGCGTATCGCAATTGATATAGTTGCTTTGCACTGTCGGGGCAAGAACCTCAACTAAATTCACCCTCGTGAATATTTACCTTTTTTTCTGCATTGCAGCAAGCGCGTTGAATGCTTTCAGTATACCTTGGACAGAAACGACATCCAAGCAATTTGAGTCGACTTCTCGGTGCTTGAAGAAACACTACAGTCCACAAGAAAAGGTGAGAAAAAATGTTGTAGTCAGGAGATGACTTGTATGACGGGAAATACCTGAGAATTGCTAGGATCAAATACAGCATTATGTTCTACTGTTGAATTATTGCATCAACGCCTTTTGAGATCATAAATTTCGTACCTGGGGAGGCACAACAAAACGTCATTTCAAGCTGCACTATCTAGAGCAGGGGTCTCAAACTCAAATCAGCCAGCGGGCCGCGTTCACACAATTTAGTCCAGCAAGGGCCGAAAGCGGGGCGGCGGGAGGGGGGGGGGGGTGTGCAATTTCAGCACACGCTGCCATTTGAAAGAAAAGCTGTCCCATATCTCGTACGCGAGTCATTTCTGATGAAGATCTGGCGCCAGGATTCCGACTTGTCGATATTGATCTCCAACATGACTAAAACCTTAAGGCCTATTCTGAAAGACAGCATTGTTTCATGATAATCTACCAACACATGGTGACCGCAGAGAGTGTCTCACGAAAAGAATGCTTTAGACCTGTCATGCCTGTGTAGCTCACGACCATACTTATTAAGACAATAAAAAAATATAGAACAAACGTGTGCGGGCGCCGGGCCGCAAACGAGAGGTTCGCGGGCCGCTTGTTTTAGACCCCTGGTCTAGAGCCTTTAAGCATGTTTTTTTCAGTAGATCAAACCAGGCAGCTGTATTCATGTGTACTACAAATAAATTTCCGCACGCTATGACAAAAAAAAAATGAGTCCATCGATTCGGCTTTAGAATGTGTATTTTTAGTGAAGCAGGGTTGGTCTCCCATACTTCTCTCCTGCAGGTTTTCCATGCAAAAGTTCTAAGCGTTTCTGTTAAATAGTGCTCTACTAAGACGCTCGGCAGCTGTGTTTTTATTTATTTTAAGCTGACTTAACGCTTTGTACATGGTATTCGTTTCGGCGCACCCACAACACGAAAGAGTTGTAGGAGAACGAAACTTGGAAAACACTTGAGCTTCGCCTTCAATAGTGCAACGCGATTGCATGAACGGACACTGTCCGCATCGCCTTCTCAGTCGCTAGCCTTCTTCTCTTCTCGGAGGGCACCTCACATGATATTTAGAGTTTCATGTCCCAAAACCACGATATGACTAAAAGAGACGACGTAGTGGAGGGCCGCGGAAATTTTGACCATGTGGTGTTGTTTAGCGTGCACTGACATCACACAGCAAACGGGCCTCTAGCATTTCGCCTCCATCGAAATTCGACGACCGCAGCCGCAATCGAACCCGCGAATTTTGGGTCAGCATCCAGGCATCTCCAGCGCTACACCACCGCGATGGACTCTCGGAGGGCACTTCATGAATGCCGTCAGGAAAGGAGCCTAAGTAGTGCGTGTGTAACGTTAGCCGTTTCGTACTAGTCTTGACTGGTTGCTTGCTAGGCTGGTTCGTTGATTGCAACTCATGTATTAGCGCGAAAAAGTTGAATGCGAGGCGACAGAGACCGATCACCCCCCTTACAAGCTCACTCTGTTGTCGTCCTTTCCATTTTTTCATGCCTTTACATAAGCTCCACCCTAGAATGCCCACTTCAAGTATTTCTGCGAAGTGTCCACTACGCCATTTCTTTCTTTTGAGAATTATCGAAGTACCAACTAAGCGTCCGTAAGGCAACACATCCACCTGCGCAGCTGCACACTTTGTTGATGCTCTTGCTGATAATGATTATTCATTATGCTTGGCTGCTTTCTAATGGATAGGCTTTTAAACCACCCACTCGTTGCGCAGTTCACGCTTTCACGAGTGGTGCTTCTACACGTCTTTCACGCAATATTACATGCGTTAAGTAGACTCCTGGCACTACATGGCATTCGTATAGGATTAAAGAAAACAGTATGAAGCGCTCGCGTGGTTCTGTGGTAGAACACGTGCTTGCCACGAAGAGAGCCTGGCTTCGATTCCAACTCGCACGAAAGACTTATTTATTTATTTATTTATTTGCATCTATTTCAAAATATTGCTCATGGAAAACGCATATTTTTCTTTCAAAACAGCCGACACCGACGACGACATCACAATTTCTGCTAAACGACCTTTCGAGTTAATGCGATCCTAACACGCGTGACAGAGCCCAATGTCAGACAACGTATACGCCTGTTGCCTGACCTGCACAATGCGCAGTAATACAACCATCTCACACAGACGCGCAGTCTCTCGTTCTTCTGTTTGGAGCAGTATGGTGACAGCAGCTTAAGTGAGATTGCATTTTGACTGGATGAAGCCTAATTCGAGCTTTTATTTGCCAAACGTGATCTGAAAATATTATTTTTTTTGCAAATCCGACCTTCAACGGGTACGTCACGTAATCAGAGGAGCCCACTAAGTGTGCTTTCACAATTAAATGTCACAGCAGGGCTGGGCAGTCATACTCAGAAATGTGTTCCGGAATACATATATCGAAATGCACGTGCTGGAAGCCTAAAACACAGATCACAGATACTGAGATACATTTACTTTTGAACTAACTAGATATTTCGAAGATACCTTCGCAAAAACAACAAAAAAGGTCAAAGAGTACAGATACCGGAATACTTTGTTTCGATGCTGGTTATGCTCCGCATAGACATGAATAAGTGCCGCATAATGTGGTGAATAATGTTGCAGCGCATTCAAATTTCCTAAGCAAGCATATGGCTCGAATAAGTGGCGAGCACCATTCAGTTATGAAAAGGCATAGATTTATTTTACGCGCCAGATCTGTTTTTTCAGAAGGTTGTTGCGTTGACCTGCAGCAGCTTCTCAAATTCGCTGTCTTATAAACAACATCGGTTCGGCCTCAACACCAGTCTCGCGAACACGCGCAATGGCTGGCCTTGCGCCTCACGGAGCAAGGCCACGCAAGCGCGTTGTCGTGATGATGGTGATAATGACGGTGATGATGTTCGTGGAATTCTTCTTTGTATCGGTAGGGCAGCTTGCAGTGTCCTGATCGGAATGATAAACTAAAATAAAATAGCAGAAAATTACAACAGGTGCATGAACATTACAATTGTTCACTGTCTCACTGACGACCATATGTAAAGCCTTGCTTTTGTTATTAATGTCACTGCCAGGGCGTCCACACTGCTGTCGCGGCTGCCGCTTCCATCCAGCGCGTCGCAGCTTTCCCGAAGCCTAGTGCCTCACATAGTGTGGCGCCATCTGTTTGACGTTCGCGCTGGAGCACAATATGCTCAACGCGTTCATCGTCCTCCCCGCATGCCTTGCACTGCACAGTACCTTTAGCGAACGACGGGTCGAAGTGGCGTCAGTGCACTTTAGTGGGGAGCGCTCCACCACGAGCCTCAAATAAAAGTGCACTGCCGACACTATTTTCAAACAGTGGCTCTGCAGAGATGGTCATCTTGTTGGCTCTGCGTATGGCCAGGCTACGTCGACGCCTACTGACCATTTTATCTCACTGCCCGCCTGGATGGGGTCAGTAAAAAGGGAGAACATTCTGCACAGGTTTTAGAGACGCCTGCTCCATTGTGTGATAATACCTTTTATAGTTGTTTATCTAAATACACGCCGGGCCCACCACTGATTGTTCGTGAGGCGAATATGGCCTTTGTAGGCCACCTTGCTCCTTCCTTGGCGTGGCTCATAACTTGAAAACTGGGAAGGTCACCCGGGACAGACTCAACAGCTACACGTCCGTGACACCCCAGCGCCAGTCACCCAACCTCAGGCTCACCTCTTTCCAACGACTGGCGTGTTGCGATGAACAGACACGTGATGGCGATGGGTAATGTCAACACTGGCACACGTATCGCCTTCCAAAGTTCGCGCACCAGTACAATCCAATTGCACCCCCGAAAACTCCGCTGTCGCAACACGTTGGTGACTCTCGCCGACGGCTGTCGAACAATCTCCTCTTTCTTGTCAAAGAGCTCTACGGAGGTGCAAAGGTTTACGCCGAGATACCGGTATTCATCTGATACCGGCATGCTTCCTCCGTCGGGAAGCTGCACATCAATGATCTCCTCCACGCCCGAAAACTGCAATATGGCCAATGTTTTGGCGTCGAAATCAAGACCCAGATTCTTCAGGTGGTCGGCCGCCAGTGTCACTAGAATTTGAAGGTCACTGCTGCTCTCTGCCAGTAATACCAGATCACCTGCGAACACCAAGCCGGTCAGCGTCCATGTCTCCGTTACCCCATAAATCATGAGTCAGAACCCGAAGCTAAAAACCCCGGCATTTATAAGGATACGTCAAGGACCATTTAACTCAGATATTTTTTAAATAAGTTTGCTTTTATAGCAGTTAGGAGAATTTGAACTTTCGGGTTACCTGCCACCAGAAGGCTAGTTTCAATGCTCTGGAAACTATAAGCATTGTCACAGTATATTTGGTTGCTGCAGTTCGGCCTTTTCCAATATCTTTATATGCGTAGCATTTGCGCCTTGTTTTCTGCAGGTGATGACAACGGGACACAGGATTGAGGAAAACTCTGCTCTCGTCATTGCTTACGAGGTAACTTACCTGTCTTGCTTTTTTGTTAACGTATTCTACGAAAGTAGGACCCATTGTTCGGCTAGTTACCTTTGCATTATTGCAAAGCCGAATTAGCGCAAAGAAGGACACAGACAAAAATACGTGACAGCCACGTGCAGGTTTCACGCAGCGCTTGTCCTGATCTGCCTCGTCATTTTGCGTCCGCCTTTTATTGCGCTATTTCGACCCTGCTATGATATTTCACAAAAAGAAGGGCCCCGTTTGAATATAAAATGGCAATGTGGCGCACAACAAATTTTCTTCGTATACAGGTATACGCTAACAGGAATGTTGTTATAGTCTTGTAATCATGCTAAAAAGTGCCGCAGTGCATGTCACGTGGGGTGGATGAGGGAAACCGAGACATTGCCATTAAGGGCCTGCCGTTTATTCTTGACTTGTCGTCAAGAGACATCCCTTGAGACAAACCGAACTTCGGACAGCCATCTCCATTTCAGTGGGATATTTTGATTTTTGATCTTGCCAGAGACAACTTTTCAAAGTTGCGCGAGTCTTTTTGTGTACGCTGGTGACTTTCTTGCGAAGTGTTCAATTAATGGCTGGTATGTTTGTCCGCATACAATTTTTCTGCAGGCCTATCAAAGTCTATTATATACCAAGCAGTACCTTCACAGGGACTACGGCGTCGGTAATCTTGACAATGTGACTTCAGAACAACTATTCTTCGTCTATTACGCTCTTGTAAGTATCTTCAGCGTTATGAAAGTGTGCGTCTAATGAACTATGATCTGCTATGCTAATTTGTGTCATACTGATCCCTAAAGACCAATTACCTGTGCTGGATGTACAGAAGGGCTAGCTTAACATCACTATGTCCCATACTTGCCGGTATGATCGCAGTGGTCTTTATTGTCCCCACAAGAGGAAATTCATCTTGCTTTAATTCTTCGTCGATTTTCTATTGAAATTAGCTCATGACACCCACACATCGAATACTATTCCTTGATTGTTCTTCGCACGTTCTTACAGGTGGCTTACAAAAGGTTTTTCTTTTTACCTTACAGTTTGTTTGTGCCCATATTAGTGTGAGGGTTTAGAAAAACTGGCCCTTGGCATAAGCTTCCCAAAGAAGAATGTCCTCACAGAATCTAATTGCATGCGCTATTTCACAGCTTTTTCCTGTGCTTTTTTTTTTATTTCAGAATTATTGTACAAGCCAAGATAGTACCAATGAGGCAAAACGGGTAATCATGCGTGACAGGTAAGACTGGCGAACATTTTTATCGATCTTTGGTGAACATCCAGCGCATACTAGAAAAAGGAAAAAAAAACGTGTACTTAAATACGAAAAGTCTCAAGAACGGTAGCTGTAGAAGCCTTCACCTAATGTGGTTGCGTTGAAGGAACAGGCTTTTATGAGTAGTAAGCATGCGCCGACAGATGCCGGAACAAAGCGCGCGGATCATGCAAAACGTTTAGTGAACCAAACGGCATAATGCGTCGTTTTACCTGCTTAAGTAAAACGACGAAAGAGGAGCAGTAGCAGTGCAAGGAACGGCGACGCACCCAGAAGCGAGATTGTGCGCGTCGCCGTTGATCCAGTGCCACATAGTTTTTAACTATTACCTACAGGGAACTCTGGGGCTGCGATCATTCAGCCACCATGGGATGATGGGTAGTACACAGATTTACCTAATATTTGTGCTTCCGGCTATAAATGCACATGTGGCTCTGTTTATCGTTGTGCTTTTGGAGTTTGTTTCGGATAAAAGGATACATGGTCGTGAATTTCGTGAGCGGATTTGAATGGATGAGCCTAAAATGTTAAGGTGGCACATTGGAACTGCTCAAAATTTCCTGAACTTTGTCTTGCAACAAAGCGGCTTCAGGCCACCTGGAGCCAAACGGAGCCGAAAGAACGAAGCTTAGACAAATCCGCGTCCCACCCGTCATTCACATGCTAGCTGAAGCAGCATGCGTTGCAGCTCTCATAGACGCTAGCGCCACAGTCCTTTCTAGTGTACTCTAGGAAACACTATGGCGAATGCCACCGATGGTGATCGGGCAAGTGAAGCCAAAAAAACGCGCGACGCTTCACCTTAGGAACGCTTCCCGAGCTTCGCTGGTCTTCACTGTTCACAAACGGTTGGAAAGACTTCAAATGTTTGTGCCTGCGTGTTATCATTTTTTTTCTTTTTAGATGTGAAGCATCTTATGGCGAAGCTTAATCCGGTGGTGGTGGTGGTGGTGGTGGTGGTGTGCCGCGTGCCCACCCTTACTGCGCATGCGCAAACAGTTAAAGAAAAAATAAAAATAAAAAACCTCCTCTCCCCCTCTCTCTCCTCTAGGCATCCCTCCCCACGGCAACCACACCCTCACTGCGCATGCGCCTCCCTTCCTCTCTCCCCTCTTACACTCCCCCCCTCTCTCCATCCCTGCCCGCGGCGTCTAACTCCCCCCTGCGCATGCGCGTCCCCCCTCTCTCTCCTCTCCTACGGTCCCCCCCCTCTCTCCTCTACGCATCCCTGCCCACGGCGCTCACACTCCCACTGCGCATGCGTGTCACCCCCCTCTCTCTCCTCTCCTCCGCTTCCCCCCTCTCTCGCCTCGCGACGCCGACGCAGGCAGCGTCTGCTAGCGAGTTTCTTGGTTGAAAAAACCGACTGCTCGCGCTGCACAACCGTTCACTGGCCATCCCGTATATATGGCAATGGATCTTGACCTCCAAGGTGGTGCCGGTGGAAGATTTCTCCTGTGCGTTGTTGAACAATAAAAATTCGCAGCGTGCGCGTTAACTAAAAGCGGAGTGCGGGTCTCTGTGTCCAGTCGGAGTCTTCTGTCTCTCATTGCCCATTAGCAGCGATTGGCATGTTCCAGTAGGAAACACTGCTCCATCGCTGCCTGCTTTGCGCCTCCCCAGTTTTCTCTCCTGCGCAACGCTGCGATGAGCGCCAGCGTCAACGCCGCCGCCAGTGTAAGCGTTAGCGCCCGCTGCTTCACATCTACACATGGTTCCCTTTAGCGGGAGATGGTGTAATTTTTTTATCGTATACGCTGGTGCTGTATCAGAATTCTGTACTCCAACTAACCCTACTTACCGCTTTAAGTTTATCGATTTGAGATCAAGCTCACAGCGTCCCTTATGCGTTCAATGAAGACGACTCGAAGGCGAACACTGTCTTCTTTTTTTCTTTCAGCTCATGTATTTATGCTGCCCGTGACTCTTCGAAAGCTTTCTACAGCTAACGTGGTTTTGCACTGCCTCCAACATCGGAGGCACGTCACCTGGTGTTGCATTGCCTCCGTGATCGTACCCCCCATTGACGAAGCTACGATGCGATGTGATGACGTCATCGTGTGACTTTACGTCACGAGATGTCACTGGGACGTCATGACGACGTCACAATGAAGTCACAATGTCTTACAATCGGTGAGGTCATTGTGATGTCATGGGGTGACGTCATTTAGGGATGACGAGTTTTTGCATCGCTCATCCCCGAAGCCGCGGGACGCGAGACGCCCCCGAGGTGGGACGCCGATGGTCAAATTTCGCGGGCGATGTGGCATCTGAGGCTTTCACCTCAATACAAGAGCTTCAAAATGCGCTCGCTTATTCAGTTGAACCCTACGAAGTTTGCTTCGCCCCAGTTAGCAAACATGTGCAGCGTCAAAACGTGGCTTAGATAATTTGAAGGATAATCACAGGCGTAGCCTCCAGCTCATTTATCAAACCGCATAGATCAATGAGCGTTGTGTAAACAGTACCGGTGTCCGGCGGCTTCAACATGAATGGTACCAGAAGGTGGGCCGATTTCTAAGTTGGTCCAACAACAGGTGACGTGCTAAGGACGTAATCCAGGAGGGTTGCTGTTATAGTAAAGGTTCACCAAATGACCTTGAATTAAATCTGAAATAAGTTGATTCACAGAGAATCATCAGTAAATTATGATGAAGGCCGATGAAAGATGAATTTAATCTTCCGAGAACGTCACAGCCATTTAGAGCCTGGCGCATGAGAGAATAGGCGTTCGCCTTTACCCTCCTTCGTGTGAGCTAAAGTTCTCTGAATTTAAGTTATGTAACAATTTTATTCCACTTTATATCAGCCTTCCATTTATGACACTTTACCGTGAACCTCTGTAAATGGGTGTATCGGTAGCTAAGTGCAATTCAATACTCACTATGAAAAAAATGAACGTCGAATATTATCCCATGCGCGTTGGTTAAAAGATAAGTTAGCTAGACTACGCGAAGTTCTTTCAAGAATAATCTATTCTATTAAGCAATGTGAGCAGCTATCTAGTCCTGAGAAATTGTCTAACCTGCGGCATATTGGAATGGCGGTAGCCAAGGAAAATTGTCGGCAAACGGCATGTTCGGACAGCACTACGGAACTTGTCCATGCCTCGCGTAATTCGCAGTGTCCTGTAACTTTACGCGTTTGGCGTCTTGATAGGCTTTCGCGTAATATTTTGCGTCACACTTAGATTGGGTATTTCCGATATGACGTTGTGTCCCAACTGGGCAAATTGTGGTCTTTTCATTGCTTTCCACGCCTTTGCGTAGACATTTACAAATTAAAGCCAAACTACTTTGCAAGCGCATGTTTTTGCGTTTATTTTCAGGGTGAACGTCCCTCTGAAGAATTCGTACGAATTCGCCAGCGCATTTAGCTGCAAACAGGACGCGCCGATGAATCCATCGAACAAGTGCAGCTTTTGGGACTGACTGCGTGCGACGCACTTCTTTCTAATATATTTTAATGGATTTATATTATTATTGCTATAATAGATAGAAGTTATACTAGGATGTTGCGTTTCACTTACTATTTATGTACGTTCACGGAGTGCAATCTGAAGCATTGGGTGAAGAATTAGTGGCTTTGGTTGCATCATTATATATTTTATGTCGGGTAACAACAGAAAGAAAAAAAAGATGATCATGTTGCCTGCTTAGCGCCTTATTTCTTCAGCTCAACGAACCATGGCTAGTTTTTCGTCAAACTCGATATTTCTGATTACTATGTAGTGCCGGCAATAAACAGAAAAGTACGAATTTTGTACGTTTTGACAATGTAAAAGTGAGCACCATTTCTTTCGCGTCATTAGTACCACGCTTAAGCGCACATTTCGCGGAATCTGTGGTGGGTCAAGATCACTAAGCAATATTATTCCACAAACAAATTATTTCTTAGTAGTATGTGCCTCTCTTTAAGCTAACAAGGTTATATCAAACGACGCCGATAGCTGCTCTCCATGTTGCATCTATCTCCACCTTGTGGAATTACTCGGACTTCTCTTGCGCCTAAGGCTTTCGTTTCGTTGCACTTCACACGCCTTCAGTCACACCGGCTCCAACGTAGACAATCGAGTGTAAGTACTGTAAATATATGAATACATTTGGAGATGTGTCTGTTTTACGGTTTACAATGATAGATGAGGTCTGTGTACCGTCATTGTAGCACTCGAGCACTTTTAGAGGCATTTGGATTATTTTGCGACGAAATAGGACCAACGTTACTTCTTGAACTTACCAGTTGGCAGTTGAATCGTACTTGCCCGTACTTCAGCAGCAGAGTGAATAGGCTGAATTCCTCAAAATGAAGATGTAGAACACGCTGCTTTTTTTCGTCAGCACAGACTTCTGGCTCAACTAATCAATCACAGCTTTAGAGTGGCATTATTTGCGCATCACTGTTATGCAATAAGTCGAAAGAAAGGGACCTCAAACCTACTATTTAGTACACGACGTGAGGGCTGGCTTTTGCATGACAGAATAGTAAAGTTTACGGCAATGAATGGGGCATAAAGTTGCTTAAGTTGAGACGTCACATCCTATCCTTTCGCGTACAACGATCTCGCCAGAATTGATCATGCGATGAAGGTTGAAATTGATGAATTGATGCAGTTAGCATTGAATCCTCAGAGCGGCACACCGTACCGCCAAACTTTAGTATAGCCCACCCCTTCAACTATATGTTACCGATATTTTTTATCTCCTTTACTTATCATGAGTAGTTAGTGTGCCACAGATGTGTGATTATGCATGCAGAGTTTTGCTCTAACAATATATATACATAAAATGCATAAAATGAAAGCATTACTCGTTTACAAAAAGGGAGAACTAGCTTGAAAGAGAGAAATAGAAAGATTGAATGAAAGGCAGGGAGATTAACCAGAAAAACATTGTCCGGTTCGCTACCCTGCAATGGGAAAGGGGTAAAGGGGACAGAAAGGTAAGGAAAGAAAAAAAAAGAGTTAAAAATCTCAAAGAAAAAAAGGTCACACTTTCGCCGCAAGGGCGAAGCAATGAATGCGATAGCACGAAATTGGAATGACACACGAAGATGGACGAGCAGCTCGAAACTTGCAGCTTCCCGCTGAAGCACAAAGAACGCTCGAAAAGGACCCGCAGGTACACAGGACAAGCCTGAAGTAACAAGTATCACATTTGTTACGCTTTTTATTTTGAGCAACGCGCCGCGAGTCCACCTTTATCATTTAATAAATGTTTTTCACCACCACCACCGCAAGTATTGACAACGTGGAGCCCGACGCTCTCAGATAGTTCTCCTTTTAAAGTGCGGTGCGCGGAATGACCCCTCTGCGTCTCCCGCCAGGCGGTGGCGTCTGACGCAAGGTGATGGTGATGATGCCTCTACCATGGCTCATACCCACTCAGGGGGGATTGGCCAAGAATTGATGATATGAATCTCTTTTTTTTTATATATTCCAAGTATTAAATATTGATAACAAAAGGAAGAAAAAACGTACATAAAAATGGGAAGAGTGCATATGGGCGGTGGTATTTTCTTTTTTTTTTTCGTTCCACATCACGAGTGGGTACAGAAAGGGGCCCCTTTTTCGTGCGCGTCTCAAGGACAGTTTTTACATTGAAAGAAAATGTGGGAGAGTTGCGTGATAGAAAAAACGCTCAAGGTCCTGCGAGATATGCATACTGCCCGCGGTAAAGGGTGTCTATAACTATAGCTTGCCGTTAGTATGCTGGCGCATGCATGGCGTGTGGCTAAGTGGTCTAAGGCAGCGCGCTGCGGAGCGAGTGGTGGCTGGTCCGAATCCCCGGTCGACTGCAATTGTAGCTATGCGCTCAATTGTAGCAATGCGCTCAACGTCAATTGTAGCTATGGTGCCATCCATTGAAGTTGGTCAACGTAGTACTATTCAGGGCTACCATGATCGCAAGCACAAGCGCTACATATCAGCTTACCGCTTCCGGTGTTGAAAATACCAGAGTCATTCAATGCTTCTTATGGTCATGAAACTGCGCCGTCACGTTATGGGCCAGCTTCATACGCTGCTCAAAAATGCCGCAACGCAGCGCCGCTACGCCACAGAGGCGATTGTCCGCGCCGTGCACGTATTAAAATGTCCGCGCAGGGCAAGACAAGCTGCTGGATATGATGTGTTTAAGTGAGCGGAAACGTTGTCTCAGGACGAGGATGCCTAACACACGTTGCGTGCAGGGGTGCCGTTCGAGATACAAGGGAACCAAAAGGATGTCGTTGTTCTCTTTACCATAGACAAGACACGCAGCAGCCCGAGAAATGGAAGCGGGCCATACCGCCGCAGGAAAGTGGCGATTTTAACTTTGAGTCGAAGTATGCACGTGTGTGCGCGAACCATTTCGATGCCTCGGACATTGTCACTGCGTATGATTTTAACATCAACGGCAAATCCATGTCCCTGAAAAGCGACAAGCCAACGCTGAAGGCTGACGTCGTTTCAAGGATTTTTGAAGGACTTCCTTCGTATCTCACGAAGCGCATACCTCGGTCCCGCTCATCGACAGTGCGACCACCATGCAAACTACCACGTGAGTCACAAACAGATCCGATCTAAGGAGTGCACTTTATGTCCAGCAGGTGGTGATAAAAAATGAAACAGTTAAAGACAATCCAGCGCCCCAATCCATATTTCATGCGTTGATTTCATTATTTATGTTGCTTAAACAACTTATTCGTGACCTTATGCATTGGTGCTCCGTATACGTGGTTTGTTTACGAAAATTAGTAAATGATCGTGCACAAGGAGCCTGTATTTATCTTTTTTATTGAACAATAAAGCTTTTTTTTCTTCTCGAATTTCCGACCATGATGAGAATATCAGCATCGGTGAGATTAGAAATTCTTAACCTCTTGTAAACAGTCTTGTATTAAAAGAAGCAAAATACCTAATCTCCATTGTATTGATCTGTTAAGATGCAGCCAGAAGGACTCAGATACTGCTCAAAGTTTAACAAATTGAGAATTTGTTACGGGCAAATGGGACGGGTAACAGCTCGTATTTTTGCCTTTTGTTTACAAGTGGCACCGCTGGCACTTTGCTGCGAATGCGCGGTGTTTAACTTCACGGAAATGTTTTTTAACATTGGTTCCCACCCGTACCTATCGTAGTGTCGTAGTGTTGAGACGAAAGGACCTTGCCAGGCCACGGCGGGCGCATTTTGATGGGGGGCGAAATGCAACAACACCAGCGCGCTGAGAACTATGTACATTTAAAAGGACCCTGGGGGGACAAAAATCATTCAGAAGTCCCCCGCCACGACGTTGGTAATAATCATATCGTGGTATTAGTTCATAAACCCCCCGAACTTTTGTATTTTTTCTGCTGATACCGCCGCGGGCTGCATGTTTTGAGCTGCTTTCTTTTCCTCTCGGGTGCTCATTTTAAAACAGAAAGAGCGTTCAGGGAAGTATTTGTGCATGCTGAGCGCTAAAAGTAAATGCATGAAAGCAAAGCGACCGTCGCGGAAGTTTAGAAAGCTAAAACGCCGAGGCTGTCCCACACACAACCCCAGCGATAACAGCGTTAGCATCGCCTCTTAAGCACAGCTGCGCCTCCGGCGGCGGCCGCTGGCTTTATGTGAAACTGAGGCTGCAGTTTCGTGACCATAAGAAGCACTGAATGACTCTGGCAATACCCATGTTGCTGTTGGCATTGTTACGCAGCTGTAAACAACTGGTTGTATAAAACATATGCGACTGTTGAACATATATCTGTGCGTACAACATTCGTACATATATTTAGCGTCATTTCGTAACGTTTCGCTCAATACAAAAATTGAACGACAGTCACCTTCCCTTCGCATGCTTCGCATAACAACGATTCCCATGGTACGTGGGATCTGCCGAATTTGTTTTTTTCATTTGATGTATTAATCCTGCCCCGCCCCCCCACCGGAGGCTTTCTCTGCACTTAACGTGTCTTTCCTCTGCTTGCAAGCTTTCTGCGCATTATCTGGTTTTGCAACGCATTTGACCAAGCGACGACTTCATGTGATGACGTCATCATGTGACTTCAAGTAATGTGAATTCATGATGACGTTATAATAACGTCATAATTCATTTGTATATGTCACACCATGATGACTTCGTATGATGACGTCATCATTTGATAACGAGCTTTCTGCATCACTCGCGTTGGCGGTGACGTCGCGTACACAGACGGTGAATTTTCGCGTTTGCTGAGAAATGTAAGGCTTTCGCCTTGAAAGAAAAAAAATATGAGTAGAAGGTCAATTTCATGAAGGACATTCCGATCGCCTCACGATCGCTGCTTGCGATGATTTTTCATCCCGAATAGAACCAGCCATAGTGACTGTCCAACCCGACACATCAGAGACCCGCTGCTCTAAGAGACCGGACGAGACCCCTCAGACACGGAGAGACACCTCAGAGACCCGACGGCAACGACAGTCAGAGCTAGAAACCAAACCACTACTCAGCCCTTTTTCAAGAACCACTCTTCGACATTGTTCTCGTGTCATCTACTGATGCCCTTTCTTCTCTACTTCCACTTACCAGGTCTAGGTGATCAGGACGTTCTACATTTCTAAATGCGAAGCATTTCATAGCGAACTTTGGAGACCTTGAGCGTATCTATCTATCTATCTATCTATCTATCTATCTATCTATCTATCTATCTATCTATCTATCTATCTATCTATCTATCTATCTATCTATCTGTCTGTCTGTCTGTCTGTCTGTCTAGCCGCGTACGACTTTCTCCTCTCCGGACCGTATCGTTAATGGGATTTATGCCAAAGTTTTTATGGCATAACATGACTGCATGGCGAACATAAATGACTGATCATATCATGAAAATCACGACTTAGTTGTCATGAGCAGCACGGTTTACAATCCATGGCCGTGGTGCTCTAGTGGCCGTTTCGTTAACTTGATATACACACAAATTCGCATGATGAAACATTTCTGCATGACCAACATAAATGACAGGTGGTAATATGAAAATCGTGACGTGCATGTCAAGTATAGCATGACATATATGCCATGCTCATGGCTGCTTCGCTAGTTTGACATACACCAAATTTGTTCTTGGGTGACGTGACTGTGTAACGAACATTAATTACAGGTTGTAACTTGACACAATCATGACATTCAATTTACGCAAAGCATGATTTACATGCCACGCTAATAGTGCGCTCATGTCGAGTTACGCTAGCTTGATATACAGCAATATTGCTATGGCGCGACGTCAATGTATGACGAACATAAATGATAGATGGCAAAATGAAGTCACGACATCCATGTCATGTACAACATGGTTCACATGCCACGCTCATGGAGTGCTGACGAACGTTTCGCTAGCTTGATATACAGCAAGATTAGTATCACGCGACGTGACTGTATGACGATTTTAAATGAGAAGTGTCAAGATAAAAATCATAAGATTCATGTCATGTCACCATGACTTGCATGCCACGCTCATGGTGCTCTTATGGCCAGTTTGCTAGCTTGATATTCACTAAATTTGGTATGGTGCGACCTGTCTGTATGATGAAGATAAATGAAAGATGTTGAAATGAAAATCAGGACATCGATGTCACGTACAACGCGATTTACATACCACGGTCATGCTGCGCTCACGGTCATTTCGCTAGCTTGATATACACCAAAATTGGTACTCCGTGACGTGACTGTATGCAAAGATAGATGACATGTGGTAGCACGAAAATCATGACATGCATGTCATTTACGTCACTTAATACATGACACGCTCATGGTATGCCCGCGGCCGTTTCACTAGCTTGATATGCACGAAAATTGGTATCGCGTGACATGACTGTATGACGAACATTAATGACAGGTCCTAAAATGTAAATCATGACATGCATGTTATGTACAGCGTGATTTGCTCCTTGCTGGCTGCTTCGCATTACATCAATTCCCACAAGGCGTGGCATCTGCCGGTTTTCATTATGAATATATTATTGTCGCCATCAAGTAACCATTTTAAAACTATTAGAGATTATTGGCGAGGGAACTTCACTGCTATTAACAAGGAACTTCGAAAATTTTAGGTAGTTTTCTGACTAAATTCGAAAACCGTTCATTAGAACTGAGCTGGGGAATGCTTCAGACTATAGTACGTAAACTATAGAATCAATGCATCCCTATTAAACGAGATTTTACGAATGACAAGGCACCATGGTATAACAGATCACTAAATCGTCTATCTGAAGAAAAAAACGTTGTTTTCGCATTGCAAGGCATTCGCGATGCCAGCATAAATGGAATGCTTATAAAAGAGCTGCTTTCGCTTATTTAGCTACATTGAACGTCAGTAAGTTTCCATTTTTCAACACTGCAATACCAATTACATTAGCAAATAACCCAAGGGGCTTCTGGATGGTATTCCGATGTAATGACGCAAAAACCATATCTACACCTAATGATGACCCTGCACCCAGTCAACCATTGAAAACACTACATTCATCCAGTAATTTTCATCTTCGGAACCCGCGAATGAATTAGCAGATGTGAGCCCTACTAATTTCTCCTAAATGAACCCAATCCTTTTTGACTCCACTGGTATAAAAATAAATAAAAACTAAAGGCTTAGCTCATCTTTTGGGACAGATTTTGTCCTCTCAAAATTTTTGAAAAATACCATTGAGTATTGCTCCATCCTGCTAGCGCAAATTTTTGCACTACCACTTCAATGTGCCTCATTACCTCAGGATTGGAAGGTAGGAAAGGTTGCTCCAATCTTTAAATCTGGCAAAATGATTAATGCGCACATTTTTAACTTCAATACCATGGAAAATAGGTTAGCATGTTATTTTTAATTATCTGCTTCAATTTATTCAGGACAATTTTTTTTCTCATTCTCAACATAGATTTTGCCAATATTACTGTAGCGAAACCCAGCTGCTTTCATTTACTCGTGATTTGCACTCTTACCTTGCTCCTGGATTTCCTAGTGACTGCATATTTCTTGACTTCTCTAAAGCCTTAGACAAAGTTGAACCATCTGCTTCTCTTGTGTAAACCAAACGTACGAAATATAGACAGTGCAACTGTTAACTGTATTCGAGCGTTTGTTCTCTCTCGGCTTGGATTTGTTACCACTAATGACAGTGCGTCTAACACGGCCCATGCTGAATCCGGCGTTCCCCATGGCTCAGTTCGGGGTATTCTTTTGTTGTTAATTAATATAAAAGACTTACACAATAACATTTCTTCACAAATTCGCTTATTCGATGACGTCTGTGTCATATATCGTAAAGTGTCCCTTACCTCTCTCGTCGCTGATCTGCAGTCAGATCTGCACCACGTCCATAACTTCTGCGTCACGTGGCGCGAGGCTAATTACCAGCAAGTGCAAATACATGCGTGTTTCACTTTCTGACGCAGCATGCCCAATATATGTAATATATAACTCCATTCTCGAATCTGTCACAGCGTACCGTTACTTTACCGTTCATACAACTAATGGCCTTTCATGTAACCATTACGTCGAACACATATCTAAAAGTAATTGCACTCTGAGATACTTAAAAGAAATCATTTTCTTTGCTCCACCTTCAATAAAATTACATCTGTACACCACATACGTTCGTTATCAACTGGGGACGCGTCATCGGTATGGGATACACTTGAATCCATAATAATTGCCGTTACTGAAGCAGTGCGAAATTACTCTGTCCTCTCCGCACTACCAAACTATCATCGTAAAGCAAGAGTGACAGAAATAAGCAATATTTAACATCCCATTACTAACCATTCGCCGGAAGCAAGCTCGTGCTTGACTTTTATTGCGATAGCAATTATATGGACACTTTCGGATGGTTTTCGCCGTCGGCGTCGCCGCCGCCGCCGGTGTCCGCCGCCGTCATTTGCCGTATATGTATATGTATATATATAACCGGCCCCGCCCGTCGTTCGTGAGCGTGAAAAGACGCGAGGGGGGGGGGGTCCCTCGAGCGACCTTCGTTTTTACGAGCGCGGGCGCGCGCATTATCTCCCCTTCTCGGCGGCCGACAGCGGGGGGGCCGCACGAGGGTGAAGCATTCATTGCTTCACCCTTGCGGTGAAACTGTGACTTTTTTTCTTACAAGTCACAGTTTCACAGCAAAGGCGAAGCAATGAATGCGATAGCAACAAATTGTAAGGTTATGCGAAGTGAGGCGGGCAGCTCAGTCTTTTGGATCAAATCTCACGCAACTCTTCAAAACACTGGGTAAGAGAATACGGCCGCTCCAAGGAAGCTTTTCCTGCAGTCTCTTCGCGTTGAGAGCGCAGCACGAAGAAGGGTATACGAGTCGCCCGCTGACGGCTGCAGGGATGGCGAGATAGCGCGCGCGCTCACGATGGCGACCGCGCCCGTAGAATCAAAGTTCACAGTTGCTGCGAGAACCCCCCCCCCCCCCCGCTTCGCATCTTTCGTGCCCGTTAAAGACGGGCGGGGCCTTTCTTCTCTGCTTGAGCATTCGATGGCCGGTCTAGCAGGCGAGCGATGGAGATGGGCCGGTTCTTCTAATCTCTGTTTCAGCCGCGTTCGTCGCCCCCCTCTAGTGCGCTAATACCCGCAAGTAGAACGTGCAATGCGCTGGGGGGATGTTATCAAGTTGTACTTTAAACTGGACATGACGGCGACGGCAATGCAGATGGCAGAAACCCGTCGAGACTGTCCATATAATTGCTATCGCAATAAAATTTGTTATCACAATGCCACTGTCCGATCACTCTTGATTCACCCCCCCCCCCATTCAAATATGTTAGTACAGATCATTGTCATAAGCTCCATGTCTCCTTTTGTAACTCTGTCACGTGCTCACAATCATTTCTTTCCAAAACCTTTGTCGAATAGAATAACATACCCTCATCAGTAGCAAATATATGTGATGCAATCCTTTTCAAAAATGCTCTAGTGAACGTAGCGTAGTGCTTTAATCTTCTCAATTTTGTTGTCGTTTTGGTGTTCCGAACTTGGGCCCTTTCATTTCTTGTTATTATAACATGTTCCTACGGTACTTTCTCAATTGAGATTTAGGTTTTCTATTACCTGCGTTTAAATTTATGCTATTCTTCGCTCTTCGTTCTTGCCGCACATTGCTACTGTACTCCCTTGATTGATTGTTATGCATTTTTTTTTCGTCCTACTTCGCTCTTAGTAATTCTTGCCTCTCCGCTCTATGACGCACTGTATGTACCTTCAGGGTAGTTCAGGTAAATGGAATGAATAAATAAATAAGTAAATAAATAAATAAGACTGGAAATAGCGGAGCTGGGAACTTTCCCCTGCTCCTTTCTCTCCTCCACGCCCTCACATCATTCCACATCCTCGCTTGCCTTTCTTACTAGATTGCTATACTGAAGTTACATGGCTATAATTTACCTTCATGCTATGTTATGCTTACATGACTACGCTATGTCCACCTCGGTGGTGTTGCGGTTACGGTGCGCGGCTGCTGGCCCAAAGGTAGTGGGTTCGATCCCAGCTGCGGCGGTCATATTTCGATGGAGGCGAACTGCTAGGAGACCTTGTGCTGTGCGATGTCAACGCACGGTAAAGAACACCAGGTGGTGAAAATTTCTGGAGCTCTCCATTATGGCGTCTCTCAAAATCATATCGTGGTTTGTGGTTTGGGAGAGGAAACCCAGTTATTATTACTACTATTATTATTATTATATCCAAGGGTCGGTATAAGGCCCACTCTTATTTTTAATTTACGTTAAAGATGTTTCTTTTGCAATTCGTTATTCTTCTTTTCTCTTGTATGCCGAAGACATCAAGATATTTAAGTAAATTCATTCAGTTAACGACTGTCGCTTGCTGCAGTCAGATCTGTGTTCTTTCTCCGAATGGTGCAACAACAAGAACCTTTCCCTGAATACCTCAAAGACCAAATTCATGAGTATATCGCGCAAAACATCTGTGGCAGAATGCATCTGCATCGTTATCTGCACGTGTGCACAAAGCTACCAGTGCGCATGTCTGAGCCCAAGAACAGCCAGATAAATACCTGTGCAGTTCACAATAAAGCATTCATTCTCGTTCCCACCTACAGTGTGCTACAACATCTATCGTGTCTTTTCCATACTCTGTCAATACCGTTTCGTTATGTAAGGTTTATGAGATCAGTGATCTTGGTGTTGTTTTTGATAGCACGTTAAATTTTTCTGCTCACACTAAACGTGCTGCCATGCGGTGCCTTCGTTCTCTCGGACTGTGTTTGCAGAATCTCTCGAGAATTCAGTTCTCCTACAGTTTTCCACAAATTGTACACCGCAATAGGCCTTCCTCAACTTGAGTATGCATCTGTGATCTGGAATGGCGTTGCTAAATCCAGCAGTAACGCCATTGAGCGAGTCCAGAAAAAATTTCTAAGCATTTACAACCATCGTTTTACTGGAAATGACTCTGGGTCTTGTTCTAACACTGATGGATTATTATCATTACCATCACTTTACTGCCAACAAAATCGCGCTGACGTGTTATTTTTTTACAAGCTAGTTCATGGTATGATATCCTGCTCTTTACTTCTCAGTTGTATAAATTTTCGAATACCGCGTAAGTTAACCAGAGAGAATCGACCGTTTCATGTACCTGCCAGCTTCTTCCAACACTCTACTGTTCACAGAATACAAAGTCTCTATATTGTTAACTTTCTTGATCTTGATGTTTTTCATTGTCCACAGTCATTGTTTTTATCCGAGCTATGCACTCTCCCAACATAGTTTTGCAAAATGTATAAATTCTTCCCTTTTCCGTCTTTCAGGAAGCCTTCCGTGTAGTTGTGCATATACCGTATTATTTTTCACTCCCATTCCATGATTCTCGTGTTGTCTTTTTATTATTTCCCCTTTGCGCTGATTTCTTTTTGTCTATGCATTTTCGCTATTTTTATTTGCTGCCTCTTTCTGAAGACTGTCTGCATTGTATTGTTTATTTTTTTTTGTTTTAATTGTGCGTGCGCCTGCACAAACACCTTATGGTTGTTCCTGGGCACGTTAAGCAAATTATTGATTGATTGATTGATTGATTGATTGATTGATTGATTGATTGATTGATTGATTGATTGATCGATCGATCGATCGATTGACTATTATTACCATGCCATGCATCAACCAATTAAAGAACTCGGCTGTTAAAACATGCCTGCCGGCTCTTCGCGTGGATTCTGGTCGCATGAGAGGTTGTCTGCACTTTCGGCTCTGGCGAGTTATATGGCGACACTTCGATTTTAAAGTAACTACCTGTATATATGCGTGTATTTCTACATGAAGCCTCGTTGCACTGATATTTAAAGGAACACTAAAGTGAAACAATTAATTCGTTCAGATTGGTTGTGTAATCTCAGAACTCTGATTCCGCTAATGTCACCATGATATGTCTATTCACAAAGGAGAAAATCAAAAGTTAGGAGAGCGGCGCAAGCCAGTGGGGCCCTGGACTTGGGGCCCCAACCAACATGCTCCCGAGTACCCCCTTTTTCTACCCTTTCCCTCAAAATAAAGTTTTCGTTCTTCTTCTTCTCTTCAAGGCCAAATATTATTATTTAATTCTGGGGCCAAAATCTTGACACGTGACGTCATGAATTTCAAAGTATTTTTTTTCGCAATTTGGCAACACTCCTGCAAAGTTTCCTGAAACTTTATATTTGAACTCTATGACGCTCTCAGAAGACAACGTACTTCGTTTTTACCGATTAGGAACGACGATGACCTAGCGCACGTCGTCAAAATCTGCAACGTCACGGCGTTTGGTGCGGGAATTTCATAGTGGCGTCGCGACTTACACTTTCTTTTGGCGCGTTTTCTCGCACACCAATCGTCTTCTCGCGGTAAGAGTGGTGTTATCGGTACTGAGGAATTGTAATTTACAAATACGCGAAAAGTCATTTTTCTCTGTAGTGTCCCTTTAGGGCTGGTCTCCATCCTTGACACCAAGCGCGTCTACGGCGAAGGGGGTGAAGAGCGGCTACGTCAGCTTGGGTTGTTCAGGTCCCAGGAGCATTGAGGAAGGAAGTAAGAATTTATTATCATCATCATCATCATTATTATTATTATTATTATTATTATTATTATTATTATTATTATTATTATTATTATTATTATTATTATTATTACTATTATTATTATTATTATTATTATTATTATTATTAGCAGTAGTAATAGTAGTAGCAGTGGTAGTAGTAGTAGTATTAAGGCAAAGTCCTTAATGCCTCATCAAGCGCGGAAATTTACCATCGGCGTCTGGTTGCCGTTGGTGGCTGCTTTACGCCAAATTGACTCCTTTGCGACCCCGTCTGGCGATAAGAACTTCAGGTTGGCGCTGTGGCTACTCTCTGGCTACTTTTGAACTTCTATTTTGATGCATTAGGTAGGCATCTTTCTTATTATTTGCAGATAAGAGGCTCTATTTCAAAGTATTTCTGTCGTGTCGGCCGATTCACGCGGCGTCCTTCCCCACGCTAGCAGGCCGGTGCACATCGAAGCAACCCAAAACAACATATGGCGTTCCTGCAAATACGGAGTGGCCAAGTTGCGTGCATGATGGCAAACGCGTCATTGGCACGTTGCTCACGCTGTCCGCCGTGTATGCTGATGCTACGCGCAAGTTTCTAATTTTGGTGTGCAGTGCACGTTCTCATGTGGCCTCAAAGAAAAATACAGGTCCGCAACAAAGTTAAGCCAGGCCCTTGCTCTTGAAGCAGATTGCACCATCTGAAGCTGGAATGGTGTTATGTAAACTCTACTAACGAAATCTTGTCTGCGGCTTCAAAAAAAAAAAAAAAAAAGGCTGATTCAACGTTTAATGCCCATACTTACTCGTTGGCTTGAATGTTCCAATATCACCCTGTCGACAACTATATCTATTTTACGTAAACAATGTACAGACGCACTTGAAATTATTATAGCTTATTTATTTATTGCCAATTCATTTGTGGCTTCAAGACTAAGCGAGGGGAAAAAAACCATGAATCCTCGTATTTCTATGGTATTGCGCATTGAAAAGGCATTAATTGTACAATAACAAAAACTGCTCTCATAATATCGCTTCTGTTTTATACGGCTACAAAATTGGCGATAAAATTAAATAGCGTGGCTACTTTGGCTACTTTTAGCTTGAATTCTGCCTCCATTTCAAATCCACCCAACGGCAAACCTGATCGGAGTCAACATGAGTGATGCAAATTTTCATTACGCGATGATGTCACTACACGCCGTCACACATAGTGAAAATTTATGCCATCATCATGGTGTCAAATTGACGTCTCAACGATACGTCACATGACGTCACCACATGACGTCTTCGCATGCTCAAAGGTGGGATCACGGAGGCAGTGCAAAGCCAAGTGAGGTGCAGAGAGCTTGCAATATCTCTAATCCTGGAGGCAGTCCAATACCTCCTTACGTAAAGAAGCTGTTAGAGGGAAGTGGGCGAAGCTCACTACATCGACTGAGGAGGAAAAGAAGTTGGCTTTCGCCTTGGAGTCGTCTTAGGCGAATTCACACGAGAACCTGTGAATATATATATTATTATTACTTTATTATTAATATTATTATTATTATTATTATTGTTATTATTGTTATTATTATCATTATTATTATAGTTGTTGTTGTTGATGATGATGATGATGATGATGATGATCATGATGATGAAAGGTGGGAACCTGCAGAAGGCGCTTACACCGACGGACAGATGTAACTGGAAGGAACTCACACAAGCAAGTTATCTTTAATAACGCCTACAGTGACCGCACTACAACATGGGCTCACGAGTGGTGAAACTGTATTCCGATAACGCTTTTACGGAAGGTGAGTGATCGCAGAACCCGACTGCTTAAAAATTGTAGTTTGTCTTCATAACAGCAATTGCACGGGCATTGGCAGAACGGCTGCTTGCGGCTGCAACCATAACCATTAGACCACCGTGGCGGGTTTCATAGGAACGCTGGCGTAGACAACTTCATCTAAACAAATATGGTAGAAACTACTTAAACATCCGCATAATACTGCAAGAACTATTTTCATAATGTCGAACTAAGCTGTTTCTAAAACACAACGCAAATTCATTAAGAAGTGTACGAAACAGCAACAAGAAAGCCTTGCAAAACATAAGGTCTGACATTGGTATTTCGCGGGCGTCTTTGATTACGACAACTGTTTTTCTGCGCATTCGAGCAGATTTCACCCTGAACGTGCCAGGCAGCAGCTATGGCGCGTGTGATGATAACCCAGCACGTGCGGCACTATTGCGTACACGCGCCGTGTGTATCAGGTGCGAGACTTGTTCTGTGGCACGGAGAAAGCGCTGCAAGCACGAAATGGGAAAGGAGGACCAGGACGGCAGCAGACGCATAGCCAGAGGCTTCGCAGCGACCGCCTGTGACACGCGCCGATCCTATTCTTTCTGTTAGCATTAATTACGCGTGTACTCATGCGGTGCTTGTGACTACGAAGCGCAACCGCTGGATTTTCCCGTTTTCTTTTCTGTAACCAGTTGCCACCTGCCAATATAAAAGCGATGGGCCAACATTATTGCTGCCCGTTTGAAAGCTAGCTTGCGACGGTCGTCTTTACAGGATTCGGAGTGACTGAACTTGTCCAAGTGCCGTGGTTTGCACAGTGAGTACGTATTAAGCTACCTCAAAAAAGTAAACACTTTTTGCCAAAGAGCTGGTCCTGGCGTCACATTTTAGCGCCCTGTCCTTTCTTCACAACATAGCACACCAACTTCTTACCTTAGAGAAAACTAAAACGAAGGCAAGGTTCAGTTTCATTAAATTAACGAAATAAGCTAATCTAAAGGCCATCTCCCTTCCTACTTCTTATCTTAGAGGGAAAAAAATTGAAGGGAAGCTCAGTTTCATTAAAATAACGCGACAAAACTCTTAATTTTAAGGTCATCTGTTTCCGCTCCGCCGTTTGGGCGGCGCCCGGGAAATAAAGTCACACGGCAGAATTCGCAGGCGTCTCCTGAAGGACGGCACTTAGTGCATGCAATAAATGCCAGCGTATCAACAATAATATATGGGGTTTTACAAGCCAACAGCGTACTGTGTAGGCTATTCTAAGCATGATTCAATGCTGGCTTGATGTATTTGCAAGGAGTTTAGCACAATTCTATTTGCCCCATGCTTCCAGATTACCAAAATGCGATACTGTTTCCTGTACCAAGCGGCACTCCTGGCGGCACTCCTTTTTGGCCTCACTTCAGCCCAAAGTAAGTATTTTTCATACTGGACAATCAAATTAATCTTGAGAGAGTATTCCAGGCAGGTAACAGAAGCTCCTGACGTGTGTGATCACTCGTGCTGGGCTGGCCGAACCGGCCAAACGCGACTGTCCACGAATTCAGTTACAAGATGCCTTACTGATCTGGCCTCGTGGTCACCTGGTGATTTGGCAACTACTTTAGTGGTTAAGAGCCTGCTTTAGAAAACCGTATTTACTTTTAAAGCGGATGTTATAAAGATTGTTTTGTACCGAACATGAGGCAAAAGTAGCAATAAATATTACACAGCAAATTAAAAAAATTAAGGCAGCTTCGCCCTAGTGGTGCAAAGCCTGGAAGAAGTGTGGAGCTTGGCAGCCTTCCTTGTTTCTTTTCAGTTTTCTCTTTCTTTCCTCCCGTCTTTTTTTTCTCTGTCCCAGTTTTTTTCTGTCTTTTATTCTCTATTTATTTCTACTTGTCTTCCTATTTTCCCCGTCTTTCTCTCTCTTTGTATTTCTCGCTTGCTTCCTTTTTTTTTCTATTTCTATACGTGTTTTGCCTTCGATACGCCAAGCGACGACAGCACACGACAGCCGGGGGCCCTAACGGGCTCCACACGTGATATCATCATGAAGGCGCTCGAAGAAGAAGAGGAAAAAGACCTCTCCTTGGCGCGAGCGCTCGCTCAATTTTGCTTCAGATGGCTATGCTATACGTGGTTTTTGCAGTGTTACGCCAGACTACATGAGGCGACGGCAGCATACGAGAGCCCGGGGCCCCTAAAATGCTCCGCACTTAAAACTGTAGGAGTCATTTCTCTATCCGGGGAAATTGGGGCAAGCGAAGCGTCACGTGGGCGTGCCTGACCTCCTACTTTTCTTTCTTTCTTTTTTTTTTCCTTCTTTATTTATTTATTTATTTATTTATTTATTTATTTATTTATTTCCTTCTGTCGCATTGCGCACTGCTCCCTCCTAACTAAGTGTTCAGTTTTACGATAGGTAGTGGCCGTCCACAGAACGCTGCTTTCGGGCTAAATCGGCATGGTGTATTTCACGTTCTTCACAACTTTCATCATCGCGTAGACCAGCCAAATGAAAGGACCTTCACGCGATCATGGAAGCGCAGTTTAGGCGATTCGATTTGCTCGCAGTCCGGAATCTTTCTAAAATGCGCAATTCCTCATATCGATCTCACGCGTTGTACAGCAGATTGATTGTAGTCCGCCAACACGAAATATTTCAATGAAACGGCCACATGAAGTGCACTGCCTCACAATTGAATTTCGCAACGTTGCTAAAACGCGTCCATATGCTTCAATTCAGTTAACATTGCGCAAGCATGGGCGCATCGCGCAGTCATGCTTTGAGGCGCTATGATTTTATTTGCCGTGGGGCACCATTGTTTGTCTTAGGGAAAACCGGTGACACTTGCACTGTTGGGAAGGGGTCCACTTGTGTGATGGATTTACAGACAACGCTCAAAAAGAGTACTTCCTCTACGTTCACTTGAATCAGGGTTTGCCGAAATCAAAAACTAGGATGGACTGCCCTTTCATCTTATAATGATTTCTTGGCCTCTATTCTTTATCATCAGCCTCAGGCAGTGTTTCTCAGCCATGAATTTTCGGGGACCTTTGTGGACCACTGAAATAGATGAGGGACCCCTTGCAGTGAGAGAAAGAATAGTAGGGGGAAGTCGCAACACACCAGCGCAGCGTGTAGGACGTGGCTTTTATTCTAATAGGTCTCCGCGGACCCCGCTGGGCTTCCGCAGAGCCCCATTTGAGAACCATTCCTTTACAGCGTCCTCAATTGGCTGGGTTTCACTGTGATGATGATAGGTGACCTGCCCGCGTGCTGTTTCGAGAGCGCACTTGCCCAGTACATTGATGCACACAAAGAGCAAGACTTTTTTCCTAACTGACGGTCGAGGGTTCAGCCACTGGCTTACATAAATGAATGCTAACAACACCAACCAGTCCGTTGGGTTCTTGGCAGCCCTGAAACCAGCGTAGTGTTTTTGTATTACTAAGAAGTGTCTGTTATTGATGCTTTTTAGATGTGAAGCACCTTATGGCAAAGCTTAATCCGGTGGTGGTGGTGGTCAGGGGCGTAGCCAGAAATTTTTTTCGGGGGGGGGGGGGGGGGGCACCTCCTTGATTTCGGGGGGTGCACCGCCCTGAAATGGTCATTTTTCGCTCGGCATGCCATGCCGAAAAAAAATTTCGGGGGGGGGGGGGGGGGGGGCACGTGCCCGGTGTGCCACCCCCTGGCTACGCCACGGGTGGTGGTGGTGTGCGATGTGACCACCCTTACTGCGCATGCGCAAACCCTTTCAAAAAAATATAAATAAATAAAAAACCTCCTCTCCCCCCTCTTTGTCCTCTAGGCATCCCTTCCCGCGGCAACCACACCCTCACTGCGCATGCGCCTCCCCTCCTCTCTCCCCTCCTACGCTCCCCCCCCTCTCTTCTCTAGGCATCCCTGCCCGCAGCGTCCACACTCCTACTGCGCATGCGCGTCCCCCCCTCTCTCTCCTGTCCTACGCTCCCCCCCTCTCTCGCCTCGCGACGTCGACGCAGGCAGCGTCTGCTTGTGAGTTTCTTGGTTGAAAAAACCGACTGCTCGCGCTGCACAACCGTTCACTGGCCACCCCGTATATATGGCAGCGGATCTTGACCTGCAAGGTGGTGCCGGTGGGAAATTGCGCCTCCCCAGTTTTCTCTGGGGAGGCGGGGGACTATAATTGCGGAAACAACGCCTTCCCAGTTTTCTCTCCTGCGCAACGCTGCGATGAGCGCCAGCGTCAACGCCGCCGCCAGTGTAAGCGTTAGCGCCCGCTGCTTCACATCTATATTAGTAGCACACGTTTGGGGGGCTAGTTGGAGGATTTTAAGGCGTGTGGTATAGTAGTCAGGGCACTCCTTTTCGTAGAAGGGGGGGACTCCGGTTTGAACCCCAGCCCCGGAGTGAATTTCAATTTATTTTATTTAGTATTTATCGTGTCCGCGGAAGCTGTGCGTGAGAAGGTTTTTTTTGGGTCACCAGCTTCACAGACCGGGCCAATAAAAGCTTCGCTTGAAAAGGGAATGCAAGATGCTGCATTATCAGTTAATCGGTACCACATGCAGTGAGGCCAAAGGGAGAGTTGCGGAAAATGAATTTTTACACTTTTTTTTCACGTTGCAAGGCTGCAATACACTTATAAAAAATAGTTACCATATCGTTGCGCTTCAGTAACACGTTATTTCTAACATAATACGCCTTCTTGTTCTTTTGTTTGTGCTATTTCATGTTTTGTTTCTATGGTTGGGAAAATAACTTATAATACACGTAAATAGCCTTAACATTGCAACTAAATCCTTGCATAAGTGCTGCACTTTGGAAGAAACACCACTGGTGGCTTTCTTACTAAGTGTACTAGGTTAGTGCAGTGTTTTGATAACACATTAAGCATAGGTCGCGTACTCGCCCAAATGTTGTCGACTTCCAAGTATTACCATCGATTAATTCCAACTTCATCTGTTGGTATCGCAGTTGTTGTTCCTGGAAGACGCTGCGGTCCTCATGAGCAGTTCACGGAGTGCGGCACCGCCTGCCCCGCGGTTTGTGGCAAGCCTCCACCACAGGCCTGCACATACCAGTGCGTCGTGGGGTGCTTCTGCCGACCTGGATTCATTCGCGCAATAAGCGGAGGTTGTGTGCCTGAGCGTCTGTGCGTCCGAGGAGGATAGATTATTGCCGAGACAACGAACTACGTAGCTTGTCGCAGGTCTACACTGTACCTGCGATGTCAAGGAATGCCTGCAAGAATACCAAGTTCTGGCGATCAGTTCGAATGGTCTAGCATTTTGCCCAATGAAGGGAAACAGAATACTCAGGCTGATTTGCTGTGATCCGTGAAAAATAAAAAAAAAGATGACTAAGACACGTTCTGAGGCTGGTTAGTTAAAATTCATGGTGGAGCCTGTCAGCGCCACTGTAGTGAAGTGTGTGTAAAAATGAAGGCACAGACGCGGCGCTGCCTTTGTGGGGCTGCTTCTGTGTACGTCCCCGCTCAATCGCGCTTTCACATTCTGTCAAGCAAAAATATGGTGACGGCTAACACGGAGCTTGCATAAACACCAGGGGTGTGCGAATATTCGAGTTTCGAATTCGAATAGAATAATACCTTATCGAATAATTCGATTCGACTTTCGAATAGCTGACATTCGAAGTTTCGAATAATTCGATAGGCCGAATATCTGAAACGCAACAAAGGCCAACGGTGCAACTTGGCTAGGGTGGGTGGCTAAAACAAACGCTAAAGCCATTACAGTAGGCCTTTCGTTAAAACTTGCACTGATATCCTGGTTCAAAAGCGAGTGCGTGTTTATTTTAAAGGAGATTATGCCGTTTCCGCACGAAAAAGAACACATGGGAGAACAGTCACGCCCTCCACAACTTCATTTCCGAAAAGAAGGCACGCACTTCTTGCGTAGTTCGGTCGCGTACGTCCGTAAGTGCCGTAAGACGTCCCGACTTTGGCCCGCGATACCCTCAGTGATTGGCTTCACATGTGGAAATTAGTTCACGCTGTGCACTCGCCACTGCCGCACTGGCCGCACCGCAACACTCGTACAGAAACTCCCATGGATCCGGCGCGCAATTAAAAGGCTGCTGCGATCGGGTGCCCTAAGTTTTTTGAGCCCGGAGCACTCATGGCGATGAAACAGGACATTACCGTTATCAGATGAGCCTACTGCGCGACCACAGAAAAAAAAAGCAAAAAAAAAAAGCTACATTATTTCCTCTGTTAGCATGTAGGTTTTTAGGAGTGGCGCTACTGGCTGGAATGGCAGCTTTTTATGAAGATGCTTACGCGCCCACAAAAGCTGAAAAAAAAAGCCAACAAGTGCGTAATAATGCTGCCACAATGCTGTAGCGTCTTTATTTTTCCTTTGTCTTGTAAATAGACTATTCGACATTCGATTCAAATTCGATATTTTTGGCCACTATTCGGCACTATTCGATTCAAATTCGATTCGAGATGAAATTTCACTATTCGCACACCCCTAATAAACACTCTTTCTTTTAATCAAAAACCGACGGCCTTACGTGAGGTGCGATACCTGTTCCATTGTACGGCCAAAGCGCCGCAACCACGAAGTGAGAGAGAAAGATCAGGACATTAGCAATAGCTTTGCCAGTGCACTTACACCCACCGCCAGTGACAGGTGCCAATCGCCTCCTTTCGGTTAACATTAATTGGGTGTATACTCCTGCAGCCCCTGTGACAGCGGAGCTCAGTCGCAGACTTTTGCGGCTTTCTTTTCCATAAACTGTAGCCACCTTCCAATATAGAAGAAGTGGGCAAACATTGTTGCTGCTCGTTTGAAAGCCAGCTTGCGACGGTCACCGGTACAGCATTCCGAGTGATTGAATTCGTCGAAGTTCGGTGGACTACGACGCGAGTACATATTTCTCTAACTAAAAAAAAACAAGACAAGTATACATCTTCTACAAAAAAAAAAGGTCCTGGTGTCTTACGCCACTGCTACCCGAACCGATATGTGTAAAGCGTGCGGGCACGGAGCAACGCTGAGTCACATGCTCTGGGAATGTGCTGGCGACAACTGTAGCGAAAACGTCGCCGTTCGCGATGCGCCTATAACGGCCGTCAATGCCAGACCAGAGGAAGCCTTGAGCTCACTGCGGGAGCCGCGGGGGACCTTCTTCGTCGGCGCCGCCGCCGCTAGGTGGCGGCCCTCCAAAGCTCGGAGCTGAACGACCAGCTCTGGGCCATCCGGCAGGCCGAGGATGCCGCCCGAGTCCAGGGACTCTGATCCGCCACCTGAAGCCACCAAGATCAAACTGCCGGCCCATTTTCTAAAATAAAGTCTTTTCTCTCTCCTGGTGTCACAGTCTAGCGTCCTGTCTTTTCTTCGCACTCTAACACCACATACTCCCTACTTTGAAAAAAATAAAAATAAAATCTCATTTTGAATAAAATAACGCTACGAAAATTGGCCCCTGATTATAGGCATACATGATTCGTGGTGTTTGTGCACATTTTTGAGCTCAACATTCATTTTTTTATCCCTAAATTTCCTTACTACGTAATTATAAAACAGCGCAGACTGATCTTTCTACGCTTAATTCCGTCGCCATATTTTTCCACTTAACCGTTGGCGGCCCTTCAAATAAAGTGAAACGGCAGAGTTCGCCAGAGCGAACTCTGCCGGCACTTAGTTGGGGGGAATAAATACCACTGATATTGTAACGCAAGGACCTAACCACTGTTCTATGGAACAGTGGTTTCATAGCCCTAAATCAAAGCAGTCATTACTTTATGAAGTCGATCCACACAGAAAATTCTCAATAGCGGCAGAGCTACCGCGACACATAGAGACGTTATTGCCACAGACTTTGACTGGAAATAGCAAATACAAACAGCTTCCTGCACAAAATACACCGACCCAGCTCACCAGAATGCTACTGTGGCCACGAAGATGTGAATGTTGGTCATATTCTTTTGAGTGCGTAAAGTACGCAAATGAAAGAGAAAAATTAAGGCAGAGACTAGCAAGTTTGGACAGACGCCCCCTCACATAAAGGAAATTACTTGGACCATGGTCTGACGTGAATCTTCAGAAAAAGGCGGACACCTTCCTGAAAGACTTCATAGTGGACACCGGTCTGGAATAAGCGCTTGTGATATACAGCTATGTGTTGTTACATACGGAATGATGTGTCATGCTGTGGGCAGAACTAGAAATGTGTACGTGTGGACGCTTTACTGCAGTGTGAACTTCTGGAAGCAAACTGTAGATTACCATGTTATTTTAACTTGTTTCAGTGTGCTATTTCTTTTTGTAGGTGCTCATTCTTCATTCTTCATTTTCTTTTTTGCTGCAGAACTCATAGATATGGAGTAGCCGAGGTAATATGAACCTCAACCTCTCCACAGCAAGACAGGTATATCAGAACAGAACAGGAACAGTTGACAGTGTAGCAGATTCCAAGCTGATGTGAAGTACTTGCTAAGGAATTGGTCCTGCAATTCTATCTACCCCATGCTTTCAGGTTCCCAAGGTACGATACTGTTTTCGGTCCGAAGCCGCGCTGCCGGCGGCACTGCAGTGATAAGCGGCATGCATGCCGCTTAAGGTAATAATGCTTAAATATGGTTTCCATAGAGAAATAATAGGCCAGTACCACTTTTTCCCAATTCTTCAGACGAATTAATATCGGTTCTGCTATATGGGCACATATTGGTCCTCATGACTAGATCTATACCGCAGCGTGAAATACATGACTTTGTTTTGTATGTATCTGTGAGTGGTAAAGTTAAAGGGGCCCTGCAACACTTTTTGAGCATGCTCAGAAAACGCTGCCGATGGGTAGTCCAGGCTCTCGAGAACACGCGAGCCAAATATTATAGCGCAGCACGCGGCGTGGAATTCACAATAAATTCTCAAAGTCAGCCAGAAATTGCTTTCTCTTCTCTCGACAAATGACGTTGCGTACCCAAAAATCACTCGTCACTGACGAGAGATTTTTTTGTAGGAGCCATTGGCTGATTTGAGTATGGCGCGCTCGGTAGTTACAGAGGCCGCCGCGGGAGGCCGTGACTTGTCCACGCGTGCGCGCGCGATCGCAATGAAAATTGGCGTAGTCGAACAAAAAAAGAAAGAGAAAAAGCGCTCAAGATCACGAGGTGCGCGTGACGTATTTTCTTTCCCCGTGCCATCCCTCCCTGCTTAGCTTCCAGCGCTTTCGACGGGACGAGAGAAGAGAGAATGCAATTGCAGCGTGCGAGAAATCTTTGTAACTCCACTCGTACTGGACGGATTCCAAAAATTTTTGCGGCAATGAATTCGTGAGGCAATAAGCTCCTTTAGTGAATCCATTCCATGGCTACTTGGAAAATTGTTGCAGGGCCCCTTTAAAGCAGTTGTGTTTCATTAAGTGAATTAATTTTAATCTAGCCACTTTTCGCCGCAATGAAAAGCCCAGGCAAGTTTAGTTCAGCGAGCATTTCAGTCACTGAAGGACACGCGGAGGCACATTAGAGCCAAAGGTTCGCGCACAAAATCTCGGAGGCCGTGACGCGTCTGTGAAGGTTTTTATTGCGACAGCAATTGCACGGACACTCTCGGCTGATTTTTGCCGTCGCCGTCATGCTCCGGATATGTATATGTATGTAGATATATAAAAAAGGCACAAAGAAAAATAAATCAGAAGAAAAAAAATTCCCTCGTACGTGGTACTTCGTTATGAAATCTGAAGCACGAGGTGGCTTTGCATCTCGTGGCTTTCACACGTCAGCGATTTGATAGGATCTTGTGGATGTAAGTTTATATTACATTCGATTGACTTATGTGCAAATAAGATTCTAACTATAGCACCGCCTGTACCTGATGCTACATCTACTAGAACAAGTGCTTTACCTAACAGACGATATCTTGGCGTACCATATCTCTTTCTTCTTGCTATTTTAATTCCCAATAGCTCTTGAAATCATAATATGAATGTCAGCACAAGTGCTTTCTTAGTTGTCCCTCTCTTGCATCGCATACATTACCTAGGGCTCTGCACTGTTTTTTTTTTCTCGGTCTGGTGACGGCTGTATGTCTTTTATAACGTAGCCAAAATAAGCTCTCGGTTGTATCCTTACTTTTAAGTGTCTGCTTTATTTCTGCTACTGTTTACACACTTTATATTCACTTGAGTTTACTCTTCTGCCTAGGCCATTTGAGAAACAAGTACGTCATTATGTGGGCATGCATTAAGTACCTAGTACCAAACATTCTGCTTACTGCTTGGTAAAATGGCAAAATTGAGTTTACATTATAATAATGGAAATAATTAGAAGCTAGCTTAAAGATCTTAGGAACGGTATTGGAGTCACATTATTATACCAAATGGTCCGTTTTTCTCGTGAGCGTCTCAACGAGCCATTTTAGGCAATTTACCGTACGCATTGACTTTTTTATTGTCTAACCTGAACAGGTAAGTTGACGATACTTCATGCTTAATTGTCGTAGCTATTAGGAGCGCCGCCTGTATCGTGTGGCTATACGTATTCACTATGAATTTTTGATACGGAACGGCTTTTCTAGTTTAGTTATAATTGTTTTCCTTTTTTAGGCCTCCCAATTTTACTATTATTAATTGCAAGGTAATCGGAGCTATAGGTGGTAATAGAGTGGATAGCGGCGTTCTCAGGCGACGATTTGTGCAGCTATACTGCCACGCACTCTTATTTTTGTATTTTGGTGTGATCGGGGTTTAAACCGCTAAGAACTGTTATCACTCCTTGGCGCAAGCCGCATCCGGTGGTTATTTAGGAATCTTCGAGATTGTCTCAGATTGTTGCGTTAAGATTACGCTCAGATCCTGCCGTGGCAGCCGCATTTCGATGAAGGCGAAATGCTAGAGGTGTATGTTCCTACATTTTATTGCACGTTAAAGAACACCAGATGGTCAAACTTTCTGTAGCCCTCCAATACTACGTGCCTCGTAATCATATCGTGTTTTCGGAACGTTAAACCCCAACAATTATCTTTAGGATTACGTGTAATGCGCGCGTTCATTTGTGAGCTTACGCGAGCACCAGCGATAACACTGCAAGGTGCGATCACTGATGTACAAAACAAGACGCGTTCTGCCGATGATCAAATTACCGGAGCCCGACGACATTTATTGCCGATATCACAGTACAGTGCGTTTTGCTTGTACGTTGAGTTACTTCGTTTTCTGAGCACAAGTTAGCCCAATAAAGAGTTTCGTCTATGCCAGAGCGACTGCCGCTTGCTTCATAGTAGCCGTCACGTGACAGTAGAATAGGTCTGAGGCGTCTCTGGGGTGCACATGTCATCTCGTTGAAGAAAAATTGATTGCACGTTAGTGAGTATACAGATAAATGACACTTCACGCCAGTAGATAAGAAGATTACGAAAAGTAATCGCAGTTTTATGTGCTCTACGTATATATAATGAGTCACAAAAAATGTCGCTACCAGCGTTGTCACTGCTGTACAACCGGTGATTCGGTATTGCACAAACGGTCTTTTATGAGCAAGGTAAAACTGAACGCCGGTATCTGTGCCCTCGTGCGAAGGCTTCTTATTGAAGCTTGTGCCCAAAATTAGATGGCAACCCGCTAGCTGGTCGGGAGCTGAGCAGCGACTCCCACCAATTGCAGAAATGACAAGCAAGAACCGCTGTCAGCGAAGTGTCTAAAGAGCTGTCCTGTTAAGCAGCTAAAAGAATTGGAGGGAACACAGCGAAAAAGAACACGAGGACAAGGAAGGGCGACGCACACACAGTGCTGACTTACAACATTTTATTCAAGTGGAAGGGAAGGATGAACATTGACATGCGCGACAAAGTGTTGTAAGTCAGCGCTGTGTGTGCGTCGCCCTTCTTTGTCCCCGTCTTCTTTTGCGCTGTGTTCCCTCCACTGTTTAACCAACACACCCAAGCTTCAGCGCTAAGCTAAAAGAAACCATAATAAGATCTTCGGAAGTAAACTAATGTACTTTGACCAAAAAGGACAAAACGTTTGAAATAATAACCGACATTTCATTAAAATGAAATTAATTTGGTAACACTTAAAAAATTTTCAGACAAACGTTCTTGTGTATAGGCGTTCGCCGCTATATTATCGGGGTCTCTAACAACAAATTTGCGAGTCTATCGAAGTATCTTAATATACAATTGGCATAAGTTAAGTTTGCTGTTGTTGTGGATTGTTGGTATCGACAGCCCCTAGGTGATCCAAGTGCACGCTGGCAACGCGGAGGAAGAGCCAGAGTCTGGCTGAAGGCAGCGTTTATTCAACACGACCGTCCGCTTGAGCCACGCCCAACGAACTCTCTCTGTTCCCTCTTGCAAGCGCCCATTCCCGCTCAGTTGCAAAACAATCATACAAACAGTAGGGACCATACAAACAGTGTACAGGCTCCCCTCTCCTTGCTCTCTGCAAGGAGAAAAGGAATTCGCGGGACGCTCTTCTTCGGCAGAACCACCCGCGCTGACCATTATCGCCGACGGACGTAACCCGATACGCCGCTTCTGCCCTTCGGTCGCTTCGGCCACATGGCCCGGACCGGCGCGCTCGCCTGACCGTCTTCAAACCCGCTGCGGTGGTTCGCTTCCCCGACACAAACTCTCGAAGCAATAATTCCGGGAAACTCACCACCGCTTTCTAGCCGCCTCTCCCGACGACTCCCTGTGGCGTCGGCGCCACGGATACTCGTCCACTGCGACAATCACAGCTCGAAAACATAGCGAGCAGCAGCCCGCTAACACATTCTGAGAAGCTCACACACTCTGAGACTGACTGCATATATCGTATCGGATACAATTGTTGCGGTAGTATCTTGTATCTGTATCTCCAATACTTCTTGCCTGAGTATCTTGTATCGTATCGCGATACAATTTCAAAGTATAGTTTGCCCAGCCCTGGACCATGCATGCGCCGGCATAATAAAGGCAAGCTCTTTATAGACCCCATTTACCGCTGGCGGTATGCAGATATCTGAGGAGCTTGAGCGTCTTTTCTATCGCGCAACGCTCCTACATTTTCTTTCAATTCAAAAACTGCCCTTGAGACGCGCACGGAAAAAGGGGCTCCTTTTTTTTTTTTTATTTGCGACATAGACTTGCCCTTAAGGCATAATATTTGTTGTGTATTAAATGTGCGCCGTTAGGCCGGTGTTGTGTATGAAGTGAAGCAGTGTCTTGTGGAATGTGTTGTCGTGTATCCATCGGCCATAACTGTTTGTGTCACTGTAGCGAAGGCCGGCTTGCAGGAGATGACGGGAGCGTTCCGACTGTAATCCTTGGCACGTCCATATCAGATGGTATGCATCTGCTTGCTTCACCGGAACAGAACAGTACGGGCATGTATCACCCACTGGTAAATGCGACCAGTTCCACGCTGAGATAAGAGCCGGTGTAAGGGCCACCCCTGCCCGAAGCCTCCTAAGCACGACTTCCTCCGCCCTAGTAAGATGAAGGGGGAGAGAGCAGACACACGGTGGGATAAGAGCGCGTGTATCCTGCCGGAGAACATTTTTACAGGCACGGAGTGAGTTTAGGGGTTGAGGTGGAAGGGGTATAGATGGAAGGTCTATATTAGGAGGGCAGTGTGCCTGTTGATCGGCAGCAATATTGTGAGGGTTCGCAGCATGGCCTTGAATCCAGTGTACCCTGACGCAAGTGACTGTATTGCGGTTGATCCTGTGTATCGTCTCGCAGATTTCCATGGCCTTGTGAACTTTCTTGAGTTCCTGGATAGCCGCTAAAGAATCAGTGAATACGTCGAGTTACTTAATTGCAGGCAGCTTAGAGGTGACATCCCGCACTGCGTCATGGATGGCTTGAAGTTCCATTACAAGAGGAGTGGCTTCCGTAGATAGATAATGCTGGTGACCACTGATGAAGTTATGCGTGGTACTTAGGAATGATGTCCTCCCGCCGTCTTGTAGGATAGCAGCATCTGTATAGACTTTGCAGGTATTAGCGGAAGGTGCTTCGATGATAGAGCGTTCGTCAATAATACCTGACGTATCGCTGCACCGTAACTTTGTTGTCTTATTAGATGTGATGGTTGTGAATTCCCAGGGAGGCATTGTGGGCCGGAAAAAAAGTCGCCAGGCCTGCGCAGAACACGCAGCACAGTTACAGCGAAAGCTGCAACTGCATCCTTTCCAGAGTCCGTTGTAGACTCTCTTGGGGCAATTAATACAAGTACACATGCAAGGTACCAACTACGCCATAAACCATCGTAGCTTTCAGGAAGTAGGGAAGCATTCACAACGCAATTATGCGTTATTATGCGGATAAGCGAGGTACCCGCTAAACACATGTAAGGCATTATGCGCACTTTGCTTGTGCTGTGGCAGATGACGATGAAGAATTATGGCTGAATTTTTATAATGGGTTGGAAGCATTCAACGACCCACTCGTTGCGCAATACGCATTGTGTGACGCCTGGTTGTTATTTTACTCTTACAAAACGCTATATTACACATGCTAACATGTTTCCTTGCCCGACATGACACCTGTATAGGGTGTTTTTACGAAGGAGTTTCACGAACCAGCGTGGCTCTGTGGTAGAACACTCAACTGCCACGCTGAGGTCTCGGGTTCAAATCCCATCCCTTCCTAGAATTTTTTTCTAATTATACATTTTTTCTTATTTCTTGCGATAGCGTAGTGGTTACGAACACCAGTGTTGGCGGCAGCGTATAGCTACGACGCTTAAATCGGCTCTTGTTGTGATCTCAATACAAATTTCACTGTACTATATTAAGGGCCACAACCACCATCACTGTCACCAGAGTCATGGCCAAGAGTACAGAGTGACTGCTTAGCAATGGCTATGTAGGTGGTGGATGCAAGCGAAGAATAACAGCTGCCACCTGTGGTATCTGTGTCTGCTGCCCCCCGCGTGGCAACAGACGCAAAGGGGTCATTCCGCGCGCCGCACTTTAAACAAAAAAGAAATATCTGAGAGCTTCGGGTTCTGCGTTGTCGTCACTTACAGCGCGTTGTTCAAACACAAAGGCGTAACAACTGTAATAGTCGTTCACACTTGCGCGTCCTTTTAGAGTGTCCTTCTTTGTGCTTCAGCGGGAAGCTGCAAGTATCAAGCTGCTCGTCGGTCTTCGTGTGACATTCCATTTTCTTGCTAACGCATTCATTGCTTCGCCCTTGCGGCGAAAGCTGTTACTTTTTCTGACCGCAAGAAAAGTATTTTCCTTACACCGTAATTCTGACGATTTGGCGGTGCGCATGCCCGCGCTTGCGTTCCCGCGCTCGAACGTGCTTGGCGCGTCTTCCGCGACAGCGCGAACAGCACCTCTTCGTACCTGGGACGGTGGTGTACGTTCGCATCAAACGTCAAGGGGTGAAAATCGGTTCGCAACAACCGTACTCGATTATATTGCAGGCCAATAGGCCTTAGCCGGGACCAAAGAAAAATTCGTATCATAGCGAAATTCGTATGAGCTGTGAGCGTATCACCGAGGTTTCGCTGTATATCGCTACAGAAATGCAGATCCAAAAATTATCTGTAGTGTCGTGACACTCTAGCACATCGATCCTGCCCAGCCTCAAATTTTTGTCACTAGTACTATGAATATTTCCTTTTCGTTGTTTTTTACTAGTCTTTCTATTTTTTGACACTATGAGAGGCCCTTGTACACCGGTTTAGTATGGGACTTCTCTGCGCCCTAAAAGCGCATAATCCTAGGTTCATGTACTATTATTTCAAGATGGAGTCCGTTTTAGACTCGTAACCGTGAAGCAACCATGCATAATTAAATCTTGAATAACAAAAGGGCTATAAAGGGATAGATTGGGCTTTTTACTTGTATAACCTAAAATTGCCTGCATGTAATTCATGAACTGACGTCTCCACTATACCGAAATCTTCTGTGGGTTTCACTCGATGCACGCATCCTGTCATGCTTTCTGAAAGTTCCAACTAAGCAGACTTTCGCTTTATTGCTTGTGTAAGCTGCAATGCAATGTTCGTAGCTTATAAATGTTGCATTTATGTAAATGAATCAATATTTATGCTCACTGGCCCCCATAAGCGACCCGCAAGAAAGTGGGCGGCGACACTGCTGTTTTTTGTAGAAATGTTAAAATTTACGTCATTATATTTAGAATAATGGAAACGCGCTGTCTATTTGCCGCAGTCAATGTACCAAATACATCGAGGCGTCGCCGATAAATTATTGTGCACTCTGCCGCGTTAAAGGGGTACTGACACAAAATTTCGCGGCCGAGACAGCCTGCGGGTTCGATTCCCGTGAACATGTGTATATCATCTGCAAAACATCAACAGCGAATATAGCTTGGAAGGTATTTTAAATTAATTTTGAAGTTTGCGTGAGCGATCGACTCCCTCGCGCTACTGACACCATCAGAGGTGACCCTTGGTGACCCCCCCTACTTCCCTCACGTGACCACGCTGCAACAAGTTATGATGACGTCATAGCCGCCATTTTTTCTTTTGCCGCGTTGGTTCCAGCAGTCTATACTTCTCGGCGGCTGGTCGCGAGTCCGTGGCCGCGGCGCGCGCGTTGAAAGTTTTGTGTTTGGCGACACTGCTGTCCCGTTTCCTATTCGAAAAGACTTCTTGATGCGGACCGTGCGGAAGTGCGTCACAGTTCTGTGTGCTGACGTGATCGAGAGCTGCGCACGCTAGGTGGTGATAGTTGCACCCCGGCGGCTTGTCGTTTTCCGAGCTGTCTCAAACCGAAACTGAAACTGGTCGGTAATGAGGAGCCTGTAATTAAATATCTGTCGCGCGCTGCACCAAACGAGGTGCCGTGTTATGACTAACAGGCCCCCAGCAACACATTGCAGCAAAAAAATCGCGAGGCCAAAGTTTTTGTGTCAATACCCCCTTAAAGAAGAATAATATCTACGTTTGCAGTAGGTAACTATTATCAGAAGTTTTTTTTTTTTTTTTTACTTAATGTTGTTAATTTCAAGATATTTCATTTTATTGTCGGTGGAACGTTTCAGGCAGGACGATGACTAAACGTTTGTTTTTCAAACAGTATCCCGGGGCAAACGCCGGCTCTACTTTAGGTGGGAGGTCTCCTCTTTCCATGAGCCCTCTGGCTTTCGCTGCCTCCTTGGTCCTGTCGACGAGGCGTCATTGTTTTTCCACGTCCTCGAATACAAACTTTGCCTCTCACGTTTTGTTGAACTCTTCGCTTCTATGTCTAGCGTGACAGTCTTTCGCTGAATGTGTCGAGTCGAGTCGGAAAAAACATTATTTCGAGGAAATTCGGGACCTCCCAGGCCCCCTGGGTCCCCGCGGGACCCCACTACACTCAAACGTTCATGCCTAGTAGGTCCATGACGTCGGCAGCCCGGCTGGCGGCGATCTTCTGCCTTGCCGGATCCGTGGAGCGTAGCGAGGTCTCCCTGTCCTTCCCAGGTTTTCAGTGGCACCGGCCCGTCGGGAGGAGAAGACGGACAGGCCCAGGAGAAGGTGGGTTAGATTTGTCCTCGGTGCATTGCACAGAGGTGGGCAGGAAGGCGGGATGGGTTGGTAGTGGGAGAGGAGGGAGGGGGTAGGTAAGGTGCGTGTTTGCAGACGGCGCCATATGTGCTGTTGCCTGGTAGTTAGGGAAGAGTGGGGACGGTGGGTATATCTGCCTTTCGGCACGAGCATTCGCGGTGAGCTCAGCAAAGGTACACGCCCGCTCCTTCGAGAAACCCTCCACGAGATCCGCCTGTGCCCGGTTTCTAGACCCTCGGGCTAAAGAATCGGCGGCCTCATTGCCAGGGTTTCCCGAATGCGCGGGCACCCAGATGAGCTCAGCGCTGCGGGAGGAAGGGGGATGCTGGGTCAGCATGTGAAGTGTGGTAGGGTGAACTCGGCCCCTAGCATAATTTAGTAATGCAGTTTTTTAATCACTTAGGATGTAGATAGCATTGGAACTGCCGAGCGCTAGCGCAATAGCTATCTCTTCCGCTTCTTCTGGTTTCGTTCCAGGAGGTAATTCTTTTATTAATGGAGGGGCGTTCGGTGCGTAGGCCACCGCTGTGGCTCCGTGCTGATCGCATGCAACATCTACCCACACAGCATCCCGTTCCCCGCCGTACGCTTTATGGAGGGTTGCTGCTCTAGACCGTCGCTCGCGGTTTCGGTCGGGGTGCATGTTACGGGGGGAGCGGTCGAATACAGAATGTTTCGCGAATTTCCTTGGGTAGGGACTTCAGGGAATCATGATTGGCGGGGATGCGAATTTGGAGCTTTTGAAAGTATATGTCTCCCGGTAGGTGTGCTGGCCAGTCGGAGATATTGTGCCTGTAGGTGGGCCTCGGTTAGCTCTTGTATGGTGTTATGCACACCTAACTCTGCCAGGCGTTCATTACTGGTGCTTTTTGGGAGGCGGAGCGCTGCCTTGGTGGCCTTGCCTGATTATAGAGTTTATTGTTTGGGTTTCAGTCACATTAAGGTTGAGGTAAGGTGTAGAATACAACACTCTGCTCATAGTATATGCGTGTACCACTCGCAGAGTATCTGCTTCTCGGAGGCCGTGGATCTTTACCTGTCACTCTGCGTATTAACTGCGTGGTGGCTGCCAGTGTGCTCTTTAAGCGTTTGATGGTTTCGGTATGTGTGCAGATCAGTACGGCAGACTGTTCCTGTAGTAGGTCCAGCATTTTAACAAAGTGAACTTAGCGCAAATAAAGGCGTACACAAAGACGAGGCAGAAAAAGACTACTGACAACTCTTTATTGAGAAAAAGGCCCGCCAAATTGAAACGCTATCGCGCATGCGCCGTAACACTTCATGTGCATGCCTAATAGAACAGTAATAATAATAAGGATAACTGTTAGGGTTTAACGTCCCAAAACTACGGTCTGATTATGAGAGACGCCGTAAGTGGAGGGCTACGGGAAATTTTGACCACCTGGGGTTTTTTACCGTGCGCCTAAATCAAAGTACGCACGCGTCAAGCGTTCTCACCACCAGCGAAAATGCGGTCGCCGCGGCTGGGATTCGATCCCGTTACGTGCGTGTATGTGAGCGCCATGATGAAACCGCAGATCAAAAAGCGCTCTGCATGATACCGTATTGCGAAAAATGCAGTCCTATCAAGCCGCGCTGACAAGGATAGGATTTTTTTTTAAGCAGGCTTCTAAAACTAACCGAGCAGGACAGTTTTTACTACTTCCTAAAATCTTCCCAGGACGCTGATATGACACGGGCACTCGAGGATCATGTGTTCGGTACACCGACGTTTGCGCGTTAGGTATGCCACACAAAAATTTAATCAAAGAGGCTGATATTAAATTACAGAAAAAAAATTATTGTTACATTGCAATAATCCTAATTATAGATATACTAATTGGAATGATGCAAGAAAATTAAACCAATAAACATGTCCATGTACGCTTGACATTTTTTTTCTTTTTCGTGTATTTCAGAATACATGACTTCATACAAAAACAATGGATTGTTTTGTAGTCGTTGCACGCAACTCGATACTGAAATGCCTCCGGCTTAGCATTGCCCACGGTTGCTCAAAGACGATAGCGCTACACGTGCACCGCGCATTGCCGCGCCCCGTCTCGTGGATATCCTGAGCAGCACGCGATTGTCGTCGACAAGGGGCGGGATGTCCCGACGAAGAGTGGACGCCGCCTAACCGGGAAAACCGGTGGCTGCGAGCGCATCGATTACAACTTCCAGACACGCGCCTAGCAATCGCGAGTGCAAAGACCACCTCTCTCCTCCGTTCACTTTTTCAAGCCGTCTCGCCCCTCAGCTTCGCTTGCTCTCTTTGCGCGGGCTCTTGAGAGAGCGACAGGCAATCGTGCGCTTCCATCCTCTTCCGTTTAAGGTGCTGCCTCGTAAACACGCTCCTCCCTGTGAAAGTGACAGGCGACGGAAGCATAGCGACTGCATATATAGGCGCCACTGTGCAAACTCCGCGTTAACTGAACTCGAGGCGTCAGCGTGGATTTCTCAACGCTCTCTGGCTTAACGTGAGTGCGCACTACCTCAGATAGGGTAATGGAATGGCGCGGTACCACGTCGTTATTCACTGAAATAGCTGTTGGTAATGCGTTCAATTTACTGCTGTTCGGATTTTCGTCGCGACAGTACATCCTGGCAGCACAGTGATCGTGGTGATATCACGTAGTGGTCATTTATTCCGGCGAAAGGAGACATGTGGCCGAAAGCGGACTCCTTTTTCTACTAGTGCACTAATGCTATAATATTCTACTATAATACTCTAATACAATAATCGTAATGCTCTAATCTTTCCGGGATCAAGTTCGCACACTTTGTCACTCGTAACTGCTATTTGGAATTGGTTTCCTGCCTTCGTTAACAATGAGCCTAATATTAAGACTGGATTAAATGTCCTATTACGAAAGACTCTGATGTAAGGTGTACTTTTCTGTGAGTACAGAGCCTGAGCTGTTATCACGCGTCACCGTATAAAAGGATTACTCAATGTTGCCGCTACAAAGACCTCATAATTTCCGGCCCTTTCCGGATGTAGGCTTCTGGTTTTTGCATTGGCCTGTTCGATTCCGAACACTTTCTGCGTTGGGATCCGGCGGCCTTTCGACGCAAGCAGTGGACCAGTGTCGTATTCGGGTTTAAATATACTGCCCGTATGTTTGTTTAATTGATACCGTCATTGAGGTAATGACAGGTGACTACGCAGCAGCTCCCACAATGCTTGTTGTCATGGGGAATGATTGTTTTATGGATTTTACGGAACACCATGACTTCATCCATTCATGAACCGAACACCATATCTCTATTTATTGTGCTAGAACTGGTCTCACTTCATATACATGAAGTTAAGAATCACGCCGAAGAGCACTCGAACGATGAAATACTGTTCCATTCTCATAGGCATAAATTCATAGCCGTCACTTCTGTGGCAGTCATTCTAAATGCCATAATAGCTGTCCTTAAAATCTTTGCTGTGGCATATAGCGCAATCCTTATACTGTTCATTTTATTCTGGTGTAGTGACTTGTGTTTGTGGAGTAATAATATAGTGCACCCATAAAAGTTCTAGTACTGAAATAGCACTGTAGCAGATATATAACTTCTAATGATCACGAGCAATACGGGTGTATCAAACACCTGTTTTATAATTTGCAGTGATGTGATTGACCAAAGCAATTTTGGCGCAGCTTAACTAAAATGTCACTTTGGAGCAGCTTAACAATCATTGGAGCAGTTACTTGCAGCACATGTTCGGACGCAAATGTCTGTGTCTGAGCCGGAGTTGTTGCAACACATGTCAAACAAAATCCATTTATGCACGCATGTTCATTTGCAGTACTCCTAAACATGAAATTATGTCACTGCTCTTCGCTTTTCTGTAGACATCCCCAAGTCTGTTAAGTCCAATCAGCTCAAGCCACCTAACACTTCCCAGGAATTCACTTGGTATTTGTAAATGACTCTGGCCTTCCCTGGTGCTTTAGTTTCAATACTGGAAACACAAGCTGTCTAAGTTTTCTATGCATTCTATTTACTTTCAAAAAATTAAGGCAGCTTCGCACTCGTGGTGCCAAGCCTGAAGGAAGTGCGTAGCTGGGCAGCCTTCTTTGTTTCTCTTCGGCTTTCTCTTTCTTTCCTCCTCTATTTCTTTCTTTTTCTCCTTTACCGTTTTTTTCTATCCTTTTTTTTCTATCTTTATTTTTACTGCCAACTTTCTTGCTATTTTTTTCCTTTCTTTCTCTATCTTTCTATTTTTCGCTTGCTTTCTCTTCTTTTCTATTTTTATACGTGGTTTTGCCTGCGTTACGCCAAGCGACGACAGCATACGTGAGCCCGGGCCCCTAAAGTTATCGGCACTTAAAAAGTCTAATTAAGCCTGTGCTTTTAGTACAACCTAGGCCTTCATTGTGTGGAGAAGTGTCTTCTGTCATGCTTTATGTACAGAATCGTTAGGGTACTTGTTAATGGGTGGTTAATGATGAACAAAGTTTACTAACTGGTCCTTTGTTCCCGTTATTTAATGTGCGCTCGACAATATTTACGGTGATGGGGGGAGGGGGAGTACGTACTTATATTTGACAAGCTGTTTGACATGTACAGTTGCCGAGGTCGAGAAGCCCAGCCAAGATATACCGGAATACAGGGACACCACGCTTTCTCAGCAAAGTAACAGTCACTCAGTGTTGTACACGTTCCTCTAAAACAGAAACGAAAGCTCGTTCCTCGTTCCTTCACAATTTCGGAACGAGTTGCCGTTACAAGTTCCTCAAATCCAAAAGGAACTCGTTACAGTTACATTTCGAAAATTGGAAACGTGTCGTTACATTAACGTTACAATTCACTTTTTAATAAATATATGGTGTCCGATAATCCTGAGGCAAAATAAATTGAGCAATTTAAAGCTCCCATCGAGCGACATATATTAAATGAATTTAATATTGCCGACAGCAAGTTATACATAAGTAAAGAAATCTAAATAAACGCTCCTTGACAAATCTTTTCGAGAACACCGGCCTTACTACATACTTGTAACTGCAGCTTTCGTGCTCGTCTATTCCAAGTCCAACACATGTGGCACTTTTCAACGTTAGTCTTTAAAGGCGCAGTCAGAATAGTGCTCTTAACATTTTCAAATAGAAATCTAACCAATGCGCCAAGATAACTGAATTTATTACACAGGAAATCGCATCGAAATGGACAATACTTAGGCGTTTAAAGGAGTGCTGATTCAATATTTCAGTGTGAGCAGATACTAATGTTCAGGATACACATTTGCACCGTAGTGAAGTCCCCGGTTCACAGCCAGCGAACATATTTCTGTATATTTCGTCCTCTGTCTTTCTATCGTTTGCTCTCTTTCTTACCTTTCGTTCTCTTATTTTTTTCTGTTAAGCTTTCTTCATATATCTGTCGCTATCTCTCTCTCTCTGTCTCTCTGTGTACGTTCGCTGGCGTTCTATTTTTTTTTCTTTTTTTTCTGTCTCTATATACTAGTTTTCCCCCCTCCTTTCGCTCCTCCTCACCATCACTTCTCCTTCCCACCCCCCTTGATATACTGTACTATACAAAAATATGCTATACTCTTCTAGCGTGCGCGCATGTAGCAGAAAGACGCATAGTCAGTAATTTCCTCAACATCCTACTTCATTAGTATATGGTCACTGAGCTAAGAGATGTATACGAGCAAATGGAAAGTCAGCCAGAATGGTATATAGCATTGGTGAGGCGTTTATCCTCACCACCGTTCTAGTGTAGAATGGGAAATGGCAGTTATTTGATGTATTCGCTCTAGAGATGAATGCGAATTCTTCAGTATGCGTTTGTCGTTGGGTCGCGATACGACCAAAATGAACATATTAGTTCCCTGTTTGTATTAAAGTGCTTCAAAGTTCAGCGCCTATATTGTACAAATACGATGAAAGAAAAAAAAAACTAGATAGCCGAGGGGTTACGACGCTCGCCTTTCAGATCGTGGATAGGCGGTGTCAAATCTCGCCTCGCCAAAAAACGTTTTGCAGCCAAGAATTTATCTCTTTCTGTATATCCCTTCCGCTCGCTCTCTCTGTGCTCGTTCTCTCGCCCCATCAAAGTTACTTGCATCCCGCACCGGACAGATCAGCGTCCGTTGCTCTGGGAGAGAAGCAGAAGAGGATGGCGATGACGAGGAGAGTGCGTACCGGTTCATGATGATGATAATTGTCTTTCTACGACATACGGAAACCTCGAGCATAACCTAATTAGCCCTTTCTTTTCAATTTATAGCACTTACCAATAAGCTGCCTAAGCTTGTCAATAGATACCGTTAACTGAAACATTAGAGTGTAGAAAATCAACTGTTCCTCCCGAACGTGGTCAGTCTCGGCGTCTTTCGCTTCCCTGCGCCGCCGGCGGGCGCTTTGATGTAACAACCAGGATGCATCGTAGTCACGTGATAGGCGAGCGCTACATTTTTGCGCCTCACATGGTCGCCCATCCGCCCAGTTCTGCATGATGTACTGCGTGCGTGCGCCTGTTGAATGCCATGGAACGTTTACAGAAGGAACGCCGTTCCCTCTACCGTTCCTGCCTAAATGTAACGAGTTACCTGTTACAGTTCCAGCGATCCTGAATGGAACGGTGGTGTTCCTCCGTTCCTGCCAAAAGGAACTAGTTCCAGGAACGTCGTTCCTTGGAACGCCGTTCCGTACAACACTGCAGTCACTATATAGAACGTGGTATTGTTCATAAAGTCTGCCCACTGTATGGCGTTGAAGTATAGACACCCTGCATGAAATATTTAGCAGTAAACTAGAACAAATAGCTTTACAAATTAAAAACAACATTAAATAAATGGTTGGTGCTACATATACGTACTCAATTACAGTAATTAATTGCAGTCGGTCAAGTAAGACTGTCGTCCAAGAACAACTATATTGTTATTACTTTTCTCCGACTGTAACCACATAAGTTAGAAACTATTTTAGTGAACTGAACAATGTTAACTCACGGTAGTGTCTAGTAGTAACAGAAAGCAAACGCAGAAAGTTTCGCAGTATGGACGAGTTGAAATCTAACGCAGTAAGTTTCGCAGTAAGGGTGCGTCTTTGTAAGGCTTGTGCCCAGCAACTACTCAGCTACATAGCACTTTCTGTCTACTGCGACGGCCACTCGAAATTGCAGGGGCAACGTATGGATTTCGAGCGGCTGTCGTCTTGTTGCTCACCGAAAGAACGCAAAAACGACGTCTTGGCGCATGCTTGGCGCAAATAATGAAATTTTTGCCAAGATGTAGCAGAATGTAGCAGGTTTCACCTCTTGGCGCAGTTTGGCGCAATTGGCGCAGCTATCACATCACTGAATTTGAATTCCTTCATTCACATCGCAAAAAAATGCAGCTGCGAAAACACATCGTCCTTTCTCCGATCCGTTCATTCTTGAACCAAATGGTATCACTGAAACATCGCCTAGACAGATCAGAAAATGGTGTGCAACGCACGGAATTTGATCGTGCTCAATATTGATCAATGTATATTTCAATATTTCAATGCAGTTCATAGATCACAGTTCACTGTAATTCTTGTAAACCATGCGTTTTCTGTGAAGTTAGTAAACGTCTGTTTTGAATCTTATTTGAGTAGGTTCTACATTTGCCATTGCTTCATGTTTAGGCTTTTACTTTGTCAAACATCTCTTGACTGCTCGTTTATTGAACATAGTAGTATCGATGATTAAGCTTAGCAGTCCAGTCTTAATGACTGCGATAAACAGCTCAACTGCAATGCGCCGTTTAAAGGATACGTTAACGACAGTTTTAAAATATTTACGTTACTTGAGTTCTAATGAAGAAATTCAAGCTTACGACACGTCGATGAAGTGTTGTCTTGCCGAAAAATAGTCCTGGCGTATGTTTACATTCCGAATGCACGAACTGGTTTGACGCAACAACCGTTAGGCAGCACCAAAAAGAAATGCTAAATTTCTTTCGAGAAATTGAAAACCAAATTCCATCTGTATTGCCAAATCAGCAGACTTTCTAAGAAATGAAGTTGACCGCACTGAGGAGTATTGGTAATCTTGATGGCAGCAATAAAGTAAGATAATGTGTTATATTTCGCCACAATTCTCGACTTTTAACTTCCACGAATGTGAAAGTCATACACAATACACACCGTAGTATGCTCTCCTTTAACGTTTCCTTGATAAACTCCAGCCCCGTGTCATGCAGTCACCCCCCCCCCCCTATCTCTGAAACAAAATTTTATTCGATTTGCTTAATTTTCTGCTTTTATTTTCCACACACCGGCACCGAGATGGAAAATTTCGGCGCTGTATTGTACGGATAGAATCACACTTGTCTACAGCAGCGGAGCGCGTGGCTGTCGACACTGTTGTTGGCCGCAGCTTCTACTTCGCGTTAGCTACAAGCTTCCGTTCATGCTTGAATTATAGCACAAAGGCCTAGCATGCGGTATGACCATGTCTGGTATCATTAAGGCGTAGGTCTTTCCATATTTCGGCAGAAAACGGCAGCTGCAGCGGCCGGCTGCGCGCTCTAGACAAGTGTGATTCCGACTGCACGAACGACTGAAGCAAAATGGTTGTTCGGCGAAGCGCGTCGTTCTCATATCTGTCTAATCGCGGTGCTGAATTTGCACAGAGTTGGTTACCTTTAAAAAAAAAGCTTATAATTATCTGTGACCGTTCCTAAGCTCAAATCAGTCGATCAATTGCGAAAGAGGCTATAAGGTAAATATTTACAGTTACTTAATTTAAAGTAACTGGTTACGTGGCAGTTCCTTTGTAAGGAAGGATTAGTATCATGAAGTAGTGACCATGAATAGTTCTTTTCTTCTGCTGCACCGGAATACTGACCCGCACATATATGCTACATGTGTCAGTCAATCTGAAGCTGTCACCACTGGCCAGACCTTGTTCAGAGAAAACATATCGCGCCATTTGTAATCTTATCATTTTCTGCCCGTAATGGGAAACGTGCAGCACCTACAGGGGGCGCAGCAGTGCACTGCGCCTATGCGCCGCCAGCGCTACGAGTGGCGACTAGCGGCCACTTCAGTTTCAACTGGCGTGCTACGAATCGTCGTCTCTACGTCAGCTATGCCCGCGTTGTATACAAGTGCGTGTGCGCGAAGGTTACAGGTTTCATAAAACGGGCAGGCGTCCAGAAAGTTAACAGTGCATGATTCTTTTGGGGCCCCAAACGAAGAGAAAGGACAAATTTATTGAATCAATCATGTTTTCGATGCGATGCAGCACAGACGCGCGACAGTGTGTTTTGAAAGGGCGATTCGTGCGGCCGGCCGGCGTAAAGCTCGAAGCATAGACCGTCACCATCGATGTTTGTAAACATTACTTCGTGCCATTTTGCCTGCTTATTGTTGAGTAAACGATGGCATTTGTGTCTGACATGTGTTAGACAAGCCCTTGCTATGCGCTCAAGTAATACGTACGGTCGCCGAAGTACACGTGTTGCATTCAGTAATGCGTGGCATTTGCGCGAAGTTCAGCACTGTCAAAAGGTCAGCACTGTCAAGTCATTGTTTAGACTGATAGGACCACGTATTCGAATAGCGCTGCCAAAACTGCATCTGCACACATATTGTACCTATGTTAGAGTATCGAGGGTTCTCGACATTATTGCAAAGCCTTGAGAATGGCGTCTCTAATAAACATACTGCGTCGCTTTGGAGCCGTACCCCATAATTCAATTTTCAAACGCCTGCAAATCATTCCGCATATATTTAAACTCGTCCATGGCTTATCCTTTAATGAACCCCCAGTAACTATTTTGAGAAGTACTCTAGTTATCCTGGTTCCTTCCACGTCATACCAAGAAATTATTTTAACCTCCTTGGATCCGGCGTTTTTCGTGCTATGTGAGAATTAGTAAGGAGAAGAGCCTGTGCATTGTGAAGCCGAACGTGATAGCCAACGCCGATGACCGATGGGCTGGGGCTTTTACTAAAAAAACTGTGTTAATTCTGGCCCTCAACTTCTCACATGTAACCAACCTGAAACCTCAAAGAAATTCACTTTTCTGCATATAGCCGTTTGACGCTAAAAGGAGCAAAAAAAAAAAGCTTTTGTTTCGTGCCTATGCCTCTGCAGAACATCAGGATGCAGGCCCGTTACGTGATCTTCGCCGCCCTGCTGGCTGTTCTGCTCGTCAGTTTCGCCGAAGCACAGGGTGAGTCTCTTTCCATTCCCTGCATTCAATAAGCGCATATGGCAGCACGCACCAAAACCAAGGACGAAACGGACACGTAGAGATCATCATGTGTCCGTTTCATCCTTGTTTTGCGCGTTGCCCATTAACTGCCATGCGCGCTGCCGCAAGCTGTCATGAACCAAGTGGCCCGCTAGCATAGGCAGGCGCACGGGGGGAGGAGTCAAAGGAGGGGGGGCGCCCCCGCCCCCTTATATCGGCTAAGCGGAGCCGCAAAGTCTGCCCCATACCGTTAATTAGTCGGGCCTGTCGCACCATTGTTTAAATAGCAAGGTTTTATGCGATAACGGCGGACGAAGGACCCTAATGTTCGCATTTCAATGACTTCCCACTTTTTACTCCCGGAAAGACAAGGGACCCAAGGCAGGCCATTGTGAGAAGCGCGTCATCGCTTCATTTTTTTTCTTTTTTTTATACATTGCGAAACATGTGGTCTATTGGACTCGACCAACGGCGAAGGCGGAAGAGGGGGGGGGGGGCAGTAGTGAAACCTTGCCCCCCCCTCCCTCTATACGCGGAACCCTGCGCATGCCGGTACGCACCAGTACATCTTTAGCAAGTTCATTAAAAGGGTGGAACATAATATAGGCATATTCCGAAAGACCATCCACCTTTGGAAGAGTTTCTGGAGGAAAATGCAAAGCATTTCTATTGCCGCGACCACCGTGACCTATGCACAAAGCCTTTTTTTTTCTTTTTAAATGCGAAGCATTTCTTAGCGAACTTCGGCGACTTTGAGCGTATCTATCTATCTATCTATCTATCTATCTATCCAGCCGCCTACGACTTTTTGCTCTCCTGGCCGTATCGCTAATGGGATTTATACCAAATTTGGTATGGCATGACATGACTATATGACGAACATAAATGGCTGGTCATATCATGAAAATCATGACTAACTTGTCGTGAAAAGCATGATTTACATGGTACGCTCATGGCGCGCTCGCGGCCGTTTCGTTGGCTTGATATACACCAAATTTGGGATTGAGTGACATGACTGTATGACGAACATAAATGACAAGTGGTAATATGAAAATCATGACTTCATGAGCCACATGACTTGCATTCCACGCTCATAGCGCGCTCGCGGCCGTTTCGTTAGCTTGATATACACCAAATTTGGTATTGAGTGACATGACTGTATATGATGAACATAAATGACAAGTGGTAATATGGAAATCATGACTTATCATGTGCGACATGACTTGCATGCCACGCTCATGGCGTGCTCGCGGCCGTTTCGTTAGCTTGAGATACTCCAAATTTGGTATTGAGTGACATGACTTTATGACGAACATAAATGAAAAGTCATAATATGGAAATCATGACATGTCATGAGCGACATGACTTGCATTTCACGCTCATGGCGCGCTCGCGGCCGTTTCGTTAGCTTGAGATACACCAAATTTGGTATTCAGTGACATGGACTGTATGACGAACATAAATGACAAGTGGTAATATGGAAATCATGACATGTCATGAGCGACTTGACTTGCATTCCACGCTCATGGCGCGCTCGCGGCCGTTTCGTTAGCTTGATATACACCAAACTTGGTATTCAGTGGCGTGACTGTATGACGAACATAAATGACTAGTGGTAATATGAAAATCATGACTTGTCATGTGCGACATGACTTGCATGCCACGCTCATGGAGCGCTCACAGCCGTTTCGTTAGCTTGATATACACAAAATTTATTATTCAGTGATATGACTGTATGACGAACATAAATGACAACTGGTAATATGGAAATCATGACATGTCATGAGCGACATGACTTGCATTCCACGCTCATGGCGCGCTCGCAGCCGTTTCGTTAGCTTGATATACACCATATTTGGTATTGAGTGACATGACGGCATAATGAACATAAGTGGCAGGTGGTAACATGAAAATCTTGGCATGCATGTCATCTACAACGCCATTTACATGCCATGCTTATGGTGCGCTTGCGTCCAGTTCGCTAGCTGGATATACACCAAAATTGGTATTGCGCGACGTGACTGTATGACGAACATAAATGATAGGTCCTAACATGTAAAACATGATACGCAAATTATATAAAGCATGATCTGCTCCTTCCTGGCTGCTTCGCATTACATCGATTCCCACAGTGCGTGGGATCTGCCGGCTTTTTTTTAAGAAATGGCAGAGTTTCAAGAAGGACTATTGGCGTTTCCCACAATTTTTATTCCTGAGCGAAATTACTTCTGGAAGCCTAAGTCATTTGCATATATCTCACTGACCCTGACCACAATTAGGAAATATGGAGTGTTGATTTCATCACTTGGAAAAAACACTGAGAGTAACATTAATTTCATGAAGTGACACTTCAAAAACACCTTCACCAACCGCAATTTAAACTAGGCGAAAATGGAAAAATCGGGGCAAGCGATAGCGCTTTCGGTCTCTAATTATGTTATGATAAAAAAAAACTTAAGTAATTAATCCCTATGAAATCATTATTTGAAGAGCACTGTAAAAGAACTTGTTGTTGGGCTAGTTGGTAGATCATTTCTAAAAACTTAATTAGAGCGCAAACACACGATACACTCACGCACACACACACCCACACACCCAGGCATCAAACACGCACAGCGCTCACTTCCAACTGATTTATTCATAGCACGAAGGCTTGAATATATACATGTGGCACATGCGCGCATTAACATCAGAGAAGGCCGACAGTACACACTGTCAAGACAAACAATTTTTCTTTTTCTTCCTTCTCAGAGCCTAGAACTGATAAACTGGAATTCACTTGGAAACAAAGATAGCGAAGGGGCGCTAACGCAGCGGTCCTTACTGTTTTCTGTGAAAAAACAAGACAGAAGTTTACGGGTAGACGAATACTTTAAGTCGAAAGAAATTTTTGAAGACGGAATGTAACCGGAGCCACATTGCGGCGGCCTTGAGGAAGTCAAGTCTCCTATGGAATCTCTGGCGCCAGTGAAATTCCCTGCTGAACAGTTTCTCATCTCATAGTAAGAATAAACTGCCAACGCTTACCACGATTTTCTCGTATTACATACACGAGGCCAGGATAGCATATTAACCTTTGAGGAGAAGGTTATTTCGGTAATCGCAATCTTGACGGAGGCAACAGACAATGAAAAGTAACGCACGCATAGGTTAAATTTCTCAATCCTTGCTTAATTGTGCACAGAAATAAAGAAATGACAGTACCGAAACTAACAGTTTTCCATTGATTAGTCCCACTCCTGCATAGCAGTCGCCGTTAAATGTGAGAGGTTGCGGGGCAGCCATTTGCACTTTTTGACGGCAGTAGGCGACTTGTAAAAGCAAGAACCGAAAATAGGCGTTGCACACTTACTCTTGAGATAGTGTAAACACTCTTCAAATAATTTCTAAAAACCTTAATTAGAGCGCAAACACACGATACACTCACGCACACACACACCCACACACCCAGGCATCAAACACGCACAGCGCTCACTTCCAACTGATTTATTGATAGCACGAAGGATTGAATATATACATGTGGCACATGCGCGCATTAACATCAGAGAAGGCCAACAGCACACACTATCAAGACAAACAATTTTTTCTTTTTTTCTTCCTTCTCACAGCCTAGAACTGATAAACTGGGATTCACTTGGAAACAAAGATAGCGAAGGGGCGCTAACGCAGCGGTCCTTACTGTTTTCTATGAAAAAAGCCTCTAGCACTTCACGTGCAGTTTTTCTTGTGCTTCTGCCGAGAATCTTTGTCTCAGAGAATCGTGCGTCACAGCCACACAAAATAGCATGCGCAACCAGGTGCGCATACTTGTCGTCTCGTTTTGTTAATTTTTGGGCGTGCTCCCTTAACCGGTCATTAAACACATCTTTCGGTTTGACCGATGTACACCTTGCCGCAGGATAAGGGTATCGAGTACACGACCCCCGTGGAACACTTCACAAAAGGCCTCTCATGCTTCTTCTCGCAGCCGCGCTTTTTGCTATCGCAAATACGTTGGACACAATTTGCCGATTTTCTCGGGTGCCGAAAAGACAATCGGTACACCGTGCCTGCCCGCGACTTTCTTGAAATTTGTGCGAGAGCTTATGGATATATGGCACAACTTGTGGCCTAATCCTTGAGGGCTCGGTAGCAGTCATCGCTTCCCGTGTTCCACGTTTAAACTTCTGCGAAAGTGATTCAGCAACGGCCGTAATGACCGGATCGAGGGAAGCCAGCAGCCTCTAATCGGCTCACCTGATTAAGGAAACTACGTTCCATGCTGTGTGGGCACGACCTCCTCAGCGCCGACTCTAAGCAGAGAGAGGCTACAGCCCTCTTGACAATCTTTGAGTGGGCAGAATCGTACGGCAATAGCTCCTTCTTAACACGGGGATGATAAAACCAGCAAACATGCTCATCGTTCCACGTGAGGCTCAAGTCTAAAAAATTGCAGACAAGCTTCTTGCGGTAATTCAACAGTGAAGGAAAGGCCTCTTCCTAGTCTTTTAAAAACGTTTAAAATAGATTCAGGGGATGTAAGGTCTCCCTGTTTATTTAAAAGGATCAAAAAATCGTCAACGTATCTAAAAACCTTTAAAACCTCCCCCCCCCCCCTTTAAAAGCATTATCCAAGTCCTTATCTACTTCAGCCAAAAAGATATCACAGAGAACCGGCGCGACACAAGAACCAATACAGATTCCCTGCCGCTGAAGGAAGGGCTTTTTATCAAACATTATCAAGGTTACATTGAGATAAAATTGAGAGATGGCTCCAGAAGGTACCTAAGTTTGCCGTTCCGCCCAGCATGTCTGCCCATGACCTTGTGGGACTGAACAGGGACGTGTCCGCGAAGGCCAACCCAGACCGTGACAGATGCCTACAAGATGGTAGGGACTGTTTATCGAAATGTGCACCGCAGGCTCTAGGAAGACCTAAAAATAAAGGTTTAGATAACGTCGTATCGTACTTCAAAGATAACAAATTAAAATTAATGCTAGCAGACAAAGAAGGTTGCTTTGTGGTCCTCCCTGAGGGAGCGTTTAACGAGAAGGCTCTAGATGCTATCAAGAAGAACTTCCGTCCAGTTAAGAAGGGAGCGACTCGCGTTAAGTCGAAGTTCGTTAGTTTTTGCAAGAATGCGGGGCTTGCTGTGCTAGCCAGGGATATAGAGAATAGCAAAGGGAGCAACCTTAACGTTTTTTTCTCGGCCAAGACCCACAAACCTGATATACCCTTTCGTACTATTGTTAGTGAAGGAGGATCCTGGCAAATTAATGTTAGTAGATTTCTTCAGAGCAAGCTAAAGAATCTTGCGGTGAATGACCCTTTCCGAACGAAAGGGTCAAGTGATGTGTGCGATTTTTTGCGGTCTCGTGATGGTACTGGCAACGTTTTTTCTGTGGATGTCGTAGATCTTTATTATTCCGTGCCGCATGACAAGCTTCTGGCCTCTGTAAAATCCTGCATCGAAGAGAATGGCGACGTTCCTTTTATCAACGACGCAGGCGTTACTGTTGACAATTTTTTATCGCTTTTAGAATTTTATCTCAATGTAACCTTTATAATGTTTGACGAAAAGCCCTTCCTTCAGCGGCAGGGAATCTGTATTGGTTCTTGTGTCGCGCCGGTTCTCTGTGATATCTTTTTGGCTGAAGTAGATAAGGACTTGGATAATGCTTTTAAAGGGGGGGGGGAGGTTTTAAAGGTTTTTAGATACGTTGACAATTTTTTAATCCTTTTAAATAAACAGGGAGACCTTACATCCCCTGAATCTATTTTAAACGTTTTTAAAAGACTAGGAAGAGGCCTTTCCTTCACTGCTGAATCACCGCAAGAAGCTTGTCTGCAATTTTTAGACTTGAGCCTCACGTGGAACGATGAGCATGTTTGCTGGTTTTATCATCCCCGTGTTAAGAAGGAGCTATTGCCGTACGATTCTGCCCACTCAAAGATTGTCAAGAGGGCTGTAGCCTCTCTCTGCTTAGAGTCGGCGCTGAGGAGGTCGTGCCCACACAGCATGGAACGTAGTTCCTTAATCAGGTGAGCCGATTAGAGGCTGCTGGCTTCCCTCGATCGGTCATTACGGCCGTTGCTGAATCACTTTCGCAGAAGTTTAAACGTGGAACACGGGAAGCGATGACTGCTACCGAGCCCTCAAGGATTAGGCCACAAGTTGTGCCATATATCCATAAGCTCTCGCACAATTTCAAGAAAGTCGCGGGCAGGCACGGTGTACCGATTGTGTTTTCGGCACCCGAGAAAATCGGGAAATTGTGCCAACGTATTTGCGATAGCAAAAAGCGCGGCTGCGAGAAGAAGCATGAGAGGCCTTTTGTGAAGTGTTCCACGGGGGTCGTGTACTCGATACCCTTATCCTGCGGCAAGGTGTACATCGGTCAAACCGAAAGATGTGTTAATGACCGGTTAAGGGAGCACGCCCAAAAATTAACAAAACGAGACGACAAGTATGCGCACCTGGTTGCGCATGCTATTTTGTGTGGCTGTGACGCACGATTCTCTGAGACAAAGATTCTCGGCAGAAGCACAAGAAAAACTGCACGTGAAGTGCTAGAGGCTTTTTTCATAGAAAACAGTAAGGACCGCTGCGTTAGCGCCCCTTCGCTATATTTGTTTCCAAGTGAATCCCAGTTTATCAGTTCTAGGCTGTGAGAAGGAAGAAAAAAGAAAAAATTGTTTGTCTTGATAGTGTGTGCTGTTGGCTTTCTCTGAAGTTAATGCGTGCATGTGCCACATGTATATATTCAAGCCTTCGTGCTATCAATAAATCAGTTGGAAGTGAGCGCTGTGCGTGTTTGATGCCTGGGTGTGTGGGTGTGTGTGTGCGTGAGTGTATCGTGTGTTTAGGCTCTAATTAAGTTTTTAGAAATTATTTGAAGAGTGTTTCACTATCTCAAGAGTAAGTGTGCAACGCCTATTTTCGGTTCTTGCTTTTACAAGTCGCCTACTGCCGTCAAAAACTGCAAATGGCTGCCCCGCAACCTCTCACATTTAACGGCGACTGCTATGCAGGAGTGGGACTAATCAATGGAAAACTGTTAGTTTCGGTACTCTCATTTCTTTATTTCTGTGCACAATTAAGCAAGGATTGAGAAATTTAACCTATGCGTGCGTTACTTTTCATTGTCTGTTGCCTCCGTCAAGATTGCGATTACCGAAATAACCTTCTCCTCAAAGTTAATATGCTATCCTGGCCTCGTGTATGTAATAAGAGAAAATCGTGGTAAGCGTTGGCAGTTTATTCTTACTATGAGATGAGAAACTGTTCAGCAGGGAATTTCACTGGCGCCAGAGTTTCCATAGGAGACTTGACTTCCTCAAGGCCGCCGCAATGTGGCTCCGGTTACATTCCGTCTTGAAAAATTTCTTTCGACTTGAAGTATTCGTCTACCCGTAAAGTTCTGTCTTGTTGGGATAATTAGGACATGCAATTATTAGCGAATTTTACCCAAAATATTTGACAGCAGCTATCGACAACTGGCGCTCTGTAAATGCTCACCAGCACAATTGTGCCATAATATGCATGCGATTCTCCCTTTTGAGTAGTTGAAGACACTTGTACGCGGAATCGTCCGTATATCCGATGGCGTCTTGCACATGCACAAAAGCCAAATATAAAATGTACCGACTTCTGACCGGCCATAGTTTTGAAAGCGAACTATTTCCGTTTGGGTAGCTATTTTGTTCATTTGGGTTCACAAAACGTGGCTCAGCAGCGTGGCCACTTTACGTCTAAGAGGGATAATTTATGTGAGCATTGAACTACATCAAGAAGTGCAGTCGGTTTTGGAATTATGATCTTGTAACTATTTCCAGGACGTTAATCTCAAGCTTTCATCGAAATCTGTCTCATTTATGGAAATCGCTTGCGTTTCTTGGCTGTTCTCGTTTGGCGATCTTTATTCGATAACTTTACATTTAATATTCTCATAAGGAACCATCGACACAGTTGCATGCATATTTATATACATTCGTCGCGCTCGCCTCTGCAGGTGGTTCTCGGGGCCGTGGTCGAGGCTGCCGTGCAGGCGAGGTCTTCACTCAATGCGGGACCGCATGCCCCCGTGTCTGTGGCCGACCGCCACCCCAAGCGTGCACCCTGCAATGCGTGTCGGGATGCTTCTGTCGTCGTGGTTACATCCGCACGCCCGGTGGAGGCTGCATCCCAGAGCGTCAGTGCCGCCAAAGGGGATGAGCACCCATGGCGGAAGGGATAAAGTGGTTGCGTGCGTTTGAAATTACACCAACTCGCAAGACGCCATCATACACATCCTTACATGGTGATTACAAATAAAGTCACCGATAGACTTATTGATACTCCTAGAGCTCGTGCACAATACTCGCAAGTGTCAGTCTTTGGTAAGAAACCCACTAGAACAATTACAGTCGCCTGCTTGACGTAGGACTACAGGAATGTATTTATTACAGCAGAGCTGTTTAGGTCGAGGTTGGCCGTGTGTCATAGATAGTAAGTTATCATCATCATGAGCCGGCACGTGCCATTTACGTCCTTTTCTGCGTCGCCTTCCTCTTCTTCATTTTCTACTGTACAGCCAGAAGATGTTCGCCCGATTTGCTCAGCGAGGGTTGCAATAACAAGACCGACGAGCTGCTCGGTACTTGCAGCTTCCCGCTGAAGCACAAAGAAGGACGCTTCAAAAGGGCGTGCAGTTATACACAGGACAAGCGTGAACAAACAACTATCGCAGTTGTTAAGCCTTTGTGTTTGAGCACCGCGCTGTTGTTCTTGTTGTTGTTGTTTTCCTCCAGATATGGCTCATACCCACTGGAGCGGATTGGCCTAGTAGAAGGTGAATTTTCCCGATACTTACTGCATTGTATTATTCCTAAGTGCGCTAGTGTCGACAACGCAGAACCAGACAATCTTAGATATTTCTTCCTCTTTTAAAGTGCGGCGCGCGGAATGACCCCTCTGCATCTCCTGCCACGCGGTGGCGTCTGACGCAAGGTGTGCGCGGTGTTCTTTTTTTTTTTTTTTGTTCCACATCAGGAGTGGGTGCAGAAAGGGGCCTCTTTTTTGTGCGCGTTTCAAGGGTAGTTTTCAAACTTAAAGAAAATGTAGAAGCGTCGCGTGATAGAAAACACGCTCAAGCTCCTCCGAGATCTGCATACCGTCAGCGGTAAATGGTCGCTACAAATAGCTTGCCATTATTATGCCGGAGCATGCATGGTGGGTGCCTGAGTGGATCTAACGCAACGCGCTGTGGAGCGAGGGGTCACTGGTTCCATTCCCCGGTCGGGTGCCCTGGAATTTTTTTCTTCTGAGTTATTTTTCTTTGCGCCTTTTTTTATATGAATACATTCATATACATATCCGGTGCATGACGGCGACGGCAAAAATCAGCCGAAAGTGTCCATATAATTGCTATCGCAATAAAAAGAAAATAGAAAAAAAAGAGAGAAAACATAGCCATGTGTAGTGCAGTATAGCCAGTATAGTTTGCCGTGTGGCGTCGAAAAACTATCTTCATGAACCGGGACGCGCGCTCTTCGTTATCTCATTCACCTTCGTCCTCGTCTTCCTCTTCTGCTCCTACTCCACCAGCTCTGCTGTGATCCAGCCTTGCACGACATTGTACCAGCAGCGCAAGTTTATTTATTTATTTATTTATTTATTTATTTATTTCATGACACATTGAGCCATTACATGCCTCAAGCAAGAGTGGAGCTAGAACACAAAGAAAAAAGTTAAGAGCACATAAAAAATTGGGAACGATTGTCGCAGGACAGTACGGTAAATTTTCATAACGCAATGTTTAGTAAGACAAATGGAATCGTATGGTGTAAGTTCCGCAACACCGTATGCGCTTCACAGTAAACGCCATTTTTTCGCGCCTGTAGAATCGTGCGGTGCAGTAAGAATTTGCTGATCAGCCAAAGGTACTGCCACGAATGAGGCTCGCGCTCCAAGCTTCTTGGCCAGCTCTTTGAGCAGTGCTCTAGTAGCCACTACTAAAGTAGCCACTACTACCACCTGCTGCGAACAATTAAGTGTGCTCTGCCAAAAAAAAAATAGGACAGTGGTATGAGATTTGTTCAAACAAGGCAGTACACAAAAGTCATAGTACACTGAGAGGGGAGTTGTATCTTTCTTGCAGTCGTTTCGTTAGAGTGGGCATTTTTATTGGCCTTCGCCTACCTGATTCCACGTAGCTACGCCAATTCATAATTTTTTACCGATGGTGAAAAGAGTAACGTTATAACATAGTGTACGTCTTCTGACGCCACGTAGCTATGCCAAACATATTTTTCATGATTTTGTTTGCTGATGATAACAGTATTGTTATAACACAGTGTACGTCTTCTCATGCCGCGTGGCTGTGCGAAACATCACTTCCATAATTTGGCTCAGTGACGATGGAAGGAATAATGGTATAACATAGTGTTATTCACATAGCATAGCGTAGCACAGTGCACCCGATGCCACGTAAGCTAACCCAAACATAATTTCCAAAATTTTTCTTATTGGCGATTGAAGAAGTACATGCTATAGCATAGCGTAGGTCTCCTGATGACACGTAGCTATGCAAAACATAATTTCCAAAATTTTGTGTGTTGATGACGAAAGAAGCAATGTTTTAACAAAGTGTACGTCTTCTGATTACCGGGCCTCATCATACAGGCCTACTTTTTCCTGTCGTAAGCTACTAACCTTCAAAAGAGAGTAGCAGAATGGCATTATGAAATTACTGCTTATCGCCTAATGTGGGCACTTTATTCCGAGGGATCACTTGTACTCCTCAGTGCCTAAGTGCTTACATTCTGCGCCTCCTACTTTGTCCTCTGTATTACCCGTAACGCCAACGTTTTGTCGAACAAAGAACGGCCGCTGACCATCTAATATTATTACAGCGGTGCCAGAACGCGAGACAGCTGCAATGCCGCGGAAAATACATGGAAGTGTCGAGTCTTTATAGGTGCCCGTATTCCTCAAATTTCGGCCGACTTCCTCAGCTACAGCGGTTCACAGCAGTATGCCGAATCGTGAGCAGTACATTTGATGATTTAAAGTATCGTGTCTGTGGTACCTCACTCTCCGAGTTCATAAAAATGCAATATATGCTGTCTCAACGATGCTAGTCCAACATATCGGCGGGGAACTATGTACAGCAGTTGCTTGGACTTCACCGTGGACTATTGGAATCTGGAAAAAAGCGTAAAATGGTTCGCAGATATTGAATCTCATGGGAATAAGCATCTTCCTACTTATCAGAAGATAAAGGAGCTCTCAAAGGGCGCCTATACCGCCCTCATGGAGAAAATCTGTGAAGTTACAGCTCCATCAGGTCTTTACGACGAGATTCATAACGCCATGAAAGTGGCAACGAGCTCCTTTCAACATTTTCCGAAGTACAATAGGTTTATGCTGAGTAAGAGCAACTACGAGTGATTCGGAGGCAAGCGGAAGGAAGATACAGGCGAACAAGATCACTACATGACCTGTGAGAGGCAATATGGCTGTAAAACAAGATTCAGCACCGCGTAGACGCATTTCAATCTAAAATATGCAACCTATTCTGTGTGTGCTTGGATTCACACCAGCATTTGTCTAAAATACGGAGGACCATTCCCGGACTTCGTGATATACCACATCAGTGCTTCCCTTTCGCGTCTCTCGCTCTGAAGCAAGGCCGGAGAGAGATTGAGGTGGCTGAATAATTCTGCGAAAAACTAGTGGGCTCACAGGCCACATGTGCAGCTACACAATGCGTAACTCCTGGGCCTCGGAACGCCCGCATAGAACTCATGTTCTTAATGAAGGCGAGTGAAGCGGCACTGGCAACGTGCAGGCTCTAATTAAAACCTGAGCCTGAACGTGTAACTGACTCAGCGCTCGGCAACCTTTGGAAGAAGGCGCAAGACATATACTGCGGAATGCATACAACTAGTCTTAGAGCCGGGGTATGGCTCCGCGAGTATGGAAATGCAGCCGCTCGGTTCCGCCTATCAAACCTGGTAAATTGCCACTTAATCTGCCATCGTACCGTCAAAAGTGCTCTAGCCAGCTGTATTAGGAAGCCTATAGAGAGGACGGTACTGCACGCATGAATTGGTACCTGAAATGGTACAACGCATACCTAGCCGCTAGGGCAGGCTTCCGACGTGGGAGCTCCTGCATTGGCAATCTCATTGACTTAGCTACGTATGTCCACCATCACAAACGCCTGAAACGCGTCACAGCAGCATTGTTAATCGATATAAGGGGCGCCTTCGACAAAGTAGGTAAGACAATGTGAAATTATAGATGTGTTGATTGAAGTAACGATTGATGGCCGATGGATGCGCAGCTATTTGACTGGTAGAACTTTCTTCGTGGTTTTCATCTTATCGTCAGACAGGACGTGGAGTGCCGCTCGTCGGTGTGTTAAGCCTGACACTATTAAAGACGATAATCTTTCTTGGGATACCTAAATGGAGAAATTTTGGTCTGTCTGTCTGTCTGTTTCTCTGTTTGTCGGCACGTCGCACGATTCATCGGCTGGCCAAAGTTTGACTGCTTTCTGAACGCCCAGCCAACTTGATCAGTCGTTTTTGTGCATACTTGTAAACATTGTCGATCAAAAAGCAAATATTACGCATATCTGAGGCGCAACAACAATACGGAAGTATTAAGTGGTGTGTTCTTTTATAGAAAATACATAGATACTTAATTCTGAAGACCCTAGTGTTTCTTAGGCTGCGCTGAAAATGCGGGCTGCCTTGCAAAAGCGAAGAGCCGTCGTCTATCTCCGAGGTCGCGCGAAGTGCCGCGTGTTTCATCCGACGCGCGATAGCTGGCGCAGTCTGCCTCGTCGCTGCAAACAAGAGAATCTCTTTTCGTGGTCGCTCTGCGCGCCTTCTCAGCTTTTTACACGCTGCCAAAAACACCGCGCTTGCGGCGAGAAGACGCTTGGTCATGCCAGGACGGAAATGGTCGAGAACAGCATCACAGGTGGGCGCGGATGGGACCGGCAGAAGACTATCGTCTTTCGATGACATTTGCAGCGAAGCACGCAGATACGCGGCCAATTTTTCAATCTAGGGCACGTTGGCCTTAGCAAATGTGCAGACGACATATTCAAGCGGAAGACATCTGCATCTGGTGATCTGCCGTGGCACGCCTACAAATACGAGACAGAGTACAAGAGGCAGCTGCGGTGACCACCTTCCACATGAAAAAAATAATAATAAGATTGATATGGGGTTTAACGACCCAGAAGTACTTGAAAAAAAAAGTAAACTCTAGAACTGTAACCACAGAAATGCTGCCTCATTACGTTTAAAAGCATGACCATGCGGCCCTAACAATAACAATCAATGAGTGAACAGTTACGCACGACCCGAGACACAGCTTTTAGGACGCAATTATCGACCGCAGCTTATCCTGGACGCCACACGTTTTGTACTTGAGAAGACGACTAACTACTGTAGCGCACTTTCTCAAGTTTCTCGCCGGAAATTCGTGGGGCACACCTGCGCGGTACCGCCTATCAACTTGCAGGCAAAGCGCCCTTGAAACGTGACTTAAAAGACATTGTTCTGTCGGCTGCATTCGGTGGCTGCAAGGTATATGTAAACTGGGAGCGAAACTTCTATAGAAGCCCATCTACCAAGTAGTTGGCGGCTCGTTGGCACCGTCGCCATCTACGTGTTGTGGGGACAGACAGCAAGCAAAAAGTAAAAAAACAAAATATAACGTCACAACAGGAAGCGGTACCGACGTCGTGCGCGAAATTGATTATAGGGGCGAAGCTCCTAAGGGTGTGGGTCTGTCCCTCCTCTGTAGTTGTAGTAGTAGTAGTAGTAGTAGTAGTAGTAGTAGTAGTAGTAGGTAGGTAGGTAGGTAGATAGATAGCCACGTATAGTGGAATGTACCCACTCCACGTGATAAAGATGACGATGACGCAGTATAGTGGAATGTACCCACTAAACGTGATAACGATGAAGTATAAGCGCGTTCCAGTATAGTGGAATGTACCCACTACACGTGATAACGATGACGATGACGCTGATGACCATGATGTATAAGCGCGTTCCAGACCACACATTCTCTTTCTGCCATGGATGAAAACGATCGAGCTTCGCCCACTGATCATCATTTCACTTCGTGGATATGGCGTGATTTTTTTTGTAATTGCTGACCTTTCAGATGCTTTTGATAACTGCGCGACTTTATTGCGTCTTTATGTCTCGCCAATTGCGTGTGCGACAATAAAGGAAGATCAACAAGAAAGATTGGGGAACAAAGCTTGTTTTATCAGCTAAACAGTGTACTTACCGCAAACACCAAAATACTTTGCAGATGAAGAAATTATGATAAAACAGCTCACGAGCACAATAGCACAACAGGTCGAAAACTCACGTTGCCCAATGGAGGAAAACCACTGGAGCGAGACAGAAGCCTATAGAATATTACTTCGGCAACCTTACAGTACAGCGTTCGTTCGTTCGTTTAGCGTGCCGCATTCACCATCCCGAAAGGGGGAGGGCATGAGGGCCGTGCGCCAGCGGAAACCGTCTGCAGTCACAGGAGCGGTTATCTGCACATTCTGTAAGCTACTTCAGCTTTTCTTTAGTGTCGCGCCAGTAAATAATGCATACGCAAATAAATAACCTACAGAAGATACGCACGAAACCACCGCGAAAATGGAGCGATGCCTCGTTGATCCGACACTGCGCTGAACTAAACAAAAGCCGACACAGCATATGGCCGTCATTTATGGCACTCGACCAAAAAAATGTGGCAATCAACTCTTTAGCCAAGTGTCAGATAAACCGTAAAGTAAGCTTCTAGTTTAGTTTGATATACATAATATTAAGAGTATCAGAAAAAATTCTGTTGGGTTGTTGGTTTTCGTTATTTGTCCCCTCCTCACCTAGTCGCGCGCCAATCGTACGGCATGCGTTGATGTCTGTGCTAATAGGTTTTCGACCACTTTTCATTCCAAGTTTCGCGACCGATATAACTTGACTATCGTGGCTGCGCTGTTACGACTTGTTTCACGCAAGTTGTACCGAATTTCGACGCTGACATTTTTTTTTTAATACGTGGGGTTTAACGTCCCAAAACCACGATATGATTATGAGAGACCCCGTAGTGGAGGACTCCGGAAATTTTGACCATCTGGTGTTCTTTAACGTGCACTGACATCGCACGACGCTGACACTGACATTGTCAGCGGCTTCGCAAAGGAAACCGCATCATCTGTGAAGATCTATGGGTGTCGGAACGTGAGAGATGAAATGCATCCCATGTAATTCAACACATCATGCGAAAATGTAGTCACAAGAATCCCGTTTTCCTTCAGACGTTTGATGAGAGCTTTTAAAGGAAGCCTATGTCAATCACAGATGCTGGTACGTCGTTTTTGAATCCAACAAGAAGTCGACAAATTCCAATTTTGTGACGGCTTTCCTTTGCTGCTTCCCATTCACGGGCGGTTGGTTGAAATAAGCAGACGCCATATCGTTGAAAACCTTCGCGGCAGCCGGACGCGGCGCCTTTTCGAAGTTTGACGCTTCGTCTTTTCTTCATTCACATCTGTGGCGGCTCCCACTTCACTTTGTTGTACCCCCCCTTCATTCCCCATTTTTTTTCTCCCTTACTTTCTCTCCCCCCCCCCTCTCTTTAAAGCTCTAGTTCCCCTTACCTCCGAGAAGAGATTCTTTAGCGTCTTGCAACCTTGCTTAAAAGGAGACAGGGGCTACACTCATCTTCTTTATAGACTTTTTCTTTCCAGACTGCGATTACCAGCAGGGACACGCGCCACCACAGGAGATGGCGTCAACACTAACCCCCTTAAAACTAACACACCAGGGATGACAAGGCGCCTTTGGCAAAGATATGTCTACCTATCGAAACGTTGGCCAGCCTGTCTGAGGCACTTCCTCTGTTCTTCCTGCTTATCCGACTACGTGTTTCCATTTGTCGGCTCCTATCTTGATTTTAGACTTTTCCAAGGCGTTTGACAGGGTAGTGCATTCAAAGTTAATATTAAAAATGAGAGCAACTGGATTATCCTTGCATATTATTCACTAGGTTAATACATACCTATCCAATCGAAAGCAGTACGTTAACATTGACGGATCCAGTTCACGATTTTTAGATGTGCACTCAGGAGTTACGCAGGGGTCCGTCCTGGGCCCACTACTCTTTAATATATATATATATATATATATATATATATATATATATATATATATATATATATATATATATATATATATATATATATATATATATATATATATATATTATGGGAACCACGCGCACCGGCTATCCAGAGATAGCGCCACGCAAACTCACACGACTGAATTTAGAATATAGCGATGCAGATTCGCATTTTCTACAATTGCGTGGTAGTAAAAACCAAAACCTTGTAGAACCCACGTTGTGCCAGGCAGCTTCACTGTGCTCATCACAATGAAGGTGATAGATGCCAACACATGCCGCCGTCTACTCGAATGGCCAGTAGGGAGTTCTCATTTGAGCTTCTTTGTGCGAGATCATCACCTATTTAAACAGCACAAGCACAAAGAAGCACACAGTTTTACTGCGGTGCAAGCCCACACCACGTTTTGTCTCTGCGAGGCACTGTTAGGTAACGCATGTGCAAACACATGATAGCTAGTCTACAGCAAACAGTCACTGATAAACATAGGCAATCGACGAAGAAATTGCGATGTAAATGATGCATGAAAATCACGGAAATAGCAAGCATTATCAAAATTACCCTTTATATCAGACTTCGATGATCACATTGGCATAAAAAATAACCATGCAGAGAAATGAAACAGACATATTTAGAAAAGTGTGGGCTATCAGATTCTCTCAGATTCTAACCAAATCACAAAGAAAAGGGCAACACCAACTCAACAACACAGAATTAATTAGACATTGATAAACATCGTATTATACTTTCGCTCGTGCTCAAGTACAAAGGTACGTACTCTGTCAAACTCATATTTTTACTCGAAGTGTTCAGCTCAATAAGACAAACCCACATGCAGTTATTAATAAAAGAAGCCTGTAGATGTCAGGCTTCGGGTTTTTTTTTAAATAAATGAAGAACACATAAATCATAAAAAAAGGAAGGAAGCGTTTTTCAAGGAGCCGGCCACTAATCTGAAAAACACGGCATTGCAGGAGAAACGCTTCGGTAACATTTCAGCCAAATTGTCACGTATAGTAAAGATCTGCAACATGGTTGTACTCACGTTTACTATTCGCATCAACTTCCGCGCCAGCGTTCCGGACTTCAAATGCCTGTTTCAGGGCAAACGCACGCTTTTTCGTGATAGAGGTCCTGAGTCGAAGTAACGCAACAAAATGTAGTTTTGCAAGAAGTGCAAGCGAGCCCTGCAGTAAAAAATAATAAGAAAAGAACAGGTTGCGTGCAACGCGCGGTACGTGCGCTCATCCGACGCACGGAGCATCGTTGACAAGAGTATAAAAGGTAGCGGCGGTCCGCAAGGAGCGCAGACGCTCGCCATCGTCTCAGCTTCATTTCCTGCTGAGGGACGACGCTGGGCGATCCAACGAGCTTCACAAACCAGAAATGTTTTTTGCGGTAAGGTTAAAAACAGCACCTTTGTTTGTCACCATGACACACCTACAGCTCTTTAATTTCTTTGTTCAACCAGTTGGTACGCATAAGTATTGTACTAAAGTACGGCACTTAAGTAAGTACGCATAACATTGCGCGTACAATAATTTCAGTACGGTGGCATACATTCGAGCTCACTTCAAATAATTTAGCCAGGAAATTGCAGGGCTTTCTAATTGCCATTCATTACACTGTGTTTGGTGAACTGAAATGCGGGAAAGTACACTTTACTTTCGAAATACGAATACATAAAATAACGAGCCTGCACAGCTCTTAACATTTATCCCTAAATGAGGTCATTCTTTTTGATCATGTGCTGAATCCAGGTACAAATATTTGCAACATGTGCATTTTGGTCGCTAATTCTCAAGAATGTGTTTGCAGAACACTTCCTTCTAACGTGTCGTCGCAACACTTCGCAATATGCCTCCACGAAATAGGCTTTCTTTGAGATACACAACTTCCAGCTTTCTTTCCAATGTCGATGCTAATGTGTCTGTGACGTGCCAGACACAGTGTTAGTTGCATAATAAAACAATATAGGTCATCCAAGGCATTATAATATATAAGGTCTCGACGTTAAGGATGCCTATATATTCTTATTTCTTAAACTGTGTATTGCACATAGTAGCATACTTTAATGTACAAGCAGCGCGTATTTTATAAAAACCACACAGTCGACGACGTATAATAAGGAGAAATATTCCCTGTCAACGCTTCACAACTTTGATGCTGTTCATTTCAAACGTAAGGTCCAAGCGCTGCTACTCTGGCTCGTCGGTGATGTCTTCGCGCAACACCAAAAGCAGCCCACTCCAGCCGCACTTCCTGGTGCCGACTTTCGCAACTTCCCTGCTGCTGCGGCTCCTTACGGAGGAGGATACGATGCCTATGCCTCGGTTAGTACAAACTGAGAGGTATATACAACCTTAAATAACAAGCATTTCGAGTTTTGGGTAAAGGTGCTTTAGAGTTTCGGGACTTGGCGTTTTCTTAGTTTTTTTAACGTAGACACACTGCCCAGCAAAGGGACACGCTTCGCATTTGCAATTAGGCTACGTTAATATTAGCCCACCACGTCGCGGTCGCGCTTTCGTTTACCGGCATTATTTCAATGTTTCTCGAAGCCCGGACCACAATAGCACTTGCGCAGCTTAACGGCAACTCGCATTCGCAACGGTGTGATTATTGGCTTACTGTGTCACACATTACCTTCCGCTTCACCTTCAATAATATTTATTTATGTCCTATGGTGTGTATGTACTGACTCACTGAACATATGTCTATATAAAATACCGTATTAACAACGTTATTTTACGTGATATCCGCTACATGCCATAAATACCTTGATATTCATGTGCAAGAACAAGCGTTTCCAGGTATCACACCAAACGCTATTAGATTAAGCACTGAAGGAAAATAAGGGCATACAATATTGTTTTCTGCAACCATAGACGAAAATTGCCAATATGTGGCGCTGAACATGCACAATATTATTCACAAATGTGCATATCGCGAAGCTCATCACCAGGATTTGGGTACATGTGCACCCAGCGTCATCTCTCGTCGGTTACAGCGGCATCTTGCCTTAAATGACAGAGAAACAGGGCAAAAAAATATCTGACGAAGAAAGCTAGCTATCTACATCGACTCCCGGTTCCATACATCAGATACTTATCGGAACATTCTGTTAAAATTACAGTGTCGCACTACAAACCACCTGGCTTCCCAGAGTGTTTAAAATTTTACAATGGGGCCCCATGTGTTTCTAATGGGCGGTGTTCACTTGTCCTGGGAAGCTACACGCTTTTAAGTGCGATACTACGATTTTACCAAAATGCTCCAGTAAGTCTCTGCTGTATAGAACACGGAGTCGTTTTTGATAACTAGCTTTTTTCAAGAGATATTATTTTTTTCGCCTTTTTCCCATTAAATTATAGCAGGACGCCGTTGGTGCCAGCGAGAGATGGCGCCACCTACAGATGTCCCCAAATTCTGGAAATGCTTTGTACTGGTTTCTCTAGCTTTTCCAGAATTCGCCACCATACAATCTTCGCTACGATGCGGTGGACCAGTTCAACAATCGGCAGTACCCCACGGAGCTGGATGGCGTTCTCAGGCCTGGCTTGAACAGCTATTCGGATGTCAGAGGGATCTACCGCCAGATGAACTACGCGGATGCCTTACAGGGTTTCCGTGCCACAGCCCCTGGTGTCAGAAACAATGCGCCCTTCAACGCGGCACCGACGATCCCGCCTACTCCGACAAGGTCTGCGCAAGAAGCTGCAGCTGCAGCTTACGGACCAAGGAACGCGGTACCCAACGCCGCAAGTTACGACGGTTACGGCCAGCCTGCACGCGACCCCTACGCACTCGCTGCTGGCGGTTTCGAGTACGCTCCCTTCGGAAGTTACAATTATAGATCCAGCCAAGCGGCTCCCGGTGGATTATCCTACAGCAGCTTCACTCCCTATGGTCCCACACGATATGCTGCTGCCTTCACGCCCGGTGTTAGTGGAGCATCCGCCGGGTACGGAAGCGGGGTTTCCGCGCCTCAGAGATACCAGCGTCGTTAGTGAGCATGGAAGGCGACTGATAGCAGCACGCGAACATGGAAACAACGGTCAGTTCATGATTTAAAAACACTGAAACTGAAACATAGTACTATAAGGAGATAATAAAAGCAATAACTCGTCAGACTGAGATACTCAATGTAGGGTTTCATGGTGTCTCCTTTGAAGTACTCACAATATACGAGTTCCTGTTTACAACAGTCGCTTAGCCAAACGCCATCCAGACATCTAATGGTGACAGTCAGTATTCTGTGTATCGAACCGTTTTTGCGGCTATAGACGGCTCGTATTGATCAGGGAGCCTAATTCACAGAGTTTTATCTTATGCAACGGCATCTCCAACCGAGAAAAGTAGACAATTGCAATAGTATGCATTTACCTCATTTAGCCCTATGGAGGCTAAGAAACTGAGAAAGGCGATGGAAAGACAACGGCAGAAAGAAGTGCGGTCACATAATAGTATAGCAGCATAAAGTGTGTTTGGCGTAGGGGGGTATGCTACGATCGCAAATATGTTTTTGCTATATGGAAGCTTCCTTCAATGGGAGCCTGCTAGAAGGCTGACATAACAGTGCGCTGTAGCAGGCATCCGGTGTTTCCATGCGCCTACGTGCTTTAGCTTTTCAACAACATAAAAAAGTACAGCAGAGGGATAACTAGAGTCTCAAGTTTATTTAAAGCATCCCTGATAATAACTTTAAGTCTTTAATCAACGCGGTTAAATCACGGTTAAATTTAAATGTAAAGTGCTTTACATACGCTACACCCTTACCAGGTGTACGGTACGACTCCATAGCACTAAGAGCCTGCACGCTCAGAAGGTCGATGTTTCGGCTCCAGCACGTTCAGAAAGTCGATGATTCAACTTCTTACAGGCTAAGAAGGAGAATGGTTCGAGTTCTGATATGTTTCATTAGTCTTTGGTGCGATTCATTAGCAAATATGTACTATAGATACATCACCTTGTATTCCTACAGGATCACCGTACTTCGCATGCATTTCTTTCTAAGAAACAAGATGGGAAACCTGGGCTAATTGGCGATATTTCATTTTTGACCGTGTCGTCACCTTCTTTGAACTTCGTCCTCGTCCCTTTAGCGCTGTAAGCTGGTGAGAAATGTTATATGTTAGGGTGTTGTGGGACCAAAATGACTGTGACTTAGCTAGTGATGTGCTTCATCTGCCGTCACATAATTAAAGCTACAGCCTTGAGGACCTTCAGCAACATAAACTTCGCTATGTCGCCAAGTGCACGCGAAAACAGTAATAAAGCTGCATAAGTGGACAGTAATTACTAAGCAATATTTAAAACAGTACCTGTAAAGACGCCCTTGAACAGCCTCCAGCCTCCTTAGAGGTATTTCGCTAAGCAAGCTGTGTCCCAAATATTTCGGCATATAGGAAGCATGGCAGACCTGTCGCTTTGTGAATATAATGGAATTTTTTGTAGCGATAAATTACCGGTTTGCGTTTCCTACAAACTGTGAGTCTCTGGAGAAGCTTCAGCTTGAAGAGGTCGTTGTGACAGAATGGGATCCTAAACACTAAGTAACAGCGTTGATTTGCGGCTGCGGCGGCAGTGTTTTGATGAAGCTGAAGTTCAAACCCGCTCGCGTACATCTGCAGGTTCAAGAATCGCAAGCACTAAACAATTAATCTGCAAGTCTGTACTGCGGCCTCCCTCAAACAGCTGAGCGAATCAGTGACATTCAACACGCTAGTTTATATAGTTATTGCATCAGTGAACGCTTTTACAGTCTTCTTATAAAAATCTAGCAAAACCATCTGCGATCATATGCTAGAGCCACACACATAATCTAGACCCAATTACCGCTCATTATACGAACCGTGGCAAGGGGACCGTTTTTCATCACGACTTTCGCAGTTAAATTTCGTGTATGCCATTAAAGACCATCTAATACTCCTGCTCGAGCTACGCATACGTCTAAACCTTATTGAACATAGTGCGATGGTAAAACTATGCAATGTTACGTCGCTCTTAGCTGCGTAAGCTGTTATCAGCTCAATACAACAACTGATTTTGGTGACAATGTTGTGCACCACCACCAGCGTTCATCGCAGCTGTTGCGCATAATAAAAAAAACGGGTCCCAGCCGTAATCAAACCCATGCTTTCTCCATGGTAGTCAATAATTCTACCACAAAGCCACGCCAGTGATTTAAATAACTTCGGAAAAATACCTTGTAGATGCGCAGTGTTGGTAGAGAAGACATGTGTGCAGCTATCCAAACATTGCGTCACACTAACGTGGAACTACACCATGCACCAAGTCACGTTAACTACTTAATGAAGGCGTGGTTTAAAGGTGTGCACCCCTCACGAAGGGTGCAGCAGTGATCCGTCATGACCATCATCCACGGCATTGCATTGCAGTGGCATAGTAAAACAGCAGGCGTCATGTCATGTAAATTGTCCAATGGTAGCCATCTGTAAAGCTACCGAACGACTGCAGAAGGTTTAAGATTGCCCCTTGGAAAAGGGCTGTCCCACGCTTGATCACCATCATCACCAGCAGCAGCAGCATGAGCAAAGGCCTTCAATCTCGCGAGAAGTAACGTGTGCAGCTACACAGGTGCACAAGCTGCATTTGCGTATTTTAGCCCCATGTTACTCCTCGTCGAGTGCGTAAGGTGTTATAGCTTTAAAGATGTCAACCATTTACTAATAGTTATGCCACCCCTTGCTATGATTATCACATATAATATAGTATGAACAGCGACCATTGGTTACAGGTGCAGACTTGCCAGATGTCCAGCCATATAAACCGGGTAACGACTCCATGCTTCTAAGCGGCGTCCTCATTGCATAAGGCTCAGCCACAACTATTAACATGATCATGAGGAGCAGCAAAAAAAAAATGCCCCCCACCTCCCCGAAGGGAATCGTGAGAAAATGCGAATGCATTTCGCGCTCGCTTCACTCCATTTAAATATACGTGCGAGCGAGCGGACGGGAGTGTGGGGCGCAGGGAGGAGAGAGAGCGAACGGCGAGAGAAGGTGGTGGTGGTGGTTCGAAGAAGAAAAAGGCGCCTAATTTCTGCAGCCCGGTCGGGAGCACGGCGCAGCGCCCCGAGAGAAGGAGCGGCGAAGCACTGCACCTACCCTCTGCTACACTCTCCACACACGCGGGAGCTCCGCCGAGTTTCCGCGATGCGAGCGCCCTCACACACCAGAGCGCGATCCTCCTCTCCACTCACTCTCCGCTACTCCGCCCGCACCACCTGCTCCGGTTGCTAGGGGCGAGGATAAGCGCGCACGCCCGCAGCTGTTGCTATGGGAGAGGGAGTGAGAGCGGAGAGATAAAAAATTACACCATCTTCCGCTAAAGGGAACCATGTGTAGATGTGAAGCAGCGGGCGCTAACGCTTACACCGGCGGCGGCGTTGACGCTGGCGCTCATCGCAGCGTTGCGCAGGAGAGAAAACTGGGGATGCGTAAAGCACGCAGCGATGGAGCGGTGTTTTCTACTGGAACATGCCAATCGCTGGTAATGTGCAATGAGAGACAGAAGACTCCGACTGGACACAGAGACTCGCAGTCCGCTTTTAGTTAACGCGCACGCTGCGAATTTTTATTGTTCAACAACGTACAGGAGAAATCTCCCACCGACACCACCTTGGAGGTCAAGATCTATTGCCATATATACGGGGTGGCCAGTAAACGGTTGTGCAGCGCGAGCAGTCCGTTTTTTCAACCAAGAAACTCGCTAGCAGACGCTGCCTGTGTAGGCGTCGCGAGGCGAGAGAGGGGGGGGGGGAGCGTAGGAGAGGAGAGAGAGGGGGGCGCGCATGCGCAGTGGGAGTGTGGACCCTGCGGGCAGAGATGCCTAGAGAAGAGAGGGGGGGGAGCGTAGGAGAGGAGAGAGAGGTGGGACGCGCATGCGCAATGGGAGTGTGGACGCCGTGGGCAGGGATGCCTAGAGGAGAGAGAAGGGAGCGTAGCAGGGGAGAGAGGAGTGGAGGCGCATGGGCAGTGAGGGTGCGGTTGCCGCGGGGAGGGATGCCTAGAGGAGAGAGAGGGAGAGAGGAGGTTTTTTTATTTTAATTTTTTTAAAGGGTTTGCGCATGCGCAGTAAGGGTGGTCACGCCGCACACCACCACCACCGGATTAAGCTTTGCCATAAGATGCTTCACATCTAACACCTGCCGGCGCTTACCTCCTCAACCTATCCTCCTCCTCCTCCTCCGCGGACAACGCTGGACAACGCTGGACAACGCCGGATGCCTGACATAGCCCGACTATGAAATGCATTCGCATTTAAAAAGCTTGATTGTGTTTGCTCAGCATAACTTCAAGTGTATCACTAATAAATCGCCTAATGGGTAGCAGATTTAAAGCTACCGAATTCTCATTGATACAAAGGACAGGGGCATAATTTATGGTCAGTAGCCCGGCAATAGCTTTTTCAACGTTCCTGTTAACACACGAACTTCAAAGCTACCAACCCATTGCAGGCTATGACAAATTATCAGCTGTATCAGCTTCGTCATAGCCCTCTTTTTTATTCTTTTCCGATCTCCACGAAAGCGATAAAGATACTGAAACGCATCGACACTCCTCCCCCCCTACACCTGCATCGTATGGGTTCCGGGTCACGAGGGCCTCGAGGGGGAATGAAGCGGCACGCACCGCGGCCCGCGAATGCATCAACCGGGCTTCCCCGCACGAGATTCGAGGAACCTCCCATACTAGAACACCAGCAACAGAAACCGAATCAGTGCCCCTAAACTACCCCGAATAGCTGCAACACTACCGACTTGAACGCAGGTTATACCCTCCCCACATCCCAAACTCTCTAGAGACGAAGGCACGGACTACAGGCGACTTCAAAGCAACACATTCACTCATGGCGTTTTATTGCACCACCTAAAACCGACGAAATACGACTACATCTGCCACACTGTAATTTGGCAGACACCCTAGCACACCTTCTATCGCAATGCAAGAGAAGCAGTTCAGCAGCAGCAACAGATGCAGACCCAAACCTCCTCAGTGAAGCATGGGAGGCTGCGATCTCCAAGCCGGACCTGGTCGACCAGCGCCAACTCGTCGCGCGGGCCCGGAAGGCGGCCCAGGCCAGAGGGTTACTGGAATAAGGGACCATCCCACCTTCACTAAGTGGCCACCTAATAAATGTTTTTTCTCTCTCACTCTTTTCTCTAAGCCCTTGAGGACTAGCAGGCCAGAAACTCGCTTTCCAGGCCGACCTCTCCTCCTTTCTCGTCATAAACATCTTTTTCTTCTTTCTTCGTCTCCCGGCTAGTGCGGGCGCTTTCATGGCCTCAATAGCAGTTAACAGATGTCCATGACCCTTGGTTGCCACTATCTTGGCATGATCTTTCTATGGCTTCAAGTGGGCTCTGCTATTGTTAACAACGATGTGTCCGTAGTGCAAAACCGCAATTACCTTCTGAATGTATTTTTTGGATCGCAAAGGGGATCTGACAGTCATTCGATAAATGCATGCGCTTTAAAGCGCGGCCTTCTACGCCATACACTTTCAGCAGGCGCCTTAAAGGAGTTTACTACGGGCTTTTAGAAGGTCGTTCCTCCAGCTTACGTTGTTGCTGTTATGAATGTTTCATGCATGCCTTCAGTTTTTTCCTCTCTTGATTCAGGTAATCTATCGGCCATTATATTCGGCCTTACTGCCACTCCCCTCTTTAGTGTACTTAAGCGTATACCTTGCCGACAAAACCAAAAAAGAGTTATTACTAAGCAAGAACTTTAAAATTTTTCTTTATGCGCCATTATATTATTCGTCGGCTATACCTGGACAAAAATGTCAACCTTACATTTAAGCCGAAAGCCATAGATCTCTATGTTTCAAGGTCATGTTGTGAGGTTGAGAAAATATTATGTGAGCGCGCAAGGTGCGCCTTCATTTCATCTACATGGCATTTGCGTGATAAAAAAATTGGAAGGGCGACGTTCACTTAATATAAATTGACCGTTTAAAGTGACATGGGATGGATTTCCCCTTCGAGCCGTTTTAAACGAATGCATAAGGAACCCTGCGTATTCTTTAATTATAGCGCCATGACTAAGGTAATCCGCGATGAGCGCGATGAAAAAAAAATTGCGCTGTTCTTTCAGCAGGAATTCGCTCGAGTCGTCATCATTCGCTCGAGTCGACCGCTCACTAAACGTCACATGCCCCCAAAGCTCAGCCACACATCATTCACCGCTTCCGTATAAACTTTCCAGTAGATAACTGCTTCGGCACCATCATTGCAATGGTTCCGAAGCATTACCCACGCACGTAAGACGCTGCAGACTGAAAAGCAACTGTACAGAGTAACCACACATGTATTGTCACATTTTCGATGGTTAAGTTGTCTTATTCGAGGGCGTCCACAAAATAAATTGGCGCGATGACTTTTAAATATCCTGGACACTCCTGTAAACTGTTATCATTTAAAGATGTCTATTGTACAATACTATATTATAGAAGCCGTTATGTTTTTAAATAATAAAGTATGATATTGTGATGCCCTGTACGAAGTATATGATATTGTGATGATATTGTGATGCCCTTCAGCTACTGCCATTGTTCACAGAGGGGGCGGAGGATCCCGCAAGCCGTCACTACGGCTTTTCCCTCCGCCTCCTGTTACAGTGTACTGTGATGAAGCAAATAAAGCAATCAATCAATCAAATGTACCCCCCCCCCCCCCCGCTAATTCTCTATCGTGGGTGTGGGCCTCATACAATGGCAACAACAAAAGGCAAGAAAATACGGCTACAGCTGTCTACTGCGCATCTTCTCCACAGAATTGACTTGAAAAATGAAAAGTGCTTGGGTATTTCATCTCTTTTAGAACAGTCGAAATCTATGCAGATTATAGCTATGGCTAAATCATCACTATTTTCAGTGAAAACTCACCTTACATAGGGTCAGCGAGCAACTTCCTTTCACTTCTTTTTCCAACTACTTTCCTTGAACGTGAACTAGCCTGGCCAAATATATATTCATTTGAATCATGACTTCGACGCGGATCTATGAAAAATCGCCGGATTAGACAATTTACACAAGTAATTCGGATTACTTCCGGTATTTTAGTCGACGCAATTTTCTGTTTCCTGAGCTTCCTTGGATCATGCAGCAGCTCAGTAAAGAAGAAAGACAACGAAGTGCATACGCTGTCGGGAGGCGACACAGAACGCAGCCTGTCCGGGACGGCGGCATCTGCTGGCGTGCAGCGTCTTCTAACGCTGGTCGCCGTTGAAGGACGAGGGCACAAAAGCAAGGCCGGAACGTCAACCCACGGAACCAAGGGTGAGCTCCCTGTCCCAGCAGTCCTTCTAAGCAGCATAGCCAGCTAAAGCGAAACCGTCTAGAGACCAGCCCGATATGGCACCGGAGAAGTTCTGTTTCAAGTGGAAAAGACACGAGGGCGCGGAGGCGAGCGCCGCCGCACAGCATCACCTCTGTGAGGCCGATGTGACGCTTGTGTGCGAGGGCAAGTTCGTTAAAGCACACAAGCCGGTGCTGACAGCTAACAGTACTTTCTTCAGAGAGTTATTCGCGGCCGATCCCGACAGCGAAACTGTGGTCATGCCGATGGACGTAAGCTTCGCCGATCTGACGACGCTGATGGAGGCTATGTATCTCGGCGAAGTGATTCTGGGCAAGCACCAGTTGTTTGCGCTGCTTAAGGCTGCCGACGCGTTGAAGGTGTACGGACGATGTACGTTCGCCCTGGACACGAGTTCGAATGAAATGCCTGTGACTTCAAGTGACCCAGTGCGGTCTTTCGCAATTTGCGAAGGACCTGAACTACCACACAACTCTTCGGGGCGCGAAACCAGCGCAGAGGAAAGGGACCCCTCCATCGAGGAGCCCTCGGCGTTTGCCTCAGGCTTCGTGCAGTGTGGAGCCACGGATAATGTACACGATTCAGGCCTACAGTTTGCCACTGTAAATGGTTGTCGGCATGCGTCCACTCCTATGTCGGGAACCGGCGTTGAGCAAATGAATGCCTGCACCAGCGAGGCCTGGTTCCCTGAATCAGCCGTCGTAGAGTTCAACGCCACAATGAATCTGGGGGATTCAAAGCAAGAGCTGTTTCCAGTGACGGCCTTTCCGACTCCGTCTACTTCTACAGAGACATCTGGGACTCCATCACCTTCTTCGGACGCCATGTCGTGTGACAGTCTTGATTCTCTCTCTGGTGGCTCGAAACTCAAAATCGGCTTGTGTGAAGTACCTGAGCTGACGACCTCCGTGGAAGACGCTGAAGTTGGACATCCCCTCAGAGGCGTTAATGTCTGCGACCCAGTAGGTGTAGCGTTGGACATGCCCGACGCAGGTGGCGACACCATGCAGCAAGCGAGAGACGCGGGCACGCCACAATCAGCGACGGGTCCTGATCCAGCTCCGTTGCCTTCGCAAGAGGAAGGCCCAACCTCTGGCGCGAACCTTCTTCGTCCCAGCAAGACGACTCGAAAGCGCACCGCTTCAGCAAGTAATGCCCAAGCGACTTCTGTTAAGTCGCGCACAGAAGAAGCATCATGGAGCGGCCCGATAACAAGAAGCAGAGCGGCTCGTCAGCTGAAACAATAACACGAGCAAGTTATCATGGACCAATCCCTATGAATGCCGCGCTTTCGATTTGTGTCCATGATGGAAAGAAACGGGAGTGCGCAGCATCTGGCATAACTGAGAATAAAAATTTTTGGAACTTCACTGTCTACCACTTTCCTATTTCATTGCATTTTTTTTCGGTTATAAGTAACTTGTCAGCCGGACATGTGCGAAAAATAAATCTTGCAGATCTCACGCGATAGCGGAATTAATTTCATACGAAGCAGTCAGCCAGGAGCAGCCTATGCCGGATTTTTTCGTCTTCAGCCAAGCGTCAGGAGGAGGACCTTTTCTAATGTCCTTAATTTTATATATGTAAATGTAAACTAGAAATTTACTTTACGGCTTACCTGACACATGGCTAAACAGTTGATTGCCTAGTTTGTTTGTTTTTTTGGTCGATGGCCATGAATTGAAAGGGGGGCGGGTGGGGGGGGGGGGGGGGGGAGGCGTATGCAGGCAGTTTGCTATATGGGATGTAGGCTGATCTGAGCTTGTGTTTTCTTCGGCGCATTGTCGGGTCAATGAGGAATCGTTTAATTTTCTGCGGTGGTTTCATGCGTATCTTCCGCAGTTTATTTATTATGTGTTGTTTACTGGCGTGACACTTCAGAAAGCTGAACTAGCTCACGGAATGTGTAGATAACTGCTCCTGTGACTGCAGACTGCTTTCGATTTCACTCGGCTGGTGTGCCCTCGCTTTTCGTGATAAATCGCTGCACTCTAAGCGCGCTCAAGTGATACTCTCAAGGCGGCTGTCTCGCTGCAATGGGTTTTCCACGATTGGACAAGGTGAGTTATCGAACTATTTGCTTTTTGTGCTCGTGAACAGCTGTGTCACTGTTTCTTAATCTGCCAAGTATTAGGTGCATACTGCAAGTCAGGCCCTGTAGCCAGGGGGGGGGGGGGGGGGATTTCCTCGGTAAAACACCCCCCCCCCCCCCGAAATTCGGATGGAACGGGGTGTTTTACCGAACAAAAGTAGTAAAAATGGGTGTTTTTCAAGGCTTTCAACAAGTGCCCCCCCCCCCCCCCCCCCCACCGAAAAAAATTCCTGGCTACGGGCCTGCTGCAAGTACACTCTTTGGCTAATAAAACAACCTTCCTTCCCTAATCTTTCTTGTTGGTCTTCCCTTACTCTCGCGCACGCAAATGGCGATCCGCAAAGGCGCAATAAAATCGCGTAGTTATCAAGAGCATGTAAAAGATCAGCAATTAATAATTTTTTTTTATTTTGCGCCATGTATGGCAAATTCACAACGTCGCTACCGCATCCGGTTTATCGTCATATTTTATTTTTTTATTTATTGATTGCTCTTAGTTGTCCCCGTGATACGTAGATGGCGATGGTGGCAACGAGCCACTACGAGCCGCCAACTACTTGATACATGGGCTTCAATGGAAGTTACGCTACCAGTTTACATATATATTGGCCTGTGCCTGACGAAGTAGCGTTGCCGCGCGCGTCGCTGTGCCATCACGTGATTGCTGAGAGAGTGTGAGGGGCAGAGGCCACAGCTGGCACCATTCCAGGGCACGGACGGGCGGATGGTCGAACACGGCGAGTATGAGCCGTTTGCCTTAATACCTTTCCTTACGTAACTATTTCTCAGCAACTCACCCAGGAATTGCGCCACTTCGTTTATCGATCAGATTGTCCGCAACGCATGACAAGCATCGCTCCTAGGTAAGACCGATAATTAAACTTAATTTTACGACCAAGCGGGCGTTCTCTTCGCCCATACATAAGTGACTTTCTCATTCCAGGTAGCCGTGGCTTGCAGTGTACGCCTGAGCCCTGTCCACCAGCCGGAGCTGGTCCTCAGGGTTTAGTGACGTCAGCAACACATCCCAGTGAACGTCCGGGCTTTGTTGTACGCTTTTTTCGTCAATTGGCTTGATACTTGAATTGTTTAAAAAAAGTAAATAAAAATATAAGCAAAGTACCGCGTTGGCTGTAATGTCTTCAACCTACGACCTCACGATCAGAAGCTGATTGTCTTGCCACTGGGCAAAGCGCCCAGGATTGTAACGGGTGAATATACGTGAACCATTTCTAGCGAAGATAGCACTGTCGACGTGTCCAGGACGTATGCTTGAGCAAAACAGAAGTTGGTCGAGCTGGTGTAAACTGATGTTTCTAAAGCGAAGTGTCGTACAAGAGAAACAACACGTGTAATCTGGTGGCGGCGAGGATCGCTTCAAGTCTGTGGAGTGAGATCGAGATCGGACGTGTGCTCGTTGTCCTACGATGATGCCCAGGTGAGAGCCGCTCATCACTGTAGCGCGGCGGCGTAGGTACGCTGAAAGGCACCGGCAGTATCAACTATGGCGTAAAACAGGGAACACATAGAGAGAGAGAGAAATATGCGTGAGCATGCCGCCACTTGGTCATCTCCACAAGTAAGTCGCGACTTTTTACCAAGCAAAACGAAGACAGCAACGATAGACACTCAATAGCAGAGACATCAAATGCGACACAGGTGAGCAAGTGAGACAGTGCTAATACCAATACCTAAACAACTCTAATGCAGTTTCTGCAGAGCTTCTGCGACTTGAACTGCTCAAAATTTATTTTTATTTTCTGCTACACCTCGATCTTAGCTAGAGAAAAATTGTAGTAGTCCGGCTTTCCTCTCAAGCGTCTTTAAATATACACGGACGCTCTAACACTCTAATAGGCGTGCATAGCCCGATGGCCATAATTATGGTAGAGTGACGCGTTGAACAGGGGCGGTGCCAGCGTGGGGGGGCGTGGGAGGACCGCTGCCCCCCCGCAACGAAAAAAAAATAAAAAATCCGCCTGCACTCCCCCCGCAACGCATAAGCTCCAAACCGTTCGGACCCCCTAGCAAACCTTTCTTTTTCCGATTACATATTCTGCCCTTCGACCTCCTATGGAAATTAAAATTAGCCAGACATGTACACACTGCTGTTAATCACAATCACCCTTTTAATGTATCATTGATTCGCGCCCCATGTCGTTTTACCAGACAACTAACCTTTGGTAATTGGAATATTCCACTGGCTAACAACGTATATGGCGTACGTCTGTTACAGTTCACTGGTATTAAAATATGGAATGCTATACCTTTGAAATAAAATGTCCTTAATTTTTTTCAAAAGCACTACGAAATCACTATTTAGGAGAATGAGCTGATCTGTGAATGTCTTGTCATGTTTAATCTCACGACAAATTCTTCTTTTTTTATTATCTATGTACATAGGAGTTCCTTTTCTTCTTTTCTGTGGTTATTTCATGTGCTTTATTGTTTGCTTATGGATTATTTATTCGATGTTATATAGCTTTATATTGTTGCGCTTTACCGAAGTGCCTTTATCAAATGTTGCTTCTTGAACCAAAACTAGCCTATGGCTATGGTTCCTCAGAGGGTTTGCATATTTTGTAAAAAAAAAGAGATAAATAAAATTCAATTCAATCCAATGAGCTCACACGTCGTGGGTACCCCCCCAATTAAAAAAATCCTGGCGCCACCCCCCGGCGTCGAACTACAGCGCATGTCTCCTGTAGTGGTTTCCTACTTGTTGATTTCCAGGGTACAGGATTATTGCAGTGATCGCGTTTGTTCACGCAGTACTAGCTCCAGGAATGTACAATGAAAAATCAGTAGAGTGAAATGAACGGAAAGGTTCAGTATATGCGAACAATAGAGATTTCCTTGAATTGTAGTTGTACTGGCAAAATGAACTTTGACTGATCACTGCTTCTGGATTCAGTAAATGAGAGCTAAACAGATCGCCAATGGACACTGAATACCCATTTTTCGTATGGTATCATTCCACCGTGCGAATTTCGTTGAAATCCTCAAAAGATGATTAAACATGAAATATGCGGAAGTATGCTAATTCTATCAAGAATCCTACATAAAGAGAGGTTATTCATTGCCGACATTTAATTCATAGTTTCTATTGATCGTTGCTAGGCCTGCCGCTGTGGATGGCAGAAGTCGAACGGCGAAGATTGCTGAAGCGGACTTCAGGAGGCCGACGAAGCCGGCCGTCCGGAGATGTGACACTCCAGCGAAGTTCTCGCGTTACTGCGGCTGCCTCATCCTCTGGTACTACCGTCATTATCTTGACACTGTCACCGGCCGTTCTCTTTCCGGCGACAGCGTTCGCGGTGAGGGTCATATCGCCGACAACGTAGAACACGCAAAACGTAAGCAGTGAGGCGCTGAACAGCACTAGTCCCATGAAGGCGACGTGGTGCCAGGCAGACAGACCTCTCAGTGTCGACACACGTAGCGAGTACTCTTCGACACTTTGCTTCTTAAGAGCGAATGCCTTCTCAGACTCGGTGCCGCTCCAGATAAACGGTGACGTTGCATCGGACAGCGAGCACGGAGAGCTCGGATGAGGAAACTCGCTACAAGAGTGGCTGGACCGAGACCTTTTCATCGCGTCTTCCATTGAGTGCTTCGCCGAGACTAACATGCCTGACTTCTTCGGGAGGGTGGTAGCCGTAGGCGGAAAGTTGAACTACATGATGACAATTGCAAAGTTCTGCAGACTGATAGTGCGGGTGACCGGAAGCTTCGTGAGTTGAGGAAAATGGACACTTCGACAACCGCGGCACCTTCCTTGACCACTTCGCGAGTGTTGGCTTTTTCGTCCCTTGGTTGTCGTTTCTACCGGTGCTGCGGTGAACCATGCGTGTCATTTCAGTTTCCTGTCTGGTAATGAGCACGTTTTCTTTGTGCGTCCTCCTGCCTCTCAAGTCTCGGGCGACGACAGGCGTTATTCTGTGAATTGTGAGTGCTACCGCTTCTGGTCGTCCTGCATGGGAGCGCTGCAGCTGAGTGACCGGCGGTTGGCTGTAAGTCGATGACAGTGCCGAGCATCCAACGGAGATAGGCAACGACGCAGCTCGCCTGGCCAGTTGTCCATCTGCGGTCACTGGGTGTCGCCAGTTCATAGGTGGAGCTGACAAGGAACGCCTGGGGTTTTTCACCGAGAGCCGCGCGGTGCGCTGAACTCGTCGGCGACCGTAATGAAGAGAAACCTGCGCAGCCATGGTTTCGTTTGGAGCCTGTGGTAGCCTGGTTGGTTTGGTCCTCGACGTATGGCTAAACCCACTACAGGAAATACGCCATGATTAGGGCACCAGTTGAAGTGGAGGAAGAAGAAGATACACAGTCATAATTGCTCCTGTTTTACACACCCAAACCACAACGTAATTACGAGGCATGCCATGGTAGGACACTGCTTATTTTAGTTTTAATCATATTGTACACGGCTGTTGTTGCATTTTGGAAGAAAAAGCCAAACAGTGTTAGAAATAGAGTCGCTAAAGGAAAAGACGCACCTACATGACATGCTGTTAACGAAATACTGAAAATCATTATTATACAACGGCACCGGCAGTTAATCACTACTACGTGCAATAACCTACCGTTCATTCACCTACCGAATTATGTAAACTTGCAGAGCTCTCACCACTACAAAAACGAACCGAATATGAAAGGCTGAAATTCATTTTCATGATAATTCATAATCACGTCAAACTAAGCTACGACAAGTACTTTGAAATCAAAACACAAGAAACATCAAGACACAGACACAGTATGCATATACCACCCCATAAAGTATATAATGACTGTTTCAGGTACAGCTTCTTCCCTAGGGCGATTCAGCAGTGGAATGCATTACCAGATTCTGTTGTGAAAATTACATCGCTTACGGAGTTTTTAGAAGCGATAAAGCCTATAGTGTATTTTGATGCCATGCATTAGTTAAGATTGTGATGCCAGGTGTGAATTACGTGTCTTGCAATTACACTGTGATATTTCTTATGTGTTTTGATGTGCTATAATATATGTGTTTCAGCAGTGATGCTTTCCTTTCATGTGTTTCCCTGATGAACTTAAACTACATGCCTTGCAATTATAGATTTGTTATATTAATTTTGATTTGATATGTGCTGTCAAATAACGTGTTCCAGTAGCGCATGCTCCTTTATGTTTCTCTTCTGCACACTTCTGTTATTTATGATGTCATTCCACTCCTGTAATAGCCCGAAAGGGCTGACAGTATCAATAAATAAATAAATGAAACCAAGTTTAAAACAAGGAATCTCTTAATCAATTCTCTTTAAAAAAACTCAGTTTCGCCGCAAGGGCGAAGCAATGAATGTGATAGCAAGAAATTGTAATGTCACACCAAGACCGACGAGCTGCTTGATACTTGTAGCTTTCCGCTAAAGCACAAAGAAGGACGCCCGAAAAGGACGCGCAGGTATACACAGGACAAGCTTGAACTCTACTCCGTTTCACAAGCTGTTGGCAGTGCAGCCAAAGGTATCAGGGCTGTGTGAGCACAGCAAATAGTCCGTCAACTATGTTAGCAATCCAGAACTATTTTGCACACTGCAAACGCATAAAGTGACAATATGGTACGGATTGATGTTTTAAAGCGTCCAAAGAGTATTAATGCTTCGTGAAATTAAAAAAATTAGGCAGATCCCAAGTACCACGGGAATCGACGTTATGCGAAGCATCCGGAGGTAAGGTGACTGGATTGTAATTTTTTTTATTATGCGAAACGTTATGAAATGATGCTAAAGATATGTACAAATGTTGCACACACAGACATGTTGAACAGTCGCATATGTTTCATATAACCAGTTGTTTACAGCTGCGTAACAATGCCAACAGAAACATGGATATTGCCAACACTAGAAGCCGTAAGCTAATATGCAGAGCTTGTGCTTGCTAGGATGGTAGCCCTGGATAGTGCTACGTAGACCAACTACAATGGATGGCGCTTAAGTATACAACTGACGTTAACCCGACAGAACTCCTTCGTCATAGGAGTACGTATGTGATGTTTATAAAATTAGATAGCCAGCACTGCAACCACAATATACGTTTCACCAAAATTACGCCTGCATAGGGTGTTCTTCCAAAGCAGTTTCGAGACCTGACGTGGCTCTGTGGTAGAATGCTTGATTGCCACGCAGAATGCTTGGGTTCGATTCCTGCTGGGACTCTGATTTCTATTCTTTGTATTCCTCGCGTCAACGCCGCCGATGTCCGTTTTTCTTAACGCTGTCGCCTTTAAATTACCAGTCTGAACGCCACCGATGTCAGTTTCTCCCACCGCTCTCCCATTTAAATTACCAATGCCTGTTCTCGCCATTCCTGGGTAGACATAAATTTTCGAAGTCCTGTGGCGCATACCCGCATTTCGCGGCCCGTGGTATACGGGTATGAGCCACACGTGTCTGGAGAAATGAGCTTGACGACGTATGCGACGGGATTTTCACGTTATTCATGTCATGACCAGCCAGACATATTCGTCTATACCTCTTACCCTCCCATAAAAATTTTGGTCTACACCAAGTTAAGGAGGCCATCACGAGAGCACCCAGACGTAGGCGGCTAGATAGATAGATAGATAGATAGATAGATACGTAGATAGAAACGCAAAAGTGCTTACACTACGCAAAGAAATGCTTCGCATTTAATAGAAAAAATCACCGCCCAAACACTCCGTACAAACGGTTAACCAGCGAAGCTGAAATGTGCGGCCCCGGTGTTTAGCAGTGGGTTCAACCCGACGCTGCACTGAAGCATTCCACAAGTGTCGTTGCCAGGTTGTGGTTGAACCACAGGCGGTCATAGACCACGCAGCCGAAGCCAAAGTGCCGCTGGAGAAACTCTCGCTGAAATCGGGCGTTCGCCCCGGCGAACGCGCTCCCGCTATCCTCACGTCGACGCTGTTCTGCCCGCAACGCCGCTTCTTTGGCGCGCCGTTGCTGCAAGCGTTTGACATCGCGAGCTAACTCGGCGGCGTGGTTTGCAGGATCCGCCCGCCACCTGCGCTCGCATTCCCGTTCGTGATTTAGCGCAGCTTGGAAGGCTGCCGGATCGTCGTTACGCAGTCGCTGCCGGCACTCGGCCTCGCGGGCCTGTTCTTGTGCCCGGACTACAGCATCGCCCCGGCGAATGCGAGCTCTCTCACGTTTCCACTGTCGGCGCTCTTCTAAAGTTGTCCTCTGTTCGGGAGTTCGTAAGATCCGTGGCTTACCCACGTGGAAGCTCTCAGTCGAAACTGATGCGCGCGTGCTCGGCGCCACGGCTGCGACGGGATGGACGACGTCACTCACGGCCCAGGCAATGGCGCGCGAGCTTGGGTACGACGCTCAGAACTACGTAACCGATAGCACAGCCAATGGAGACCGCTCGTGACACAGATGCCGAGCGGTTTTTTACAGCGAAAGCTGTGTATGGCTAGGAGAAACGAAAAACCGCTCGGCATCTGTGTCACGAGCGGTCTCCATTGGCGGTGCTATCAGTTACGTCATTCTGAGCTCGCGTGCCAATGGCGCGCGACCTTGGGTACGACGCTTGCAGGGTCAAACGCTTGCAGCAACGGCGCGCCAAAGAAGCGGCGTTGCGGGCAGAAGTCAGCTTGCTCTCTGAAGTGGACGCGACGGCCGACGCAAGAACTAGCGGCGCTGCAGTTCCATCTTGCTTCATGCTTGACGCGTCGTGAGGATGAGCTCAGGCGCCGTGAGAAACGCGCAACGCGTCGGAAGCGGCTACTCATCGCGCGTCTCAGATGGCTGCGGAAGATGCGTCGCCTCCGCGATTACCTTCCGCAACGCGCCATTGAGAGCAATGGTGCGTTGCCGTAGCCGATTCCGGGGCCACGGCAAGTGAAGCAAAATGGAACAACAGCGCCGTAAGTTCACGCGTCGGTCGCGTGTGCCGAATCGCGAGCGGAGCAGCGAAACTGTGTGGTTCTAAAAATGTTGGGCAGAACAGCGTCGACGTGATGATTGCAGGAGCGCGTTCGCCGCGGCGAACGCCCGCTTTGGGCGAGAGTTTCTCCAGCGGCACTTTGGCTTCGGCTGCGACGTCTGTGACCGCCTGCGGTTCGACCACAACCTGGCAACGATAATTGTGGAAGGCTTCAGTGCAGCGTCGGGTTGAATCCACTGCTAAACACCGGGCCCACACATTTCAGCTTCTCTGCTTAACCATTTGTGCGGAGTGCTTGGGCGGTGATTTTTCGTTTCTGCTAGCCATATACGGCTTTCGCTGTAAAAGCCCGCATGGACGCGGTTGAGCGGAGGCTTGTTGTGAGGTGGTGATGCGCTGCTTTTCGGCAACATAGCGTCGCCCGAGTTGGTCGTGTGTCTGCAACGCTTCCCACAAACTGTTGCCGGTGAGCGCCATCCATCGAATGTGCGCGATTTTCCCAAGCTGGTGAAGCAGATAGCTTTAAGCGCTAGCGCTTCGCGTCGAGTGCGGGGAAAGTGCAAGCGTGGAATTCACTTACCAAGCGGACGAAAAAACTTATCCAGGTGAGCGAGCGAACGCTCTATCGGTGAAAAGCGCTGGCGGGGAACGCGGGCAGAGTCCTACCACCGAACAAGCGTTCTTATTGGAAAGGCCGTGATCGGGTCAAGAAGCTGGACGATTTTCACCTGAGCGTCTTTCGATGGGTGGCGTACATCTTTTTAAATGCGAATGCATTTCATAGTCGGGCTATGTCAGGCATCCGGCGTTGGCGTTGGCGTTGTCCGCGGAGGAGGGGTAGGAGGATAGGTTGAGGAGGTGTGCACGCCGGCAGGTGTTAGATGTGAAGCATCTTATGGCGAAGCTTAATCCGGTGGTGGTGGTGTACGGCGTGACCGCCCTTACTGCGCATGCGCAAACCCTTTCAAAAAAAAATAAAAACCTCCTCTCTCCCTCTCTCTCCCCTAGGCATCCCTCCCCGCGGCAACCACACCCTCACTGCGCATGCGCCTCCCCTCCTCTCTCCCCCTGCTACGCTCCCCCCTCTCTCCTCTAGGCATCCCTGCCCGCGCCGTCCACACTCCCCACTGCGCATGCGCGTCCCACCTCTCTTCTTCTCTCCTACGCTCCCCCTCTCTTCTCTAGGCATCTCTGCCCGCAGCGTCCACACTCCCACTGCGCATGCGCACCCCACCTTTCTCTCCTCTCCTACGCTCCCCCCTCTCCCTCTCTCGCCTGGCGACGCCGACACAGGCAGCGTCTGCTAGCGAGTTTCTTGGTTGAAAAAACCGACTGCTCGCGCTGCACAACCGTTCACTGGCCACCCCGTATATATGGCAATGAATCTTGACCTCCAAGGTGGTGCCGGTGGGAAATTTCTCCTGTCCGTTGTTGAACAATAAAAATTCGCAGCGTGCGCGTTAACTAAAAGCGGTCTGCGGCGGAGCTCGGCGGAGCTATATATGAAAAAAATAAAAAATAAAAAAAAATAAATAAAAAAATTAAAAAAAAACAAGAAAAAGCAAAAAAAAAAGGCGCTGCGCCGTGCTCCCGACCGGGCTGCAGAAATTAGGCGCCTTTTCCTTCTTCAAACCACAACCACCATATATAAATGGAGTGAAGCGCGCGCGAAATGCATTCGCATTTCCTCACGATTCCCTTCGGGGAGGTGGGGGCTTTTTTTGAGAGACGTCAAATTCTAACTATCGCCAAGGTGCTGCAGCGTTTCGAAGAGGACGAGACGCTACCGACCGTGTCAACAACGACGATGCAGAGGATACTGAAGCAGCGTGGCTTATGTACACGGAACGCTCTCGGAACGCATTCCTCATAGAAGCGAGGCACATTCTGCAACGTCGCCGCCGGTTTCTCCGGAGGTGCGACGCCAAATACAAGTTGTGATGAGGACGATGAGATGTGAACCCTTCTAACGGCCTCATGGCAATCATATTACGTGGTGCGTACAGGGCGCGATCATTCAGTAATGTTGCAGTGAGAGTAGCAAACATGAAAAAAAAAAAGTTCTTTTGTGTCGGAAAATAAAGCATCGGATTGATTCATTGAATGATTCGCTCGTTATTTGACTCAATGATTCACTTAAATTGATTGATTGAATCATTAAAGTAAATATTTTAGATGCGAAGCATCTTATGCTCGGGGCTTAGTCTGTCCCTCCTTCCCACGTCCCACGCCACCACAGCGCATGCGCGTCTCCTCCCCCCCCCTCTCTCTCCTCTCCTATGCTCACCCCCCTTTCTCTCCTCTAGGAATACTCTATGGAGCGGCGCCCGCGTCCTACACCTCCACAGCGCATGCGCGTCCCCTCCCCCCTCTCTCTCCTCTCCTACGCTCACCCGCTTTCTCCATTCTAGGAATCCTCTACTCTACGGAGCGGCCCCCCGCGTCCCACACCCCGACAGCGGATGCGCGTCACCTCCCCCTATATCTCCTCTCCTACGCTCACCCCCTTTCTCTACTCTAAAAATCGTCTACTCTACGGAGCGGCGCCCACGTCCCACAGCGCATGCGCGTCCTCTCCCCCCTCTCTCCTACGCTCACCCGCTTCCTCTACTCTAGGAATCCTCTACTCTACGGAGCGGCTCCCGCATGCCACACCCCCCACAGCGCATGCGCGTCCCCTCTCTCTCCTCTCTTACGGTTCTCTCCTCTAGGAATCCTCTACGGAGCGGCGCGCGACAGGTGGTGCGACAGCTGCATACTCCGCTGGGGGGCACCACGGTAGTTCCGCGGTATAAAAATGACGGAGCGCGCCTCATTCTCTCTCCTGTGCAGCGCCCCGGCCGCTGCCGCGAAACGAGAGCGGCGACGTTTCTCCCGCTCAAGCTAACCATCTCCCCGCTGCTTCGCATCCACACATGGTTCCCTTTAGCGGGAGATGGGGAAGCTTTTTTTTTCTATACCCGTGGCGTAAACAAGTCAAAAAAGCTCTGATGTGACGAAAATTCATAGGAACAAGTGACACTAAATATTAATGGACAAAGCCGGGCCAGTTCCATTGGGACGGACGTTGGCCCGTCCAAAAATAAACAGAACAGATCATTAAGATGGCGCCAAGTGCCGCCTACTACAAAATTAAAAAGTTGATTAGTATAGTACACATTCTTCCACACAGGCGGGGCCACCTGTCAGATTCACGGAAGCGACATTCGCGTAGGAACACAATTCTGTAGTGCGCTCTCTCGTGATTGGCTGAGGGCACACGTACCTTCCACAGTACCGCCAACAGCTTGTGAAACGGAGTATAACAACTATCACAGTTGTTACTCATGATGAGTGGTTTTCAGCGCAAACCGACGAAGACACAGGAAAAGGAGGGACACGAACACCAGCGCTGTCTCACAACTGATTTTATTAGCAATGGAGAGAGAGAAACAACTTTATTTGAGGTCAAACTAAGACCTATAGATATTCCTCCGCCAGGAGGACCATGGCCAGCTGGTCGGCGAAGGCCGCCGACGCCAACCACACCCGCCAGTGGGGAGGTGGGGGGGGTTAGGATAGTGAGGGGACTGTAGGGTAGCGGGGCATGAGAAGAGGACGTGTTCTACGTTTGCGTACGTACATGGGCAATTAGGACACGAAGGATCGGAGCGGTAGCGATAAAGGAATAGGCGTGCTGGAGTGACCAGAGTATTGAGTTGAATGGCTCTTAGTGTCTGTGTTTGGGCAGTCGAGAGGGAAGGGTGTGGTGGCGGTAGAGTCTGCAATGAATGCCGGAGGTTTTTGTAGTGCTGCTTCAGAGTTTTCTTGTAGAACAGTGCCTCGTCCGCTATGGGCGGGTACGGCCAAGGGACCACCGGCGCCCGGCTATTAATCTCGCGGGCAAGCTCATGAGCGAGCTGATTACCGGTAATCCCCGCGTGACCTGGCACCCACACCACAGTGACCAAAGCAGGGGAGAGAAGGGAAAGAGCGTCGGAAAGGTCATTATGAAGATCCTCGGGGAGTCGGTTGTCTCGAAGAGCACGGATTGCCGGCATGGAATCCGAACAAATGCGGTACCGAGGAGAGGCAGGAAGAAGGCATAATTCTTGCGTCGCATGAACGATTGCGGCCAATTCAAGAGATAAGGGGGAGGTGGGAAAGGAGAAAGGGCCAGCAGTGGATGTGATGGGAGTGAGAAGAGGGTTAGGCGTTATAACACAGGCAGTGGAGCCATGGCTTTGTAGATACGCCGCGTCAACGTAGCATGTGACAGTGTCCGGAGGGTAGGGGTCATGGAAGTGAGCGCGGGCACGTCGTCGTCCTTCATGAAGATGCGGAGTCATATTAGAGGGTATAGGGGCACAGCGGAGATTGCTGGGAAGGGGTCGTTGAGGGGTGTGTAGAGGAAAGTCAATGGGCCGGATGCCAGCACGACGCAGTAACCAATGGCCCTGCGCAGAGCTGGATAAGCGGCCCAGTTGTCGATCTCTGTGGAGGCGCAACAACTCTGCTAGTGGAAGAAATAGGCCTGTCGCGTACAGTTTGGCTGTGGATGTGTGTACAGGGAGATGTAGAGCAGCTTTGTAGAGAGTGTTTAAAGCCGATTGAATGCGATGCATTTGTGCTTGCGTAAGTGTGCAGTATGGCAGGCAATAAAGGATTTTATTCATAGCAAAGGCTGTAACAAGTTGATTGGCTTTGCATTCATCGAGGCCACCGCGCCGCCTGACTACTCGTCGGACTAAGTGAGTTACTTGGTGGCATGTAGTGATCGTGGACTGTGTTGCTTGAGTAAAAGAGTGCTCTTGGAGGGTAAAGCCTAAAACTCGGCAAGATGACGTTCGGGGGATGGGAGTACCCGCGAGAGTGAGAGAAATGAGTGGGTTAAGAGACCGTTGGTATTTAGTAGTGGAGAGGAGCAAAAGCTCAGATTTCTCTGGAGCTGCTTGCAGACCGGAGCGGGAAAGGAATTCCGAAATGAGGTTGAGGCCGGACTGTAGTGTGAGTTCGACCTCTCCCGGTGACCCGTGAGTGCACCAAAGGGTAATATCGTCTGCATAAAGAATAGATTGCAAGTAGGGGATCTCAGACAAAGCCTTTGCGAGTGGGGCTAGCCCTATATTAAATAGGGTTGGAGAAAGCACGGCTCCTTGAGGTGAAAGCACGGCTCCTTGAGGTGTTCCGCGCGTGAGTGTGATGGGTGAAGATAGCGTGTTCCCTAGTCGGAACTGGGCCCGTCGCGAGCGGAGAAATGCACAAACATATGAGTAGAGTCGCGGTCCGCAGCCACTGTCTTTGAGGGGAGAAAGTATAGCGTCGTGAAGAATGGTATCGAATGCCTTGCGCACGTCGACAGTGACAAGTGCGTGAACTTGATACTTCAAAGGTCGAAAGAAAGTTTCTTGGAGGAGGAGAAAGAGGTCTTGAGTAGACATGTGAGCGCGGAAGCCTATCTGATTGTACGGAAGAAAGTGAGTATCCTCGAGATCAGTGAGACGGGCGAGAACCATGCGTTCCATGGTTTTCCCTACACAGGAAGTTAGTGAAATGGGACGCAGGTTAGAGAGTGTGGCGGGCTTGCCGGGCTTCGGTATGAGTGTGATGACGGAAGAGGTCCATTCATCGGGAAGAATGCCGCTGGTCCAGTGTTCATTTATTTGGTCTAAAAGAAATTCTTTGTCCGAATCTGGCATATTCTTCAGTAGGGTATAGGTGATGTTGTCAGCACCCGGAGTGGTTCCAGCCTTGTTTTGAGCCAAGGCTCGTTCCAGCTCGAGCATTGTAAAGGGGTCGTCCAAAACGCTGTTAGAAACCCCCGTGTATTCAGGGTACAGAGAAGGGAGTGGGGGAGGAATGTACATATCGGTCACCTGTTGAAGGAGGGAAGTAGCACCATGCTCGGAGAGATGCTTTGGGATTGTGGGGAGAGGTGCAGGTTGTGGACCAAGGAGGGACCGTAGGAGCACCCAAGGTGACTTAGTGTGCAGGGAAGCGTTAATAGAATCACATATGTGATTCCAGTTTGTCGTTGCAAGCGTGGAACAGTGAATTAGTATGTCAGTGTTCAGTGTGTCTAAGGCATGCCTAAGCTGGGTGTTGCTAGGTTGAGTGCGGATGCGACTAAGGAGACGCTTACGGTGTCTCCAGAGGCGCATGAGGTGTGGGTCGGGGCGGTCAGATGGTGGATTAGCTTGTGTGGTGGTGGTGGCCACTGATCGCGTTTGCTTTAGCGAGTTCACCCACACATCGTAACTGGGTCTTGATTCCTGGACTCGCAGGCGACGAAAGAGGTTCCAATTGGTCAGTGTTATGCGTCTTTTGGGTTTGTCAGTGAGGGACAGTTTAATTTCAATTAAGTGATGATCGGACAGGAGGGTGTCCGGGAGGACCTGCCAAGTCTCTGGAGGATTGAGACCACGGTGAAAGGTGAGGTCAGGGGTTGTATGGCGTTGTGTTGCGTGTCCATCTCGTGTGGGTGTGTCTGGTGTGTTGATAAGTCTATATGAATGCTGCATAGCTTGTGAGTGAAGAATGCGGCCAGCGCGCAAAGTGTTTGGGTATCCCCAGATGGTATTAGGGGCATTGAAGTCGCCCCCAAGAATTATATCACAGTGTTTTGGAAAGGATCGGAGAAATTGAAAGAGAGGAGAGAGGATAGTCGTTGAGTTTGGGGGATTGTAGACATTCACAAGTGTGAGAGGGGCCTGCGGGGGATCTGAGTAATAGGAAACAGCTGTTACCCATGGAAGTAACGAGGATGGAACTTCTTCCTGTTCATAAGCAATGTCACGGCGAATATAAATGGAAGACAGCGGCGTGGTAACCTGGTATATTTTTTGTGCGTTTTGTCTCTTGTAGTAGCATAAAGTGAGGTAATTTTGGCTGCGTAAGAAGCCATTGCTGCAGAGGGGTGCGGTTTGTCGAGAGGCTACGGCAGTTCCACTGAATTATTGTGATCGCCATGATGCTGGCTATTTGAAGGGTTAGATTGAGCGAGAAGGGTGGCGGGCTTTATTTTGGGGGCCAGGCCTACTGACGAAGCGGGTACCGGGTGGGTGCGTTTGAAGGGGTGGTTTTTGTCTTCCATAGGGCTTGGGGCATCGTTGAATGTTTTGTTAATGGTGGAGTTCAGATTGTTAAGGGACTGTGTAAGGTTTGAAATGAGTGTCTCGAGGTTTGAAGTACGTTGGTCTTGCGTCTCGATGCGTGCTTGTTGCATCTCAACAAGGGACGTAAGTGCGGCTACGCGCGAGGTAAGTTCTGCCAACCTAAGCTCGAGCTGCTCAACGTGGCAGGGGGTGGGGAGGGTTGCGGATGCGGGTGCGGGTGTGGAAGTCGTCGGCGACCTTACCTCTTGTACGGGTTTCTGCAGGGGCAAATCTTGTTTGACCGGGGCCGGCTTCTGGTAGGCCGTAGGCTGAGGCTGTACATCCGGTGTGGGTCGCACGGAGCTTGGTGGCGCCTGGAGCAGAGAGCGCTGGCCTCCCCAGTGTGCATGTGTGGGCAGTAGGTTTGACGAGGCAGGCGCTCGAGTTATAGCTGAAGGAGTCGAGGCTTTCGCTGGGGCTTGCGGTGTGTTTACGCTCTCCCACTGCTGTCTGTGTTGAAGACGTTGTTTCATTGCCGCGTTGGCACAAGCTTCATCCCGTTGCTTACGAACAGGGCATGTCGCCGAGAAGGGTGCATGATGGCCTTGACAGTGAAGGCACCATGGAGAACAGGAATGTGGTTCTTCAGGCTGGTTGACGGCGGTGGAGCAGGTGGGGCACAAACGCTGGTTTCCGGGGCACGCACACGTACGATGTCCATACTGCAGGCAGATAGTGCAATGATGAGCACGAGGCTTATGTGGGCGGCAGCGGAATTCGAGCCGATGGTAGTACACAGAATACGGGACGTGCAAGCCTGCGAAAGTGATGAGGGCGGTGGTGGTGTTGCCCATGCGGCGAGCCAGTAGAATATCAGCTTGATAACAGTCCAAATCACGAAGAAGTTCGTCTGGAGTAGCGTCAGGGGCAACTCCGTGGAAACCCCGCGGCACGAGTTCGTGGGAGCTGCGAGATACGGAGCGACGGAGTATGTGTGGCCAGCTAACGTGATGCTCTCAATACTGAGAAGGCGGCTGACAAGTTCGATGTGGTGGGTCTTGAGAATGGCGAGGCGGTTTCGATTTCGTAGGTGAACAGAAACGTCGGCGCAAGTATGCGTCGGTAGCTTTGCCGCTCTTATGAAAGCTGGGAGTATCTCCAGCAGCATTGCAGGGGCATCGGAGGGTAACGCTGGCAGGTGAACCGCGACCGCATGGAGTTCAAAAGTTGGGCGGGCAGCTAGTCGAGGCTTTCGGACCTTTCCGGGCGTTTTCCAGTCGTCTTCAGGCTCATCCGAATCGATAGGGGTAGGAGCGGAGGTGGTATCTGACGCTGGCGTCTCGTCAGCCATGCCGGCTCGGAGCGGCTGGAGGTTAGGCCTAGCGACGCCTTCGCCGCTTCAAAACTTGAAGTGGCAGTATTTTTTGGCGGATGGGGCGTAGGATGAAAATAACGATACCAAAAGAAAGCTTATGACTTGCCGGTTCTGCAGAGCAGCGTATTCTTGTGGACGAAGCGTTTTCACAGACGATTTCGGTGGACGATGCAGAGCGCGATACGGACACCGCATTCCTCTTTGAGACGCTGCGCGCGTTTTTTTTTTTGTTTTTTTTTTCTAGCAATGGAAACACAGACTTTATAGCACAACCTAACCCACGTGGGCACACGTCGATGACATCAAACAGAAGATAAAATAATAGATTAAATGACTAACTGAGCACAATATGTATCAAGTCACAGAACTGTTCAAAAAGGAAATTTCCCTGTCATGCAGGGTGATATAGAAGGCACACTTACACAACTAAGGCCCTTTTTGTGGATATAAAAAGCCTCCATAATTTCCCTGGTGGCCTGATCGGAATGAGTGAAAATACATATAGTCTTTTCGAACATTACTGTGCACTTATGTTCTGTACGATGCCTAGACAAATGGGAATAAGGATTGCCGTCGAGTGAGCGCTTATGTTCCAGTAGTCTGATATTCAGACACCGGCCCGTTTGGCCTATGTATACGTGTCCACACGAGAAAGGGACCTGGTAAACGAGGTTGCAAAGTAAAACACACGTCCCCGGTAGTTCCATGCTGAGTGGGCCGTTTGCAGAGTGGGCGTTTTGCTAGCGCAGCGTCGCTGTACCCAGCATGCCCACTCATGCAACAAGGAAGACGCGGGCATCGCGTTCCATTCTGACCCTGCCGTTTGCTCCAGCGTGAGCGCGTATGTTCCATTGGTAGATTCCCTTCGGTTGCCCTCCGCCAGAGTGGAAGTGCTCCGGCGCAGAGTTCGTCGGCCACTCCGAATCCGCCAGTGGATGACACCATTAAATTGCGGCGCGCGGAATGACCCCTCTGCGTCTCCTGCCACGCGGTGGCGTCTGACGCAACGTGTCGGCGGTGTTCTTTTCTTTGGTTTTCTCTCGTTCCACATCACGAGTGGGTACTGAAAGGGGCCCCTTTTTCGTGCGCGTCTCAAGGGCAGTTTTAATATTGAAAGAGAATATAGGAGCGTTGCGTGATAGAAAACATGCTCAAGCTGCTGCGAGATCTGCACATCTCTGTAAATAGCTTGCCGTTATTTTACAGGCGCATGCATGGCGTGCCATGAGTGGTCTAACGAAGCGCGCTGCGGGGCGACCTGGTGCCAGTGGAATTTTTTCTTCTTATTTATTTTTCTTTGTTCCTCTTGTGCATATATATATATATATATATATATATATATATATATATATATATATATATATATATATATATATATATATACGTAAAAAACTGTTTATTGGTGACGTTTCGATCGGAGACCGATCCGATCGAAACGTCACCAATAAACAGTTTTTTAGAAGCGTATATATATATTTTTCCTATTTTGTTCTACGGCAACCGAAGCCAGACTCTTCATAATCTACGTGTAGATATATATATATATATATATATATATATATATATATATATATATATATATATATATATACATACATACATGCATACATACATACATACATACATACATACATACATACATACATACATACATATCCGCGGCATGACGGCGACGTCAGAAATCAGCCGCGAGTGTCCATATAATTGCTATCGCAATAAAACGTGTTATTGCCTGTTGAAGATAGAAGATTTCTGAAATTTCGCCTTGCACAAGCATTAATCAACAAGTTGGGCTGAAGTGCGTAACTTCTGACATACAATGATTTTAACAGCAGTGCTGTGGATGGTCACCACGATTTATCTGTCGGAAACAGAAGTGATCATCATCATGAACCGACACGCGCTCTCTTCCTCCTCGTCTTCATCGTCGTCGTCGTCATCATCGTCTGCTTGGCTCCCGGGAACACGTGCGGCGATGTCTAGGGCGCCGGATGCAATAACCCCACGGGCAGGAGAACGAATAGATAGCTTGCACGTGACGTCATGGTCGCCGCTCCATAACGTATTCATTCGCCAACATGGCGGCCTTGATGACGTAGAGGCAGCATTATCACATCGCGCTTGAGCTGCTTCGATATGATAACGATGTGGTCAGAACTTCATCGGCCTCTGTCCTATCGATACGATAGAACTTTCAAGGGATAAAACAATGACATTATCGCGTGACGTCATAACCTTGCGTGTGCCATGCGGTTCACCAACATGGTGGTTCCAGTGACGTCAGTGCAAGCCATCTGAGAGTGAGTGAGTGGAACAACTTTATTCGGTCCACAATAGACGCGAGAAAGAAAAAAATATCAGGGACGCTTGAGCTTCACCTTCAAGGGCAGATCGCGATAGCGTAATCGGGCCGCGTGCGCAAAGCCTTCTGAACTGCTAGCCTCCTTCGGTTCTCGGTGCATGCCTCAACCGTGCCGCAAGCAGACAAATGACTGTACGCGAAACATTGGCCGTTTCAAAGCATCATTGGATGTCTACTGCAAGCACAGTTGTTAAGTGCCCACTACGCCATAATTATTCCTTTTGCGAATCAGCGAAGGGCCCGCTACGCGTCCGTAGGCAACACGCGAACCTATACTCCATCTCACAATTACCTTGCAGCACTGCCGAAGCTACGAGGAGTAAACAGGCGGTGTCCTTGCGCAGCACATAATATAGTCCCGGGCTTAACTCTCATTATCAACGAGGTGCAAGTGCTTTAGCTGTGCTTTTCGCATGAAGCGTTAAGGCGCTACGTGGCACGTTAGGCCGTTCACGCATGCACTTCAAAATTTCTAAAATAATGAAGAGATTACCGGCTGGTAGCCGTAATAACCACCCTAACCTCGGTGACGTACAGCAACATGGCAGCCCCCATACACCCCCCGACCACCCACTTCCATCCGAATTCGTGCTTTTTACTGGCTCTCTGCCCGGACAGCAAGAAATAAGTGGCATAATCTGTCATCGCTTAGTCTAATCTAACGCTGAGGGCAAATAATCAGGTATCTTCTTTCGCTATTATTTATATCGCTCGTTTGTTTTGGTGCTGCTAGGACTACTGAGGCGATGCCAAGCCGTAAAAGTGGTTTGATGTTAACTGAGCAGATGTCGCCACAACATTAGCGTCGGTGATGCGTTGACGATGCGAAACACCCTGAATGTCTATATTGTTTTCTGTGCCAATCATTTGCTGTTCCATTCAAGAATGATACGCGATAGCTGCTGAAAGGGCGTCGACCACGCTGACAAAAAAGAACTCGGTGAAAACGCCAGTATGAACGCTGTTATGAAAAGAACCGCGCTCCTCACAAACGCCAGCGAACACGCCCTGCACAAGTGGGTTTCTGAACATAGAGAAACAACGAGGTGGCGTTCCCGCAGAGGTTTTTGCGTTTTGTACTAACTGGAGGGAGTAAATATCGACAAGGTAGGCGAGCCGACGCCAAAGAGACGACGAGCAGACGACGCGACGCGGAAGAACACGTCTCGAGGGGGGCTTTCACCTTTCCTATTGGCTAGCAAGCCCTGCAGCTTCCACAGTGCTGCAAGGTACTTCTGAGATGGAGTATACGCAGCTGCTCCCTTTGTTGATGTTTTTGAAGCTGATGATGATTAAATATGTCTGAGCGCTTTGTAACGGGTGGGCCTTTAAAACACCCACTCGTTGCTCAATTTACATCTTTTGACGCCTGGTGTGATTCTATGCTTCTGCAACGCAATATATGATGCGTTAAGGAGACTCGTTCCACTGCGTGATATTCATATAGTGTTTTTTTTTTTTCCAAAAGCAGTTTTAACAAATTTCGTGGCTCTGTGGTAGAACACTTGCTTGCCACACAGACGGCTGGCTTCGATCCTCACTCACACCCAAAAATTGTTGTTAAGATACTTTATTTGCATCTTTCTCGATTTTTCGGTAACGGACAAGATGATTTTTCGCTCACAACCAGCGTTACGAGGTCTTCCCCGCCATCTGCGAAACGAGGTCTTCCCCGCCATCGCGTTGAAACAGAGCAAGAGAGAGAGAGAGAAAGAAACAGAAAAAAATCTGTGGCGAAAAAAAATTTCTTGGCGAGGCGGGATTCGAAACAGTGTTCCCGCAGTCCGAAGGCGAGCATCTCAACCAATCGGCTATTCAGGCACACTCTCAGAGCGTAGCATAGCCTTTGTATAGTATAGTATAGTATAGTATAGTATAGTATAGTATAGTATAGTATAGTATAGTATACCAAGGGTGTTGCAAAGGAAAGTGACTGTTATGAGGAGAGATGTGAGGATGAACATGAGGGAAAGGAGGAGGGAAGAGAGTAAAGGAAAACACAGAAAGAATAAGACAGAGAGAAAGAGAAACAAGGAAAGCAAGAAAAGAAAAAGGGAAACGGAACGAATTGAAGAAAAGAGAAATAACTATAGAGAGAGATGAAAAACTACACCCTCTCTCCCGCTAAAGGGAACCATGTGTAGATGTGAAGCAGTGGGCGCTAACGCTTACACTGGCGGCGGCGTTGACGCTGGCGCTCATCGCGGCGTTGCGCAGGAGAGAAACCTGGGGAGGCGCAACCACGCAGTGATAGAACGGTGTTTCCTGCTGGAACATGCCAATCGCTGCTAATGGGCAATGAGAGACAGAAGACTCCGACTGGACACAGCGACCCGCAGTCCGCTTTTAGTTAACGCGCACGCTGCGAATTTTTATTGTTCAACAACGCACAAGAGAAATCTCCCACCGGCACTACCTTGCAGGTCAAGATCCATTGCCATATATACGGGGTGGCCAGTGAACGGGTGTGCAGCGCGAGCAGTCGGTTTTTTCAACCAAGAAACTCGCTAGGAGACGCTGCCTGCGTCGGCGTCGCGAGGCGAGAGAGGGGGGAGCGTAGGAGAGCAGAGAGAGGGGGGGACGCGCATGCGCAGTGGGGGTGTGGACGCCGCGGACAGGGATGCCTAGAGGAGAGAGGGGGGAGAGAGGGGACGCGCATGCGCAGTGAGAGTGTGGTCGCCGCAAGGAGGGATGCCTAGAGGAGAAAGAGGGGGAGAGCAGTTTTTTTTTCTTTTTTTTGAAAAGGTTCGCGCATGCGCAGTAAGGGTGGTCGGCCGCACACCACCACCACCACCACCACCGCCACCACCGGATTAAACTTCGCCATAAGATGCTTCGCATCTAATATAGAAAACATGAGGAAGCAGTGAGAAAGCGAGATGGATGGATGGATGAATGAATGAACTTTAATGGGTCCTTCGGAACGCGCTTTAGCACGTTGCGGGCCGCTCCCACGTCGGAACAGAAAGACCAAGTCTCTCCGCTGCGTCGCGGGCCCGTTGGACTGCCCATAACTGTTGTTCGAGTGAGACAGAAAAAAAAAGGAAGAAAGTGAAAGAAAGCTCGAAAGAGCAAGAAAGAGAAAGATAAACTGATGGTGATAAAGAAGAGAGTAAAAAAGAAAGTGAGGGTGAGGAGGAGGAAATGGTGGACGGGAAATAGCAAAGCGTGGCATAGACACAAGGAGCAAGAGAGCATTATAGAGAAACAAATGTAGAAAGAGAAAGAAAGAGCGAAAGAGAGAGAATCAAAGAAGGAGAGAGAAAGAAATCGACAGAGAGAAAAAAATAGACATAACGAGAAAGCAGCCGAGAAATAGAAAGAAAGAGAGAGAAAGGGAAGTAATAGGAAGAAAAACAGAAAGAGCAGGAAAGACAAAGAAATAGAATGAAATGCATAGAAATAAAGGGACAAAAAAGGCAGAAGAAACGGAATAAGAGAAACAGAAAGAAAGAGGAGGAGAAAGAAAGCCAAAACTCGAGAGAAACAAAGAAGGCTGCCAAGCTCCACCCTTCCTTCAAGCTTGGCACCACCAGTACGAAGCTGCCTTAATGTTATCATGTTCTTTTCCCACACTACTTCATATATAAGAAGTCACCTAAATTATTTGCTTGAAGAGGTAAAATCGGGCGGGGCTGCTAAGGAGGCTGCTATGCAGGTAGTCGGTACGAATTCACCTCGTCACGCACTGCCAATAATTGAAGAAGGCAGAGCAAACGAAGGACACACATGTTTCCTCGTTCTATGTCAACTACTGGCAGAGCTCTACAAGATGAAAGAGGGCGTGGCGCTTGTCGAAAAGGCATTCCTTCTCATACGAGAAATCATCGCCCATGCACTGCGTACAGGTAATTAACCACTGAAGCGGAAACGCGCGGCCTCGGTGTTTGTCCCTGGGTTCATCCCGACAATTTATTAAAGTCTTTCTCAATTACTGGTTACGTCTATGCAGAAATATTGATTGGTGTTTGCCGCCCATGTGTTCTCTTCTTATTTAGTGGACCAGTGGCGAGTAATTTTATTTTCCCAATTTCTGGGGCCCATTTAGGTCTTTGCCCACGGACGACAATCATTTTTAGTGGACCAATGAGTAGTGGTGGGGCTTAACCAATTCCTGTGCCACATACGCGCAAGTAGCATTGACGCACCCAACAGAAACGGAATACAACTTCACTGTAAAACATTTCGGGTCCCTGAACTCAAGATGAAAGACGACTCAAGATGAAAGTAATTGAGCGCATCCATTAGAGTGTTCTCAATGGCACTGTGAGAAAAGTATCGAGTATGGAATGAAAAATCCAAGCATCTCCACGAAGTGAATCATCACAAGTGGGCGAAGCTCTGGGTATCGTATAGGTGAGCGACCATACGTTGCCCGAGCGTAACCCCATATAATGTAAATAGAGTGAGATAAAGTGACATGAAGAGTCGACGACAAAGCTAGATCCTAAGGTCCATAATGTCTACGTTGAAGTCGCCGACTACTATATAGGGTTTGTGCTTGTAGGTGTTCTATATCGTCTTATCACAATTATGATTGTTGTTCAACTATTGTAAAGCTTCTTTTTTATTCACATCGGCTGGTATGTGCCACAGGTGATTGACAGTTCATATCTACCCAGGAACGCCTAGAACAGAAGGTGGTAATATTAACGCGAGTGTACGTTGAAGTCACCGACTAGTATAAAGGGTTTGTGCTTCTAGGCGTTTCATATTGTTCTGTAACAATTATGTTTGATATTAGTCTATTGTTAAACCATTTTTGCGTCTCACATCCACGAATCTCCCCGTGGAGGACACCGCGGACGGACAGGGCTCGGCCCTAGGGTGCTTCGCCCCTAAAATACTTATTCTGCACGATACCTCGGCTCGTTAACACTAATGGGGCCAGTCCTTCAGCTCATTAAAAACAAGTCAGAATTCTGTGAAGAAGTGTCAAATAACTCTTTTTTTTTTTCTGAGAGTGAGCCCCACTCCTACTACAGTTACTTAGTATTCGTATTGATGTCAGGTGCACCGGATTTTTCAACTTATTCGACTTTAGGGCCTTAAAAAATAGATAATAGCATTCTCTTGCGTGCATCGCAAGGTTTGTAGGCGCCGAATAATGTACGAATGTTAATTTGTCTGCTCCTAACTAGTCACGATCCATGGTCACGATAGATCTGCAAGAATGTTCAAAATAAAATAACCAGATAAACAATAGCGGTTGTTACATCTAGCGTAGACAAGAACACGTCCCGCGTTGTGAGGGGTTGTTATAGGCTATTCCACGAGCCTACGGCACCGTCATCGCACTCAGATGAGAAGGCAAATTAATGTCAGGATAAAATAACATGAATAATCATTTATCGCTAGAGGCTACGCTCACATCTCTCATTATTCAGCCCCATGCTACAGATTAGCACGATGATAACGGCATTTTGCGTTCTCCAATAATGACGAAGTTTCTGTTAGTTATCTGATCCTTTGCTACTTTTCCGAATGCTTTACCACTCAGAAGAAACTAAGATTTCTTTTGAGAGCTCGAAGCACATTGCGTGTGATGGCATTGCTGATTCGAAATAGATGTAGCGCTTTAATTAATACTTACCTTAACACATACAACTTTACGTTTTATTTTCTTTAGTTCAGTACATTCAAGGACGCAAGGCATTACATGAGGCACTGGGTAATAATATATGCACATAGGTCGGCCAACTCACTCATGAGTCGGCTCACTCAGACTCAGATTGGGCCGTGAGCCTGCGCGAGACCGGGTGAGCAATATGTTGGTGAGTTTGAGCCCCAGTGAGTCAGGCTGAGGAAAATTTTAGTGAGCCTGAGTACGAGTGAGTCCGGTTGAGTAAAATATTGGTGAGTCTCAGTCCGAGTGAGCCTTCAGCGCAACATATATTTCTTGAGTGAGTCTGAGTGAGCTCCGTCTTTTATTGCCGACCTATGGGAGTCCTATCTGCTCCCCTATCAGCATTCCTATCAGCCTTATACCGGCTTACGTTTATACTCAGGTTTATTCACATATATCCCAACGCACTAGGGTTCATCCGCCCCCCTCACTGTTTATTGATCAGAGGCGCGAGTTAAGGGGGGGGGGGGGGAAGGTGACAAGACCTCGCCCCACAAATTCTTTCACGGGACGTTCTTTATAGAAATAACTCGTGTAAGTCGCATATTTCATAAAAACGTCCTCACTGGATTGCAACCACTAATAACTCGGATTTGAAGTTACAAAATGAAAAGGCGTATTCTAGAGCACTGATTATGTAAGATATTGGCGTTGAAGAGCATTTACTCCATGATCGGAAAAGCTAATTTTACGCCAAGCGAACTTGTGAATTGACTTACTCACGCTCACTCAGTCTCAGGTCAAGCCTTGAGTCTGAGTCTTAGTGAGTTTAGCTGAGCAATATGTTGGTGAGTTTGAGTACGAGTGATTTCTGTTCATGAAGAAGTCGGTGAGTCTGAGTTTGAGTGAGCTCTCAGAGCAAAATGTATTTCTTCATTGAGATTGAGTCTGAGTAATTTCCAATATTTTTACCGACCTATGATGAAGAATTTCTATTTGTCATAGCATGCGTCAACTCAAGAGAAGAGTAGAGTAGATTAGATCCGTCCTCTAAGGAGCCTGAGCCAAGAATCAGGCGGCAGGAGGTGCATGTAAGGATGTATTCATTAAGTGTGCCAGGAATAAATGAAAATACTGGAACGACAGCACTTCCATGTGCATGCTGCTTCGCAATTCAACAAACATTTTATGCCTGACGCGTACGTTTGAGTACCTTCCTGGTTGTACGCCAACCATCAGTGATAACTCTAGAATGCACGATGACGCATGCATGGAAACTGGCGCGTTTCGACGCCTATCACTTTTTAGACTGCCGACAACTGTACTCGCCGCTATCGTTTTGCAGCGCTCGCGCCAGCTAGGCCGCGGAAAAGCTGTTGTCTTGCTGCTGCTGATGATGATGTTGAGTTGTGGTTGCGACTGTAACAACTCACCTGCATTAACCGCCTTCCGAGCCACAAACAAACATTTTTGCCGTGACGCCGACAGGCTTGGCCTGACGGTCCCGACGTGGGAGTCGCCCGCTGCGCGCTAACGTGCGCCTTGCCGGACATCAATGAAGTTTCTCAGCAACGCACCAACCCGATGATCAAGTGTGGCACTGTCCATTATATCATGATCCTGTCCATCAAATAAGACTGAAGGACATCGGAATTTTGATAAGGATTTTCAAAAAGTAATGAACTTAATTACAAAAACTACGATATCTTTAGATGTGGCCTAGTACGAAGGAAAACAATATGCACAATAAACGCTCTGAATATCAGATTTTATAAGTGTAATGGAGATGGAAGCGTATATATAGCTAGAAGGAGTAAGGAATAAAAAATAAAAACATTTAGTTTTACTTTCTGTGTGTGTGTGTGTGTGTTCGGACAAACAGCTTTGTAAGACTGCCTTAATGGTACACTATCTGTTATGCACCATGAAGGACCCGTAAAAGCTGTCCTCAAGGTGTGAAACAAGAAATATCGCAGCAAGAATATGATAAGCAAAGAAGGTCAGAATATCATTTCTGAAAGAGTCTATCCACACTTGGCAGAAGATGATACACTATATAACAGCCGCGACCAGCTTGCGGCCTCGTATGCTGTGACTTCTGCAGATGTCTATACGTTCACGGTGCGGACGCGAAAGGCATTTCACATCGTGGGCACGTTTTTCTTGCTAGAGGGTTTCAGTCAAAACACCACACGACATTAGAGTTTTGCAAGCTATGGAATCCAAGCGCTAAGTAATAAAGAACAACCGCGTGGATTGCGAGCTACGCGTACGCAACAAATTCCGAGGCGTCGCAGGCGGGAGTATAAAAGCTAGTTGCGGTAGGTTACTTCCTACCAGAAGACACCTGCCATCGCAACAGAGTCGTTTGCCCTAAGAGGACGTAGCTTGTGAACGGTGGAAACTTCCTAAACATCGCGATGATTTTTGCGGTGAGGCGTGATGTGGCGATCTTTATCTACTCTTAGTAAGCACTAATAGTTGGGATAATGCTTTCGTTATTTTGCATAAGTGAATGACCTGAAGTGATTACGCATAGAATGTACTTGCAATGAGATGTCATGGTGGGGACGGTCCATAGCGAAGATGGCAGCGCTGCTCAGGGAAATAGTCTAATATACTGAACGAAGACAGCAAGTTTCTTAATGACACCAACATGACGAGTATATAGGTCAAGCTGAAGTAATTTACCAAATAGCATTGCCGCTATCATTCGTCACTTTGTTGATAATATTTGCAATAATAATACTTTATGGTGTTTTACGTGCGAGAACCACGATGAGTATGAGCCATGACGGAAATGGGGACTACGAATAAACCTTGTCAACCTGGTTTGCTTTATATTTTGACCTTAACCTAAGTACTATGCGAGCGATATTGAATTTGACCCCATGCGGTCACCGATGCGCTTTGGTATGTTTAGACAGTTTATCAACGCGTAGTTAGACGGTAATAGGCAAGTCCAGATGCCAATAACACGCAGCTCTCACAGCGTAACGTGCTATTGTGCACTCATTCATGAGGGAAAGTTTCGGCTCGTACATCTGCAATGTTCCTGTTTTCATTCCACTATAACGAAACAAGGCTTTGTCGTATGTAATATATGCTCGTAAAATGCCTTCACGTGAGCGGTGTTCGATACCCATGTCTCGGTTTTGAGCGGTCAATATCGATACATTTGTACGCGCAGCATATCAAGTACGATGCCGCTGCGTTCGCGGGTCCATGAATGATCAGCCATGCTTAGCCCCGTGTAGGGTTTTTTGAAGGATACGCGCATTGCCTACATGTTTAGTAGAAGTAGTTGTCAATATTTTCACGTCTTATTTTGAATGATAAAGCTATGTTCGAGATTTCTAAAGTCCACGCGGTTTGTTCGAATGAAAAGTATAAATCTGCACTCTAGTTCGTCTACGACATTGTTCTATTTCTTTCCTCCAAACAAAAGGTGCCAGTTTTGCTTCTCTGTCTCTTCGGCGGGGCCCACGCGCAACACCGTAACCAGCCGACCCAAGTATCACAACGAGGCGTCAACTACGGCGGCTACCCGGGTGCTGCTGCCCCTTACACGGGAGAATACAATACTTATGCATCTGTGAGTATAAATTTCGCTTTCTTGTGACCCCAAGGTACAGTTTTCTGGGGTAGCAGTATTTTCTCTCTTGTGCACATTGACAGTATTTACCAGTCAACACAAACTATGGGGCTTGCGAGAACTACCCGGATAAACATACCAGCTTAATGTGGGCATGGTGCTACATCCTTCATGTGGTAGTTAACACTAATGAATAGTGTGAAGAATTCGCCTGCGTTTTGCTCTTATTGCCAATTATTTTTGGGCTGTACTTAATACATAAGGTGAAATTCTTAGCGCAAAGTGTGTTTTTTTTATTAGTCCATACGTGCAAGAGCGCGACGTTAATGAAATCATAAATAATGTGAGTCGCGTAAGATGAAGTGAGTTGTCCAGAAATGGGCAGGGGTCAGGGGAAGATGGAAGCTTGTGATGAAAAATTCGTAAACAGGGTATGTGCTAGAGCCGACTTTTCTGCAAGCGGACTTCAAGGCTTGTCTTCTTCAAGGCTGCAACTGTTTTTCCTAAGTTGCGTACCTTAGCACCAATGTGTTTTGGTAACCTTTTAAACCCTCGATTCCTATTCTGTGGCTTTTATTGTGCCGAAAATACGACTCCTTGAGCATAGTGTTTAGAGTGTGGAAACTACGATGAACATCAAGGTGATAATCAAACTTCAGCAAATGATTCTTTTTCTGTACATAAATCACCAGTATTTAGGCACGCGAACAAAGATACGACGTTATTTTGCGTCCCAATGTGCGCAATCATCGGAGTTGTTATGTTTGTTTTCTCTAGCTTTTTCAGAATCTGGCACCGTACAGTCTCGGCTACGACGCTATGGACCAGTACAACCATCAGCTGTTTGGCACTGGGCGGGATGGCTCGAGCGTTTTCACGGCCGGGTTCTACGGCTACCAGGACGCCACCGGCCTCAATCGCCAAATGAACTATGCCGATGCCATGCAAGGCTTTCGGGCCTCCTTCGGCAACGTCGGTGCCAGCGAGCTGCGCACTACTCATGGTGTTAGCAACACTGCGGCCTTCAACACGGCGCCGACCATCCGACCTGTTCCGACAGGGTCTCCCCAGGAGGCTGCTGCTGTAGCCTACGGCCCAAGGACTGCGCCTCCTAACACCGGAGGTCACGGTGCTTATGACCGGACAACAGCGGACCCGTACGCAGTCGCTGCTCGCGCTTTCGAGTACGCTCAGTACCGGACGTTTCGGCTATGGGTCCAGCGAGGCGGCTCCCAGTGGTCCCTCCGCCAGCAACTTCTCTCCCTATGGTTCCCACCGACTACGCCGCAGGTTACATCCCAGGTGCTAATACAGCCGTGGCAGCGTACGGAAACCGGCGTCCCGCCTATCACAGTTACCTGACTCGTTAGACAGCGTTAAAGACGACTGACAAGCCCGCGAAACAAGTAGCGCGATAAGTGTGGGAAGTTTACAATCAGAACCCAATCGGACGTACTATTTCAAGGCGGAAAATAAAGACATATCTGTTAGAGATGGTTGTTTAATGTATTATTATGACAGTGGTTTTCGTAATTTTTTTGCAGATAGAAATTAAGGTTCACGACCTGAAGAGCCAAGGGGAGATGGGCGCTGTCTTCAGCGTGCTCATCTCGTTACCTATCCAACTTCGTGCCGTATAGGCCGCTTCTCATTACCTGAGATTGACTTGCGACGTGTGCTGCACCAGTAAACCAAAAGCCATGAGAAATATTTCTAAATCGGCGAAGGACGATGTTGCGAAGGAATACCTATCGCCAATTCAGGGTTTTTATGTTGCGTGTGCCTCGGTAATAAGAATCATTGTTAGGGTTTTACACTCCGATACCCCGATATGGTCGTGAGGGACGCCGTGGCAGAGGGCTTTGTAAAGTTTGACCATCCTGGTGCTCTTTAACGTACGCCTAAATCTAAGGTACACGGGTCTCTATCATCCCGCCTTCCATCGAAATGCCCCCGCCGCGGCCGGGATTCCATCCCACGGCCTTCGGGGCAGTAGTAGAGCACCATAACCACTAGACCGCTGTGGTGGGGTCCTGTGCCACGGTGTTGTGGCCGAAAAAATATGAATCACCTCATCATAAAGGGCCTGTGTACGCATGTTGCCTCTCTTTGGGATATTCGAAGCTGTAGCCCACTACGCAGCAATTCATCTTGCTCAACCTTGACAACAGTAAAATTGCGAAGGAAACGTAAGTGGAGGCTCCAAAAAAAGAAAAAAAAAGAAAAAGAAACGCTTTGATCAACGAGAAGTATGATGTTACGAAAATCCCACCTTACCTATATTTTCTTAGCTGCACATACTCGAATACACTATATTGTCGGTCGTACTCGCTGATTTTGACATTGTCAGGAAGCTCCGCACCAAGACCAATGAGCGTGACGTTGAACAGTGTTGGGCTGAGGGCCGCGCCTTGTGGAACGCCACGGTTGACATAGTGCCTGCCGGTGTCGCCGTCAGCCGTTGACATGAAAATGGTACGATCACTGAGATAGCTGGCAATCCATGCGTGAAGTCGACCTCCTACGCCAGCGTCTTCAAGCGCGTCAAGGACGCAGACGATATTTGCATATGGGCTTCCGGAGTAACGCGCCCACAAATGCGAGCAAGACTACAACAGGCTACGTCAATAACATCCAAGTACTTGCGCCGTCAAGGCCTGCAACTCTCAACTGCAAAGTGTGCTGCATTGGCGTTCACAAGGAAATCAATGACGCGGTATCCAATATTCGCTGACGGAGCAGTGATTCCTGCTGTGACGCATTACAGATATTTAGGCGTCGTTATTGACCGCAACCTATCTTGGTCGAAGCACGTCACAGCGCTGCGGACCAAGCTAAGCAGCTTTATAGACGTGCTTCGTGTTGTAGCTGGACTAAGATGGGGCCCCTCTGAGAAAAGCCTTCTTCAGTTGTACCAGGCATTGTTTGTGGGATATCTCCGCTACAGCGCACCTGTGCTTTCACGTATGCGTACAACGTGCATTCGTACGTTGAAGAGCCTTCAAGCGCGAGCACTCCGGACATGCCTAGGCCTCCCGCGATGTACTACAACATCAGGCACCATCGAAGAGTCACGCACCTACCCTATAGAGGCTTACACGTCTTGTGAACCTCTTCGAATTCACCTTCGGCTGCTGACCCGGCATGCGCACCACCACTTGTCTTCACTGCCGACGAACCGACCAGGCTGTGCCTACTCGGAATGCATCAATACTCATAGAAGTACCATTCCTCTAGGTTTTGCACCAACCGAGGTCCCTGAAGTGCCACTGTGGACACTGAGAAAACCACTGGTGTGTCTTCAAATACCTGGGATCCCAAAGAAATCACGGGTGCCTTGTGCTGGCCTAAAGCAACTCACCCTGGCATACTTGACTGAGACATACAACGACTCTATACATGTATACACTGATGGATCTGTGACTCCTTGCGGTTCAACCGCCGCTTTTGTGGTCCCTACACTGGATATCTCCCGGCAGTACAGATTAGATCATAACTCATCATCAACAGCAGCAGAATTGGTTGCTATACGGGAAGCTGTTCGCTTTGTATCGGACCAAGCACCACGCAAGTGGACTATACTTTCTGATGCAAAATCCGCATTGCAAGCTCTCAATTCATGCTCAAGACGAGGACAATATTACGTATTGGCTTCCGAAATTATACAGGCATTCGATATCACGCAACGGAATGGTCACTCGGTCATCTTCCAATGGGTACCTGGACACTGTGGCTTGGCAGGCAACGTGCTCGCTGATGATGCAGCAAAAACCGCTTTGGACAACAACGCCATTCTCGTAAATATTCCGTACTCTCGCAGTGACGTGAACTTCTTGTTGAGATCACTTATGCGAGAGTTCACAACAACTTACTGGTCTCAACCGGACAATCGGCATAGGCGTCTGCGGGAAACAGACCCTAACATGACTTTTCGACTGCCGGCTAAAATAAAGCGACACCACGCCAGTCTGCTGCACCGGATTCGACTAGGCGTCGCCTTCACCCGACGCTACGCGCACCTCATCGGCCGTGTTGACAGCCCGAACTGTGAGCGCTGTCCAGTGGTTGAGACTCTAACACATTTATTGTGCGACTGCCCTCTTTACGTGTCCCAGCGGAAGATGCTGGTTTCAACGTTGGCCGGCATCGGTGTTAACACACTAAGTGAAACTAACATATTGTCCGCAATGTCCGACCAGATAGCATCAAGGACTGCTACAAGGGCGCTTATAGATTTTATGAAAAATACTGGACTTGACAGTAGACTTTAAGAAGACCACTGGGTGTGACGTGGTCAATGTACATACGCATCACCTCTTCCTGTCCCATCATCATCATCACCCTTTTCTTCCCTTTCCCTTTTCCCCTGTGCTGAGTAGCAGGCCAGAGCGCACAAGCTCAGGCCGACCTCTCGGCCTTCTAATAAATTTCGCTCTCTCTCTCGGTCGTACTGAGTTAAATATAAAGCCCTTCGCTTTCTGCAATGCTCCAGCGCCATTCGAGAGATTTCTGGACAGAGTACTCTGTGCATTAAAATGGTAGATTTGATGTGCTATTTAGACGACGTAATTATTTATGAAATGTCTTTTCAAGAGCACAACCACGGCTTGTCGCTTGTGCTTGAATGCCTAAAGAAAGCTGGCCTTGCGTTAAACTCTAAAAAAGTGTTATTTTGGCGAACGTGAGGCCCTCATGCTAGGCTTTCTCGTGGACAGAGAAAGCATACGACCGGACCCACAGAAGACCGCAGTGGTTCATAACTTTGAGAAACCGCGAACAGCGAAGGACCTGCAAAGTTTTGTGGGTCTTTGCTCATACTTCCGCCTATTTATTAAGAATTTTGCACTTGTTTCTCCACTGACCTCCCTTCTCCATAAAGACGGACCGTTCTTGTGGGATGATAAATGTAAAGTTGCATTTCCGCAGTAGAAATTTTTACTGGCTTCAGGACCTATCCTGAAGCATTTTGATACTGATGCTCTCACTGAATTGCATACTGATGCTAGTGGACTTGGTGTTGGCGCTGTGCTCGTCCAAATCTGCAGCGGCCGCCGGCATGTCGTAGCGTACGCCAGTCAGACACTGACCCGAGCAGAGAACTACACCATGACCGAGGTCGTGTGCTTAGCAGTAGTCTTCACCATTCAGAAGTTCCGACCGTATCTGCATGGCCGCGAGTTCACAATGGTGACCGACCATCACTCACTATGCTGGCTTGTTGGACTCCGCGACCCGTCTGGCCGGTGGGCTCGATGGGCGTTGCGCCTCCAATATAGCTTTTCTGTGACCTATAAGAGCAGACGATATCGCACGGATGTCGACTGCGTATCCCGCCTTCCTTTATTGCACACCAATGCTGACGATGACGACTTTGATGACTATTTAGTTTCTGTCTAGTCTGACTTCCCAGATCTCAGGAACTTCAAGAGCAATCAACAACACGACCCTACCTTGAAGCCATTAGTGGAAGCTGCGCATAACTCCCCCGCACAGCATTTTACGATTTCAAATGGCTTCCTGTACAAGAGGAACTCTTCAGCTGACGGTGTCCCGTTGCTTCTAGTGGTGCCAGAAAGCTTGCGCCTGGTCGTCCTTCGTTCTACGCACGATGACATAACATCCGGTCATATTGGTTTCACACGTACACTACATCGACTTCGTGAGAGGTTTTACTAGTCGAAAATCTGGAAGACCACGAAACAGTACTTCGCCAGCTGCGCTCTTTGTCAGCTCACCAACCAAAGCACGACTGCTCCGGCAGGCTATTTGCAGCCCATTTCACCACCGACATTCTCCTTTTGAAAAAGTCGGCAACGACCTGCTCGGGCCACTTCCTAAGACTCCATCCGGCCACCGATATGGTATAGTGTGCGTGGATTATTTAACTCGATATACGGAAACAGATGCACTCACATCTGCCTCGACGGCCGCCGTCTCCTCTTTCCTGCTACGAGTCAAATTGTGTCAAGGCGCTCCATGAGTTGTGATCAGTGACCGTGGACGGCAATTTATCGCCAAACTGGTTGAATAATTTTGCGGCTTTGTGGTTCTTCTTATCGCCACTCCACTCCTTATCTACAAACTAACGGTCTCACCGAGAGGACGAATCGATCTTGCGAATATACTATCGCTGTACCTTGATGCTGACCACAGGAACTGGGACGCCGTCTTATCTTTCCTCACTTGCGCATACAACGCCGCCAAGTATGAAGTTACTGGGCGTGCGCCTTTCTTTCGTAGTGGAGTCGGCGCTTGGATTGTGTGGTTGAGCGAACCGGACAGGCCTTATTCCGTAATTACGCTGCTCTCGCTTCCATGTCTTTTGATCTGATCTGTAATGAAACCCATTCATTCGTAAAAATATTATGACATTTGATACAGACACTTAACGCGCAAAAAGTTCACGAATTACCTGAATGACGCTCTGAAATACTTCTTGAGCATGTTAGGAAAACGCGGCCAACCTGTAGACAAGGCTCATATGAACATGAGAACCACATATTGTTGCACTCCACTATGCACGCAGTTTACAACTTCATGAGACGACCACCCATAAATCGCGTCCTCTCTCTTTTGCAGCGCCGTCGCCAGCTAAGCACGAAACGGGTTAATGCAGAACCCGAATAGTGCAGGTTGTCTTTTTTTATCGCGAGAATGGTACGACAAATCTAATAATTCTATACTAAAAACCACTGCATATTCTACTAAATGTGGCAATCGGCGTTAGCGAAGCTGCGACGAGAATACACGTCAAAACATATCGTGAGACACCGCTACAGTCACCTTCATATGCCGCGTCTGCCACGAACGAGAGCGCATCAGGGTGGCCAAGGTGTGAGATGTTGCGGAGAGCGCCCGCGCCCCCAGCCACTCGTTTTGGAGGGAGGATTTGTTACTGGTAATCAAAAGCTTTGTACACAAGGCCCGTCTTCGACAGGTGCTGCGATCATGCACGGCCGGTCTAGAGCACGTATTCAGCGTGGGATAGCCGGGCTCCAGGCCGGCCGTGAGTTACAGGGCTCTTCGCACTAAGTACGGAGAAAATTTCATTGTGTGAAAGACTATACACGTGCCGATGATGCATGCATTATCGACCACCTAGAAACTTGTCTGATAGATTTTGTTGCTACCGATGATTGCAAATTGGGGGACCATTTTAAACGCATATGATTCTACTGTATCGAAAAATTTATACCGTCTAAACGTAAAAAGGTGCATAAACATATGCCCTGGATGGCGAGAAGCATCATACATCTCAAGCGTAAAAGCCAAAATATTAAAGAAAAAATTACACCATCTCCCGCTAAAGGGAACCATGTGTAGATGTGAAGCAGCGGGCGCTAACGCTTACACTGGCGGCGGCGTTGACGCTGGCGCTCATCGCAGCGTTGCGCAGGAGAGAAAACTGGGGAGGCGCAAAGCACGCAATGATGGAGTGCTGTTTCCTACTGGAACATGCCAATCGCTGCTAATGGGCAATGAGAGACAGAAGACTCTGACTGGACACAGAGACCCGCAGTCCACTTTTAGTTAACGAGCACGCTGCGAATTTTTATTGTTCAACAACGCACAGGAGAAATCTCCCACCGGCACCACCTTGCAGGTCAAGATCCAGTGCCATATATACGGGGTGGCCAGTGAACGGTTGTGCAGCGCGAGCAGTCGGTTTTTTCAACCAAGAAACTCGCTAGCAGACGCTGCCTGCGTCAGCGTCGCGAGGAGAGAGGGGGGGGGGGAGCGTAGGAGAGGAGAGAGAGGAGGGGAGGCGCATGCGCAGTGAGGGTGTGGTTGCCACGGGGAGGGATGCCTAGAGGAGAGAGAGGGGGAGAGGAGGCTTTTTATTTTTTTTTTGAAAGGGTTTGCGCATGCGCAGTAAGGGTGGTCACGCGGCACACCACCACCACCACCACCGGATTAAGCTTCGCCATAAGATGCTTCACATCTAAAAGCATGCTCACCCCAAATTTATATCTGACGCTCTAGATCAGGGGTCTCAAACTCATCTCAGGCAGCGGGCCGCAGGCGCATAATTTAGTCCCGCAAGGGCCAGGGAAGAATGTAAGAGTTGGGGGGGGGAGGGTTAGACTATTATTAAAAAGAAAAACTTTTCCATCCAACACGTCAGTAACGATCTCCAAAATGAGTAAAATCTGGACGCCAATCCTGAAATACTGTTTTTGTCTCACGTTACGCTTCAACACATGGTGACCACTGACCACATAGGGTGTCTCACGAAAACAATGTTTTAGACCAGTCATGCCTGTGTAGCTCACGAACGCACTTATGAAAATAAATAAATAAATATATATATATATATATATATATATATATATATATATATATATATATATATATATATATATATATATATATATATATATATATATATATATATGGGACGAATATAGCCATGTGCGGGCCGCGGGCCGCAACCGAGAACCTCGCGGGCCGCATGCGACCCGCGGGCCGCGTGTTTGAGACCCCTGCTCTAGATAAACCTGCACATGCCGTGCACACCTCGAAGAAATACTACTAATACTACTTTAATACGTCACTCGCAAACTTCATGAAGAATGATGCAAAGAAGTTCTGGAACTATGTTTGCGAGAAAAAGAAACCCATATCACGGGTTTTTGTCAATGGTTCAATGGTATCTGATCAGGCCGCCATTGCTCAACACTTCAATGAGTATTTTCATAGTGTATTTTCTAGCCCTATTGCTTCCCCACCTACCATAAATGCCGACCATCCTGCAAATGTAAACGTTATTTCTTGTTCTGGTGTCGTTGCTATGTTGGTGAACTCGAAGACTAAAACTTCATGCGGACCCGACAATATCCTCAACATATTTCTGCGTGGCTTTGCAGAGTCTGTTGCAAAATACTTAGTCGTCATTTTTCGTGTCTGTTTGTTGTCAGCGGAATTGCCAGAGGACTGGAAGTCAGCACGAGTTGTTCCTACATTCAAGAAAGGCGACCGTCTAGTATTACAAAATTATCGACCGATCTCCTTAACATCATCATGCTGTTGTGATGAGGTTTATTGAGATTACGAGGGCGTAACGAAGGAATACCGTACGGTCAAGCAATGCACGGCTGGCAAAAACGGCACAGGCTCTCACACAATCACAGCGCGGGTCTTTTTAAATGCGAATGCATTTCTTAGTCGGGCTATGTCAGGCGGCGTTGTCCGGCGTTGTACGGCGTTGTACGGCGTTGTCCGCGGTGAGGAGGATAGGTTGAGGAGGTGTCCGCGCGCCGGCAGGTGTTATCTCTCCGCTCTCACTCTCTCTCCCATAGCAAAAGCTGCGGGCGCGCGCGCTTATCCTCGCCCCTAGCAAAGTGGAGAGGAGGAGCGCGCTCTGGCGCGTGAGGGCGCTCGCATCGCGGGAGCTCAGCGGAGCTACCGCGATAAAAAAAAAAACAGGCGCTGCGCCGTGCTCCCGACCGGGCTGCAGAAATTAGGCGCCTTTTCCTTCTTCGAACCACAACCACCATATATAAATGGAGTGAAGCGCGCGCGAAATGCATTCGCATTTCCTCACGATTCCCTTCGGGGAGGTGGGGGCATTTTTTTTCGTCCTCTTTCACAGGCGCATACCCGTTGGTGCATCTGCTCCACTACAAGACCCCCGAGGTGAAGCGTAGCCATCCTGGCGACTCAGGGAGTAGGTACAATGACGGGGTCGTAGTACGGCTTGAGACGGTCGACGTGTACTCTCTCGCGTCCTCGACGGCGCAAGTCTGGCGATTGTGCGAGGGGCTCGACGATGTAGTTCACCGGCGAGGTGGCCTCAATGACACGGTACGGACCATGGTACCGCGCCAGAAGTTTAGAGGAAAGGCCAGGGACGTGGGGGGGGGGAGGTACCCAAGCCAAACAAGGGAGCCTGCAGGAAACGTGGGAGCTGGATGATGAGTGTCGTCATGTCGCGTCTTCTGTCGACCTTGAGTTTCACTAGTCAGAGAACGAGCCAACTGACGACTGTCTTCGGCGTATCGAGCGACTTCAGAAATTTGAGTCCACTCAGAGGCATCGGGTCGGTACGGGAGTCTGGTGTCCAGTGGGTGGGAAGGCTCGCGGCCGTACAAAAGCAAGAATGGGGAAAAGCCGGTAGTCGCTTGCGGGGCGGTGTTGCATAAGAAGGTAACAAAAGGCAGTACGGTGTCCCAGTTTGTGTGGTCGGAGGAGGTATACATCCTCAACATATCGCCGAGGGTGCGGTTGAAGCGCTCGGTGAGACCATTTGTCCGTGGATGGTAGGCGGTCGATTTCCTGTGAATAATGTTGCATTCAGCGAGAAGGGCTTGGATGACATCCGACAGGAACACACGACCCCTGTCACTGAGTAGCTCCCGCGGGAGCACCGTGGCGTAGAACGAAGTTGCGAAGAATGAAAAGTGCAACTTCGCGGGCGGTCGCTGCCGGGAGAGCTGCAGTCTCAGCGTAGCGCGTCAGATGATCGACGCCGACAATATTCCACCGGTTTCCAGAACCACTATACGGGAAGGGAGCCGAAGAGGTCGATACCGACGCGGTCAAATGGGCGAGCCGGGCATGGGAGCGGCTGTAACGTGCCAGTGAGGTGTCGCGGAGGTGTCTTGCCTTGTTGACATGTAGTGCAAGACCGAACGTATTTCTGCACAGAGCGATACATTCCTCGCCAGTAATATCGCTGACGCGACCTTGCGTAGGTTTTCAGGACGCCGGCGTGAGCACTTTGGGGACGTGCATGGAAATTCGCGCAGATGTCAGAGCGCATATGACTAGGGACAGCAAGGAACCACTTCCGGCCATCTGACATGTAGGCTAGTTGCAGCGGTACAGAATGTTGTCTCGCACGGAAAACTGGACTGCTTGGCGGCGTAGCGCTCTCGTCGAAGAGACAGCAGACGGATCGGTAAGGAAGTCGAGCAACAAGGCAAGGTGCGGGTCCTTACGCTGTTCCGAAAGCATGTCAGTGGTGCTTAGTGGTGACAAGGTGGTGGTAAAGAGGCTTGACAGAGAAGCCACATCCGTTGTTAATGGCGAGCGGGAGAGTGCATCTGCGTCCGCATGCTTGCGACCGGAACGATATATGACACGAATATCATATTCTTCCAAGCGAAGTGCCCAACGGCCCAAGCGTCCTGACGGGTCTTTCAACGTAGAAAGCCAACACAGAGCGTGGTGGTCTGTTACAACGTCGAAAGGACGGCCGTAAAGGTACGGGCGAAACTTCGTCGATGCCCAGATTATCGCCAAGCACTCCTTCTCCGTCATGGAGTAACTTTAATTCAGCCTTCTTGAGAGCATGGCTGGCATAAGCGACAACGTGTTCACCTTGGGCGTCTTTCCGCTTGTGCCAAAACTGCACCAATACCGACGCCACTTGCATCGTTATGAAGTTCCGTGGGAGCAGTGGGGTCGTAGTGGCGGAGGATAGGTGGTGAGGTCAAGAAGCGGCGCAACTGGCGAAATGCGTCATCACATGCAGGTGACCATGCAGATATACCTTTGCTGGTGGTAAGCAGACTCGTCAAAGGTGCGATGACGGACGCGAAGTTACGCACGAAGCGACGAAAATAGGAGCAGAGGCCGATAAAACTTCTGAGGGCTTTGATGGACGTGGGCTTTGGAAATTCGGTGACAGCTCGAAGCTTATCTGGATCCGGAAGAATGCCGTCTTTTGAGATGACATGTCCCAAGATGGTTAGATTCCGCGCTGCGAAGTGGCACTTCTTGGTGTTGAGTTGTAGGCCCGCAGAAGTTAGGCACGTGAGGGTGTCGTGCAGACCAGCAAGGTGTGTCTGGAAGTCTGATGAAAAGACTACTATGTCGTCCAGGTAACATAAGCAAGTCTTCCACTTGTGGCCGCGAAAGATGGTATCGGTCATGCGCTCAAATGTCGCAGGGGCGTTGCAGAGCCCAACTGGCATAACGTTGAACTCGCATAGGCCATCGGGCGTTACAGAGGCTGTTTTAGGGCAATCACACTCAGCCATGGGTACCTGCTAATAGCCAGAGCGCAGATCCAAGGACGTAAAGTACTCGGCGCCTTGTAACCAGTCGAGAGCATCGTCTATTCGCGGCAGCGGATATGAATGAATGAATAAACTTTATTTCAAGTCCGGCTCCTTCGGGCGAGGCGGGGGGGGAAGAGGGGATTGCCCCCTGTTTCCTCCCACTCTCCGTCAATGATGGCGGTGCCTCAGATGACGGCGGGAAGTCCTTGGACCCGGGCGGCATCTTCGGCTTGCCGGACGGCCCAAAGCTGGTCGGAAAGCTTGTCGCTGGTGAGTGCCGCCTCCCAGCGGCAGCGGATAGACGTCTTTTTTCGTAATCTTGTTTAAGCGGCGATAGTCAACGCAAGCTGATGTTATTATTTTTTTTTGTCAAAACTGATTCTGTAAATACGCCAAACTTGTCTGTCGAATGTCTGTGTCAGACTGTATCTCGGAGCAAAAGCCTCCGTCAGGCTTTGTAGCCTTTTGCTTTTGCTTCGCTTTTTCTGTTACATGTGCAGAAAATAAACCAAATCTCAAATCAAAATCAAATCAAAATCGAATAGAGCCATCTTTTTTCTTTACCAATACCACAGGTGATGACCAGGGACTTTGAGAAGGCTGTATGACTCCACGTTGAAGCATGTCATCTACTTGCTCCGAAATCACGCGGCGCTCTTCGGCGGAAACGCGGTAAGGCCGCTGTCGTAGGGGCGAGTGTGAGCCGGTGTCAACGGTATGATTGATAGTCGTGGTGCGACCTCGCGAAGGTTTTTGGAAGTCAAAAGAAGAGGTGAACTTGTCAAGGAGAGCAAGAATCTGGGGGCGATGAGAAGGGGAGAGGTTTGCGTCAATGGCGGCTTCGAACGCTGACGAACTTGATGGCTGAGATGCAGGAGTGATTGCGTCGATGTGACAACAAGCGGGGTCATCGGGGAGATCAAGGTCATCAACGTGGTCGACAGGTTATACATATCCTAAAGTTTTACCACGGAGTAAGGCAATGGGGTAGTTGCAGTGGTTTGTAACCAGCATTATGGTTGACCCAGATGCAATAGTGAGAACGGCAAAAGGAAGAACGATGCCCTTGCGCTCAGCAAACACTTGAGATGGCGTAAACACTACCGTGGCGTCAGGTTGAGCAGTACACGAAAGGGTAATAGGGACTGAAGCTTCCGGAGGCAAGTTGCTGTCGGCATCCACGGTGAGTTTTCAGGGGAGAAGGGAACGGTCGGGCGACGAAAATTCACATGTTGGCACAAGAAAAACTTCCGCACGTGAAAAATCGATGACTCATGACGGGAAAGGAAATCCCAACCGAGGATGAGGTCATGAGAGCAAGATGACAGAACAAAAATTCGATTATGTACATAATGTGCTGGATGACCACGCGCGCCGTGCACACAGCTGAGGGATATGTATGTGTTGCGCGCTAGCTGTAGACAGCACCATGCCAGAGAGAGATGTCACTTTCTTGAGTCTTCGACAAAGGTTCGCGTTCATCACAGAAACGGCGGCCCCATTGTCTATAAGCGCTCGTGCGGCGAATCCCTCAACATCAACATCAATAACGTTTTTCGGCGAAAATGAAGGCCTTGAGAATTGCGCAGAAGTTGCAGTTCTTGCCTCCGGAACTGCACCGATTAGTTTCCCTCATCAGAAGGTGGTCGACGACGCATAGGCGATGGCGACCGGCGACGACGAGATGGGAAACGACTACTTTCTGAGCGGCGATTCGAGTCGGAGCGCCTCTGTACAGATGCAGACGTGGTGGCATGTTGCGGCGCGTAGTTAGGAGTTCCGAAAGTGGCGTATGTCATAGAGTTTCCTAAAATTAACTAGAGGGGACTCTGGCGCTGCGATCGTTCAGCCACCATGGGAATGATGGGTAGTACACGGATTTGCCTAGTCTTCGTGCTTCCGGCTTCGAACGCACTTGTGGCTTTGTTTATTGTTGCGTTTTCCTTCTTTTTCGGATAAAAGAATGGACCGCTGTGAACTTCGTGAACGTATTTGAATTCGTGAGCCTAAAAAGGTCAAGGTGGTGAAGCGTAACTGCTAAACCTTTGCTGAACTTCGTATTGCGGGAAAGCGGATTCAGGCCAGACGAAGCCAAAAGAACGACGACTAGGCAAGACTAGGCAAATTTGTGTACTACCCAATGATTCCCATGCTGGCTGAAGCGCCGTGTGTTGCAGCTCCCATTGACACTAGCGCCAGAGTTCCCTCTAGTGTAGTTATAGGAAACTCTATGGCGTATGTAGGTGCCGGACGGCGGCGGTAGACGCGCGCAATATGACCAGCAATGCCACAAGCGAAGCAGATAGTGCGGTGGTCCTGGGTGCGCCACGCGTCTGATGGGCGGAAAAAGTGTTGTGGGGGGCCTGTAAACTGGAGGCGCGGCGGGATGGGGTGGCGCCGATAAGGAGCCTGCATGCGGTGGTTGCCGCGCGATCACAGCTGCGTAGCTGAGAGGTGAAGATGGAGGAGGCGGTGCATAGCCGGCACTTTATAGCGGGGATGGCATAGGCGTTGACGGATAAGGGGCCGGAACAGTAGGGAGGCCCTCGTAAATTTCGGTGCGTATGGCCTGCTGCAGTGTCGGAGGCAGGCTTGCGGAGGTCACGTCGCTGTGTGGCAGCAGGGAGAGCTGTCGGGCCACTTCCTCTCTGATAAAGTCTTTGATCTGGTTAGACAGCGTTCCCTGGCGCACGTTGCCGTTTGCGACTCCGACAGCCGAGATCGAATCTGGTGGTGGGAGATTTTGCCGAGCGATGGAACGCTGACGGCGCAATTCGTCAAAGCTCTGGCACAGGTTTACGAGTACTGCCACAGTGGTTGGGCTTTTCGCCAGCAACATCTGGAATGCTCCATCCTCTATACCTTTGAGGATGTGTAGAATGTGTCTGATCTTTTCTTCCGGCATAGAGGGGTTAATCCGTCTGCAGAGGTCTAGCACATCTTCAATGTAGCTGGGAAATGTCTCGCCAGGCTGCTGTGCTCGGTGGCGTAGACGCTGGTCAGCGCGAAGCTTCCGAACCTCTGGTCGGCCGAAAGCTTCGGCCAATAGGGTCTTAAATGTTGACCAGTTGGCGATGTAGGATTCGTGGTTGGTGAACCAAAGTTTTGCGACGTCAGCCAAGTAAAAGATAACGTAGGTGAGCGAGTCGTCGTCCCACTTGTTACTGGCGCTTACGCGTTCATATAAGGAGAGCCAGTCTTCGACGTCGTGCTCACCGGGACTCCGCTGAAGATGGGCAGGTCCCGTTGTCGGGTACTGCGTCGGTCATGTCCGGTGGTCTCTCTGGCAAATAGCGAGAGCGGAGCTCCAAGTCGGTTTGAGGGATTTCAGCAACCTCCATCAAATGTGATTAGGTTTATTGAGGTTACGAGGGCGTAACGAAGGAATACCGTACGGTCAAGCAATGCACGGCTGGTAAAAAACGGCACAGGCTCTCGCGCAATCACAGCGCGGGTCTTTTTTCGTCCTCTTTCACAGGCGCATACCTGATGGTGCATCTGCTCCACTACACTGTAAGCTTATCGAAGACATAATAGCTCACAAATTAAATGAATTCTTCGAAGAACACTCAGTTTTTACATATCATCAACATGAGCTTCGTAAAGAATATACTACTACAACACAATTGGTTACTATCATTCACACTTTTGCAGCTTGTTTTGATGTTAACAGCTAAACTGATGAAATATTCTTAGGCTACAGTAAAGCATTCGACACAGTTCCGCACGATAAACTAATTATAAAGCTTCGGTTAAGTGGCATACCAGAATTATTCATTCCCTAGATCTCAGCTTATCTACACAACCGCAACCATTATGTTCAGGACGGAGAACAACAATCTGTCTGCCTTCCGGTCACTTTGGCGTTCCGCAGGGGAGAGTACTCGGCCCCCCTACCGGTTTTGGTCTACAGAAATGATATTGTCAATGTAATTAGCACCCCGGTACAAATTCGTCTATTTGCTGATGACTGTGTTTTCATTAGAGAAGTAACCTGCATTAGTGACCAATGTAACCTTAATAATAGGGGCTTTTAGCTTGTACGTATACATCTCTTTACGTTACCGTGTTACCGGATACCGGAAGGAATCTGCGCATGCGCGTTTCTTTACGGAACGTAGACTTTTTACGGAACGTAAACTACTTGCCGGATAGGCTTTACGTTTCCGGCCCTATCTCACAAATCCACCTTCGTTCGTGGCTACTCGCGATATCCGCTTTGAGGAGACTCCAGCCGCCGATGCCGAGTCAAAATAAGCCGAAGTGCGAGCGATTACCTAAATTGTTTCAGCAGGATTGCCGAAGCTAGTGACCTAGCAAGCCGAAGCAGTAAACGTGAGAGGCCTAAAACCCCTGACATGCCCGACATGCTGGATAGGTGGCGCCATCTAGCGGGGCTAATATGAACCAGGCAAGCACATAATTGGTATTGCAGAAACATCGTGCATTCTACTTCTGATGTGAATGCCTTGCAGTGGCATAACTACGAATGAGTTGCCTTTTTAATCATTTCTTCCCTCAAAAATACTCGGCGAAAACAAACGTATCCATGACTGTGGTTGCACAAATCGTCACAAGATGTCGACACCATCGTCCGGTAACCTGGTATTTTATACGTTTTATACCCCTTCGCGTACATTGGGATACCTTACACGCTAAAAAATCTTTTTGATGATTTTGCCGCAGTAGTGATTCAATGTTATCTAAATTAAATATAGTTTAAATGCAGTTATCATCGCAATTTGGTGGTTTGCGCAAACGTAAAGGTATACGTTTACGTAAGTACGTACACGTTTACGTATGGTGTGCTAAAACTTTTCTAAAACATGCGTTCCGGTAAAACGGTAAACGCAATCCGGTATTCCGGTAACACGGTAACGTTAAAAAGTATACGTACAAGCTAAAAGCCCCTAATAACTTAGGCAATGTGCCAAAATGGTATCAACAATGGGGAATGTTCCTTAATGCAAATAAATGTGTGTATCTCCCCATAACGCGCAAGAAAAGTCCCCTTAGACTACACATACACTTTAGCTGAAGCACCTTTACTAAAAGTAGCCTCCTACAAATATTTAGGTCTAACGTTAACGAGTAACTTATTTTGATCAGCTCACAGCGCAACATAAGACGAAGACGTAGAAGAAGAAAGTGACAACACCAGCGCTGAACTCTCAACTAAAGTTTATTAGAAGGAAAGACACATATAAATACAGATACATCACCACAGCAACTGCGCGTGTGCGGCAGAGTCATCCAAATTACTCATCACACATGGAACACGTGCGTCACAACACTACATACAAACAAAACAGAAACAACCTGAAAAAATTCGTAATCAATCGCGTGACGCATCCTAATTCGGCGCCAGACAAGACAGGTTACACCTGAGATACTGTAACTCCTTCCAGCTAAGGGCCACTGACGGGTGGCTTATACATCTCTCCCCTGCTCTATCGATATACAAAGCCTCCATTATTTCCCTTGTGCTCTGCTGCGTATGGCGGAACAAACATTCAGTATCCGCCGCTATCGGGTTGCAGCCACAGTCTCTGCAGTGCGCAGGTAGGTGCTGTCTTGTCTGGCGCCGAATTAGGATGCGTCACGCGATTGATTACGAATTTTTTCTGGTTGTTTCTGTTTTGTTTGTATATAGTGTTGTGACGCACGTGTTCCATGTGTGATGAGTAATTTGGATGACTCTGCCGCACACGCGCAGTTGCTGTGGTGATGTATCTGTATTTATATGTGTCTTTCCTTCTAATAAACTTTAGTTGAGAGTTCAGCGCTGGTGTTGTCACTTTCTTCTTCTACGTCTTCGTCTTATGTTGCGCTGTGAGCTGATCAAAATGAACTACACCCAACTAGCCCAGATTTCCCTTCTTGTTGAGTAACTTATCCTGGAATGTGCACATAAAGAACATCAGCTCTACCGCTTTCCGGATATTATGCGTTCTCCGCCACAAGCTCAAGACTGCCCCACCTAGTGTTAAGCTACTGCCCTACTTTTCCTTCATTAGACCAAACTTGAGTGCGCCTCCATAGTTTGGGATCCCCACACTAAAATTAACATTAAAACTTAGAAGGAATACAAAAAAAGCAGTACGACTTATTTATAGTAAATTTATGACAACTGCAATACTAACTCAAAATGGTATAGAATCATTACAAATACGAAGGAAAAAAAGTAGACTATAGTTTCTTTCAGATATAGTTAACCATAGGCTATCCTTAGACACCGCAGCATACGTATCCCCCCTTGTTAAGCAGACCCACTCGGCACCGCTATCCTCACTCTCTAACGCCAATCTTCACAAGGACTGACACTTTTTGGTACTCTTTTTTTCCCGCAAACAATAGCTGATTGGAATAAACTAACCGAAGCATTTCACCAGCGCCCGTGACCAGTAAACACTGTTGTTCTTTCCTGACATCCTTAGAATTGTAATATGACCAAGTTGTTCAATTGTTCCTTTTTTTTATTTATTTAATTTTTTTAAGTCGTAACCCTCCACCTCATATACAAAGAAATTGTGTAAAAAAAACGCCTTTCAACCTTGTTTCATTCTGTTACTTAGTGGGTATCGTGCGTCTATTACTCACCGTGCTTGGATTTTTGCCCGCAGTATTTGATAAATAAATAAAATAAATAAATAAAAATGCGACAGAAAGTGCCAAGAACCTGCGCTTGCTGGGTTTCGCGAGTATTTTTCCACAGCGCCGCGTTGGTGCTTGAAATTCCTTCGCAAAAAAGACCAACTACAAGCGTCATATCGGGAGAGGAACAATGTTAACAGATCCAATACAGCGTAATAGAAGAGTAAGATAACCACAACGTTACTAGACTAGGTTCAGTTTTCAAACTCCCGTGAGTGCGCGGACCGGCCACCGATTCTCGCATCTCGTGGCGCTGCTGTTCCATCTTGATCGGCCAGTGCGGCGGAGGCGCGAAGGCGTGCATGGGCATGCAGTCTGTGCGCGCGGTTTGGTGTGGTGTGTTTGCGCGTGTCTTGCTCAGTTTTGTTTGGCCTAGCCGCGTAGTGCTGACTTCGGTCAGCGAGTGAGTGATGCCGACGTGCTGTGTACCTGGGTGCACGAGCGGCTATGCGACGGACATCAAGAAGTCAGCCCGTCATTTCTTCACCGCTCCCAGCGACGAGACGCTTCGCTCCGCATGGAACAGGGCCATTCCGCGCGCGGACAAAGAACTCTCGGCGAAGTCGAAGGTTTGTGACCTGCATTTTCACGACCAAGATATCTGCAAGAACTATGTGCATGTAATTCATGGAACTGTTGTGGAAACGCCACGTGGGAAATGGAGCCTGATTGATGGAGCTGTTCCGAAGGTTTTTCTGAACCTGCCTGCTTACCTCTCGAAGCCACCCCCCAAAAAAGCGGAAAAGAAGAGAGAGCCTCCTGAATACTACTTGTCAAGGTGTTGTGTATGGCCTCGGAAAGGAGTGCGACTCCAACAAAGAAAACGCTGAGCCCGCTACAGACATCGAATCTGCCGCCGAACGTGAGCTCACCCTGAGTGACATAGAGCGTGTCGAGCTGCCACCTTCGTGGCGGACGATTACAATTGGAGACGGCAGTGAAGTGCTTATCGCATTTTTTACAGTCAGCTCACCAGCCAGCGGGGTCGTTCAAATAGAAAAATGCATTTGCATTTGGGAGAAAAAAGCTGGCAACCGTAAGCGCACGCGGACGCGTAGCAAAGGCTTACTTGAGTGTCAGCATTACCACTATTGATGACTTCAAGAAACTCCTTACGAAAGTTGACAGACTTCTAGTTTGTCAGGGACAAGGGACTGGTAGCAGCAGCTGCTGCACATCTCGTAAGTGCAGAGTCCTTTCGTTCAAGGCAACTTACGCATTCTGCAGCACTCAGAAAAAACGCATGCAAAGAGATGCATGTAGGAAGAAAGAACAAGAAGCGCGGAGGCAACTAAAGATGAAAAATCTCAAGAAGAAGGCGATGAGGGCAGCAGCAGCAAGAATTTCGTTTCTAGAGAGCATCAAGAACTTGAAAGAGCAGTTGTCCGCAAAAGATTCAGTGAAACTGAAAGATGCACTTGGCTCTCTGCCACCAATACAGCAACTGGCTTTTGAAACTTCTCTGAAGCAAGTGCAAGCAAAATGCCCGCAAGGAATGCGCTACACAAGGATGTGGGTGACGAACTGCTTGCTGCTTCGCATTGCAAGTCCTAAAGCATATGGCTTACTGCGCAGCATGAAGCTTCTTCCACTTCCCACAAGCAGCCGACTCAACCAGATCGTATCAGGCGTACCTTGTGAATATGGATACAATGCTGTTGCTCTAGAAACAATTCAAGCTTTCTTCAAGGACAAGCCTGGTGTGCAAAGGTGTGGAACGCTTGTACTTGATGAAATCAAACTGAAAGAGTCGGTCGACTTCAACAGGTCAACTTACAAATTTGATGGGTTTGTCGACTTTTCGAATACAGCAGGACAAAGCAGGGTCACATCTGCTGACCATGCTCTAGTTATAATGTTCATCCCTTTGTTTCACAAATGGGTGCAGCCAGTGGCAAGTTTCGCCACAAAAGGCGCAGCTCCTGGTTTTGTGCTTGCCAAACTGGTTCTAGAATGTGTTTTGCAGCTTGAACGACACAGTGCATCAGTCATCGCAGTGGTCAGTGATGGTTCAGGGAACAATAAATCGATGTGGACCCACCTTGGAGTTTCAGGCAAGCTTGCAAATCCATTTAACAAAATCCCGCACCCTACCCTTGAAGACGGACGGTTCCTTCACTTCCTCTGTGATGTACCGCATATCATCAAGTGTGTGAGAAACCATCTTCTGTCACACACATATGCGAAGGTAATATTCGCTAGGTTTTCTGAACATTTTAACTGCGTAAGTTCAATACTGCATTTCTCATGTTTTGTTTAATCTATTTCCAGGCGGGCCCTCACTGCATCAATTTCAAACATTATCAGCAGCTTTATGAAACTGAGAAAAAGGCGCAGTTGAAAGTTGTCCCTAAGCTCACACACTCACACGTGAATCCGGGAAAATTGGAAAAGATGAATGTTCGACTTGCAGCACAGGTAAGCTGTTTTTATTTCTTAGTGTTTTTTTCCCGGGCCTAATTTTTCAATACTTAAGAATATTCTTTGTTATTTGCTCAACAAATTGCTTGAAACAATTTCTTGTGTTGAATTCCATTGCAGCTCTTAAGTAGGAGCGTTGCCATTGGTTTGAAGTTCTACAGAGAACAAGGTGAACCAGATTTTGAAGGGACTGAGGGCACTGAGATGTTTACTCTGCTGACGAATGATTTGTTTGACACTCTGAATGCGAAGTGTCCCATGGAAGGCATTCGCAGAAACTCTCCAAAGATAAAGGTGAGTGTTTTTGAGCTTTTTTGCTGAAATCCTTGAAAATTACGGGATGGCTGTCAAGGTGTCTTCTAACATTCCTCTCCATTTCTTATACATATATTTCTCTTGTGTAATACAGGAATGTCATTGCATTGAAATACATTATCACACAATGCCCTGCTTTCTCTGTAGGTCATCAGAGACTTCCTCGACCTTGTACACACAACAGAGAAAAAGCAGCGTTCGAGAGAACACAAGAATGTTCGCATCGCAGCAAACAATAGAGTCACTTCGTGTGACTCTTATGCCTGTTCTGGACGTCATCTCTCATTTGCACAATAAGGAAGTGGTGTATGTGTTAACAGCAAAGCTGAATCAGGGTCCTCTGGAGGTGAGTGGCAGTGCTCATCTCTTTCCATGCACCTTATAGTCTTTGCGTCTGGTCTTAAAACTATCTGCTCTCTTTTACAGCGCTTCTTTGGAGTTGTGAGAAATTTTGGTGGCGATGAAGATCACCCCACAATCACTCATTTCAGCCAAATATTCAGGCTTCTCAGCCTATACACACCGCTGAAGATGGCAACGAAGGGGAACTGCTCCGGTGATGCGGACCCAGTACTAATCTCCGTTGAGGAAAGCCTTAATGCGGGCAAGTTGACAGCTCTCGCCCACAAGCAGGCTCGAGAAGAAAGGCTGGCTGGGTTCCTACAGAGGATTCAGTTGCGAGAGCACGCACCTGATGATGACTTTCAGCAACTCTACAATCGCCCTGTCGCAAGAGATGCGGTTTTATATTATCTCGCTGGGTATGTTGTGAAGAAAGCAAGAAAATTCTCCACCTGTTCTGACTGTCTCGGCACGCTCACGGGCACCTCCAATGTTCCACCAGCGGCAATTCTGACCGAAATGCGGTCATATGTACCCGGCGCCCTGCAGCAACCTTCAAGTGCCCTGACGTGCCTACTTTCAGGTATTGAGGGCGTCATTGAAGAGAAGACTCAATCTAAGGAGGTGTTCGGAGACCTATTTTGGACAATTGTGGCAGAACTCAGCCAGGATACTCTTGTGCGTGTTGGTTGTCAGGTGCATTTTGAGGTGTTCACCGCCCGGATCATCAAATTTTACTTGGTGACACGAATGCATTTTTATGCGCGGTTCCTGCGACGGGAACGTGCCGTAAATGCGCAAGTAAAGTCTGCCCGCAAGCGAGCAAAGCTCATATAGATCGTGACGTTGCACTTGTGAATGTGGTGCTCTGATGGACGAAAGTAGTGCTGGCTTCATTTTTTTTTTTTCATCTCGCAATAAAGAGCTGAGAGAGTGTATATACCATGAGTTGTCTTATATTTATTGACGCCACTTTACATTATGTACACCTATTGGCATGCTGGTTGTTACTTCACGGCTGCGTCCGCGATTAAGAATAGTTGACCAGAAAGGATTAACAGGCTTTTCCTACGAAACACAGTTAACTAGAGTCGCACGAACGTGTAGCGCGTTTTCAAGACCGTTACTGCGAAGATACGGTGGCGCGTCGTTCTGACACTGAAAGCGAAATTAGCTTTGAAAGGAGCCGGGCGTCTTGATGGCGGTAACGGAATTGAATCAATTTTATTCAAGTGCACAAAGTTACACTTAGGAAAGAGGCGACTAAAGGCATTGGCGCCTGACGACGTCCACCCACCTGAAACAGTTGTAACGGGAATCAACAGCTCGTTAACAGAGCCTAGCTGACGGTCAAGGCTGCTGGAGCTCTTGAAAACGCACCTCATCAGCGCACTCCGGGAGAGCGCAGCGGCGATTTTCACAATCGGTCTAGTTTTGCTGTCGATATGCTAAACACGAGACCATAAATATATTAAAAAATAATCGGAAAAAAGCATCTGTAGCGATTGCGCGAGCGAAGTCTCGGGACCCGAGCGTGTTCGACAGTGCGAGAGATTCACTCGCGTAGAGCTGCTTGCGGCGCTCCCGCCATCTGGCGGCGAGCCAAGGAACGGGGGGCGCCCGCAATGTATTGCGCCTGCGGAGAGTTTGAAAACTGAACATAGTCTAGTAACGTTGGATAACCAGGCGTCACACAATGCGCATTGCGTAATGATTCAGTGGTTTCAAACTTACCGCATACTACAAAGGACTAAGGTATAATTTTACGACGTCGTCAGCGACAACATTACGAAAGTGTATATATGCTTTACAGACGAGTAGTCAGCTCCTCGCTTCTCCACAGAATGATGAATAATGGCATCGTTGCTACTCCTCTACCTTCACAAAATTATGACAAAATTATGACGAGCGCACATTTGATTCACTTATTAACCACTCTGCCTTCAAAATTGCAATAATGTCTTTTAATGTAGCCGGTGTGCTGACATTTCAGAAGTACTCCATTGGAACAGACCCTAATTTCTGTTTTTATGCCGACAGGCGAGACTGCTAAGGAGACTATTATATGCATGCGGCTTTGCCAAGATTGCTTCAGCCAAACGATGATTATGCCTCGAAGAGTGGTCGGTAGGCGAAAGCATGATGACTGTCTTCTGCTATACGTGTATGATCTGGCTAGGATGCTTTCATTTCTATCGCGCTGATATTTCGAGCCCATTTAGCTCGGCGCTTTGCAATACTGCAACTAATAATGATTTTTCGAATTTTGCGTGGTCATAAGCACGATATGATTATCAGGCACTCCGCAATGAAGGGCTCCGGAAATGTCGATCGCTTGGGATTCTTTAATGGCCAGCTCCGGTGATTTTTTGACCGTGTCAGGGTAATGGTGCTTTTATGTTCCTGAGACACTCTTGTCACGCGCCCGATAGCTGAAATGCTGAGCAAATTCGAAAATAATTTTTAATAACCAAAAAGGCGCAATACCCAAACCGAAACCCAACCGAGTGTACTGTCTGCGTATGACGTAGTAGTTTGTTACGAACGGGAAGTCGTGCAAGGCATGCTGGTCCCGCCGGCGCGGAATATCGCACTCTCCTCCACAGAGAACAGAAAATCGCGCGCCAAACCAGTGAAGCGCCTGCCAAACACCGTCGCCTTGTGGCCAGCACAATATACGCTGTAGCGGCCTAGGTTAGCGAACCCATCGGCTGCGTCAATTCCGTCGACCGGCAAATTATATTTAACGTGTATTCCATGTAGCCACAGCCGTCTCTGTCTGGTGCATGGCCGCGTGACTCAGTAGCGTAATTGTTTGGAATAAGTAGTGTGGAAAGATCTTGCATAAAAAGTGGATATTTCATCAATCGTCTGAATGAATGCCTATAAAACTTTGGAAACGAATAAATATAATAAAGGCTCATTCGCAAAACTTCGTGTCGTCTAACTTCGCTCCTTGTTCTGCAGTCACAGGTTTGCGGTCAATAAAACACGTCATAATTTCCCACGCCGGCCGTTCGCCATATTACATCACATATTATTTCACACATTACATCATATTACGTCATCATGCATGCACCACGTATTAAGTTCCGCAATCCGTGTGCACGCTCACTTAGTTTTCTTGCAAATAAATCTTATAAGTAGCATCCTCTAACACGAAAGCGTAACAGTATATTTTTAGTAGAATGACTGTTGGAAAAGCGGATAAAACTATTCGGTGGGTAGACAAAAGTACGTAGTCTTGCGCTGCAGTGCGCACTACCAGACAATAAACTTGATCACTCTGTATATGGCAAAGCTCATAGATGCAAGTCTGCAGAAGATAACGCTACTCTTCATTATTTGTTTCTGCAATAGCAAGCGGGCACATTTCGCGAGCGAAGTTCCAACAATGAGAAGCATAGCACGGCAGAAAAAAATGCGCGCACGCAATCTAATTTTGATTGTATCACCGTTTTCAACATACGTTGATCAATTTGCGTGTCATGGGACTATGAAAAACATAACTTTTGGAGCTGATTTTACTTGACCGATTAGGTAGATAGAGCTCCGCACGCGTGAGAAAAAATAGGAACATGCAACTGCGCAGTAGAACAGAGGTTTAGATTTCCTTATGCATTACTTTCTCCTATATTTGATATCTAAAGTAATAAACTTAAGTTTTATAAACGGCTTCTTGACGTGACGGAACTGGAATTATCTATAGTGAAGGTAAGGTATATATACGCAAGTTTTCATATTCGAAGTCTTTGTCATACTTATTTCCAGTAATTATATATAAAAGATGCTTGAAGATTGCGGCGCGTAATAAATCCTGGTGGAACTAATCCTTGAGGTGAATTGTTGGAGAGAAAAATTATGAGAGCTTTCTTGTCAGGCAACCTGTTATGTAGCAACGCCATGTCAATCGAATTATGAGCGAAACGTAATTTTCCCACAGGACTGTAACGCTTCTTCAACACCGTGTAATTTCCCCAATGAGTCCCAAAGATCGTACTTCCTTTTCAGAATTGCATAAAATTTCGTTCTTTTGATTGGGCGGCTCTACGTAAAGGACTCTTAATTATTTACCTCACAATAGTAAGCGGGCAAGTTTCACAGGAGAGGTGCCGCGAGCGATGTGAAGTACAACAGAAAAAACCTGTGCGTTTCATTAGATCATAGGACCTAACAGACTTTGTGTTTAACATTGTCATCATGAAACTAAAAGACTTAAAATTTTGGAGAATCAACTACAAATCTGTCTCTCTCTCTCTCGCACAAAATTCCTGGCTATGCCACTCTATCAAACTGCCATCTTTAAGCCAACAAAAACCATTATATACAGTGCGACTCTGCACATCTCAAAACGATATCAAGCACCTTCAGCAGTGCAGACATAACGTGCGATCAGCAAGTAATCGCCTAGGTTAAGTGATTGCATCACTCATTTTACGAATGATGCAATCACTTACACAATAACGAGCGTAGCGGTCTTAACTCGTTAAGTGACAGTTTTAATGGGGCATCTGCAACTTATTTTGTAAGGTGCATGTATAGGCCTCTTGTTTTTGTTTTTATGTGTATATTATACCAGTGGAGTACCACATTTTTTTGTTGCAACTTGCATGGTTATATCCTTTTTATTTATTTATTTTATGTTACGTTACACCTGTATGTGCAGTGTATTCAATTTTGCTCGTTGACTGCGTTTAGTTTCTTCTGCCATTACGTCGCATGAATGTATTCTGTTGGGCCTCAGGCGCACTCAAGCTACAGTTTTGTAGCTTTTGGTCTGGGGTCCCTTCCCCCTTTCGTATGGGCAAAATTAAAGACAATTATTATCAAATAAGGTTACAGGACCTAAGAATTTCATAACAATTGTCAAAAATTAACGTACATAATTAGAAACGCTGCAACACCCTCTTGGGGGCGATCTGACCAACGCAAAGAAGATAATATTGCACAATAAACGTCTTTGAATCACAGATTTTAGAAGTCTAATGAAGATGGAAGCAAATGTCTATAGTGATTTCAATAAGACAAGAAGGATTAAAAATGTGCACTTCATTTTACTTCTTGCTTTGTTCCCATAAAATGTGCTCTATGACCGTCCTAATGGTACAATGCTTTTTATGCACCATGAAAGAAACGTACAGGCCTTTTCTCAAGCTGGTACACAAGAAATATCACAGCATGAATATGATAAATAGAAAGAGCGTAAGAATATCTTATCTGAAAAAACTTTTACACTTGGACAGACGATGACAAACAATTACATATGGCTCAGAGCCGCGACCTGTTTGCAGCCTCGTTTGCTATAGCTTCTGCAGATGTCTAAACGTTCACGGAGCGGACGTAAGCACATTTCACGCTGCTCGCTCGTTTTCCATGGCAGAGGATTTCAGTCGAAATACATCACGACACTGTAGTTTTGCAAGCTGTGTAAGCCAAGCGCTAAGTCATAAAGAGCAACAGCCTGGATTGCGAGCTACCCGTACGCAACAAATTCCGAGGCTTCGCTGACGGGAGTATAAAAGCTAGCTGCGGCAGGTTACTTCCCACCAGAAGACATCTGCCATCGCCACGGAGTCGTTCGCTGTAAAAGGACGTTGCTCGTCAGGCGTGCAAACCTCCTGAAACATCGCGATGATTTTTGCTGTAAGTCGTGATATGGTGCTCTTTTCTCCTGCGACCGTATCAACTAATAGCTTGGATATTTTTTTTTTTACTAAAGCGGGTGCCCATATGCGATTACGCATAGAGTTTATTTGCGATGACTGGGCATGGTGGTAGCGGTCCATAGCGAAGATAGCAGTGCTGCTCAGGGAAATAGTATATTTTACTGCACTGAGACAGTAAGCATCCTTACGACGCCTACGTGACGAGCATGCAAGCTGCAAGTAATTCACCAAATAGCATTTCCAATGTTCTTCGCGACTTATATTTTATTAGTAAAAATAACAATTTAGCGGGCTTTGCGTTCCAAAAGCGCGATTTGAGTATAAGCCAAGACGGAATGAGGGACTCTGAATTAACTTTGACAGGCTGATTTGCTTTACAGTTCACCTTCATCTAAGTACGCGAGTGTTCTTGCAATTCACCCGCGTGCAGTCACCTATGTGCTTTGGTATGTTTGCCCTTTCATCATTGCACAGTTAGACGTTAATGGGCATTCCAGACGAGCAGAACACGCAGATCTCACTGCGCAATGTGCTGTTATGGATTGATTTATGAGGGAAAGCTCCGGCTCGTGTATCGGCAATGTTTCCATTTTTCATTTCTCTATAGCAAAAGAAGGTTCTAACTTGCAGTATTTGAAGTCTGTTCGTAAAATGCCTCCACATGAGCGACGTTCGATACGAATGCCTCTCAGTTATTGTTGTAAACGTCGACCCCTGTGTACGTACAGCATATCAAGTACGATGCCACTGTATTCACGGGGCCGTGACTGTTCAGTCGCGCTTGAACTAGTGCAGAGGATTTTTAAGGATACGTGCATCGCCTACATGTTTGGTAGAAGTAGTTCGCAGTTTTCAAGTCACATTTAGAATGATGAAGCGATCTGCGCGATTTCTAAAATCCACGCGGCTTTCATCGAAGGAAAAGCATAAATTTGCTCTCTAATATTTCTGCAACAATGACGTATTTGTTTCCGCCAAACAAAAGGTGCCAGTTCTGCTTCTCCGTCTGTTTGGTGGGTCCGTACGCGCAACACCGTACCCAGCCGACTCAAGCATCACAACGAGGCGCCAACTACGGCGACCACCCGGCTGCTGCTGTCCCTTACGCGGGACAATACGGTGCTTATGCCTCTGTGAGTATGAAGCTCCCTTTTCTTGTCACCGCGACGCACAATTTTTTGTTAGGTAGCTTTGTTTTCTCGCTTCTGCGCATTGACAGCACTGACCAATCAACACTAACTATGGGGCGAGAACTACCCGCATAAACGTACCAGCGCAATTGGATAATATTGAGTAGTACGAACGCCTCAGGTGGTGAAGGTGGGTGCGGAGTAAAACAGGCGTGCCCTACGTAGATCTTGCGACATCATGCGCGAACGTACTACTCCTACCTGCTCCGTCACTGCTTAACAATGGAATAGATATTATCACGCGATTTTCGTGCACATTATTAGCCGCATGCTCGTTACCGATGATGCCACAGGGGCCTGATAACGACTGAAAAGTTACATCATGCCCTTTCTCTATTAGTTCATGGCACAGATGTCTTATTACCATTGCCGATCTTGAAGCCGACACTGTAGAGCAGTTTGAATACACTGCAGAGCTGATTTTGAATCTGTTCTCTGCCGCATGCGGCTTTGGGTGTCCTTCGCGAATGTCTTTCTTGCCGCATCGGAACGGTAGACAGTGCTGCAAGTGACCATTGCGGCACTGATAAAACCATCAAACCCATCCTATGTCATTGCCCTCAGTACAGCTCCCAGAGACAGTCCCTCTCAGCACTGTTTACGGTCTTCGACGGCAAGCCGCAATCTGAGGAAGCAATCTTGGAATGCCGGAAAAATCGAGATTCACGCCAAAAAGCGACAAGTGAACCTACAAGTGAACCGTCTTGTTCAGCGATTGTGTTATCTATCTGTTAATTGATGTGTGTTTCTACTTACCTCCCACCCTCTCTCATTCTTATGTTCCCAACCTTTATGTGCCCCTTATCCCATCCCCAGTGCAAGGTAGCGAACCGGATATCTATTTTCTCGTCAACATCCCAGCCTTTCCACATTACATTTATCTCTCTCTTTTAATGTGCACAATGTGGTACATCCTCGATCTGGTAGGTGACACTAATGACAATTATTGTGAAGAATCCTTTGTGTTCTTTTTTTTTTTGTTTATTTTCGGGCTGTACTTGATACTTAAGGTGAATGTCTTAGCGCAAATTGAGTTTCTTTTCTAGGGCATGCGTATAAGAGTGTGACGTTAGTGAAATAATAACTCATGTGAATCGCAGAAACTCCTCCTTCCAGGTAGTATTGACCGATAACCGAATTACGTTGTGTAGATTACCGCCAGGGCATTTTCCTGACATTGGAAACCCGCAATTACAATTGTGTGGAGCTTAATGTGCCGAAAAAACATCTCCTTGAGCATAATGTTGAAATTGCGGCAGACTGCGATACACGCCATGGCGATATTGAAACTTAAGAAAATGTTTATTGTTTTCGCATATGAATGCCCTGTATTTAAAAGCACGTGAAGACAGATGACGCGTCATTTTGTATCCCAATGTGCGAAATCATCGAAGCTTTTATTTTTGTGTTCTTTAGCTTTTTCAGAATCCGGCACCATACAGTCTCGGCTACGATCCGATGGGCCGATTCAACAATCAGCTCTTCGGCACTGGGCAAGACGGCTCTGGCATTTTCGCGGCCCGTTTGTACGGCTACCCGGACGCCACTAGCCCCTATCGCCAGATGAACTATGCCGATGCTATGCAAGGCTTTCCGGCTTCGTTTGGAAACGTTGGTGCCAATAACCAGCGTGCTGCTCATGGTGTTAGCAACACTGCGGCCTTCAACACGGCACCGACCATCCGACCTGTTCTGGCAGGGTCTCCCCAGGAGGCTGCTGCTGCAGCCTACGGGCCAAGGACTTCGGCACCTAACACCGGAGGTTACGGTGCTTACGACCGGACAACAGCGGACCCGTACGTACTCGCTGCACGCGCTTTCGAGTACGCTCAGTACGGACGTTTCGGCTATGGGTCCAGCGAGGCGGCTCCCAGTGGTCCCTCCGCCAGCAACTTCTCTCCCTATGGTCCCACCGACTACGCAGCAGGTTACATCCCAGGTGCTAATACAGCCGTGGCAGCGTACGGAAACCGGCGTCCCTCCTATCACAGTTACCGGAGTCGTTAGAAAGCGTGAAAGACAACTGGCAGCAGCACATGAAACAAATACCACGATAAGTGTGGGAATATGACTGTCAGAACCCATAGTGTATCTAGAACGTACTACTTAAAGGAGAAAGTAAAGAGATGTCTGTTAGGCATGATTGTTCAATGTGTCATTTTTATTCTGCTTTTCGTAGTGTTTTTGCTGATAGAAATTCTGTTCAGGACCCAAAAAACAAAGGGAAAGGGTGGAGTCTTCATCATCTCGTTACCACTCGAACTTTTTACCATACAGGCCGCTTCTCGTGATCCATGATTGACTTGCTGTGTGTATTGCATACACCAGTAAACCAAAAGCCATGACAAATATTTTGAAATCAGCCAAGACGATGTTACGACGAAACGCCTATCGCCAGTTCAAGCTTTTTGTGTTTCGGGCCATGGTAATAATTAATGTGGGGGTTTTTCATCCCAAAACCCAGATATGATTATAAAGGACACCGTATCGGAGGGCTCTGGTAATTTTGACCAACTGGTGCTCTTTAACGTACACCTAAATCTAAGTGCACAGGTGCCTAGCATTTCGCCTCCGTCAAAATGCGCCCGCATCAGCCAGGATTCAATTCCGCGGCCATCGGGGCAGAAGTAGAACACCATAACCAATAGACTGCCGTGGCGGGGTCGTGTGCCACGCTCTTGTGGCTGAAAAAATATAAATCAACGCCTCAAAAAAAAAAAAAAAAGCCGTCGACGCATGTTACCGACGTCCGCCTCGGTGCATCAGTGGCTAGGGTGCTCGGCTGCTAACCCGAAGGCGGTCGCATTTCGATGGAGGCGAAATGGTAGAGGCCCGTGTACTGTGCGATGTCAGTGCAGGGTTAAAGAACACCAGATGGTCAAAATTTCCGGAGCCCTCCACCAAGGCGTCCCTCATATTCATATCGTGGTTTTGGGAAGTAAAACCTCGCATATTATTATTATGTTACCGATGCTTGGAATGTTCGAAGCAGTAGCCCACTATTCGGTAATTCATCATGCTCCATTTGCCAATAGTGATATTGCGAACGAAACGTAAAAGGAGGCTTGAAAAAAATATAAATGCTTTAATCACCAGGAGTATGATGTTACTAAAATCAAACGTTAGCTATATTTTGCAGATGCACATAATCCGATACACTATAATATGTTTGAGAAAACCACTTCACACACCAAAAAAAAATGTGGTTGATCCCTCTGATATAGGATCGGTTTAACTCACGAAAGTGAAACGAGTCTTGAGAGAAGCAGTTGAATGTTTATAACGCATTGTTATATAATGTCTATTGATGTTTAGTGGCTACGGCACCCTTAGATATTGACGTACCCATGTGGACGCCTGGTGATACTCCTCCACCCCGACAAGCAATGACTCGCGACCGGGATACATTTTCCCGAGAGACTGCCTTGCACGCACCGGAACATAGCGCAAATCACACATGAACCACAGGCGTTTTGAATCTGTGCAAGCGAAACCGAACGCGTTTTCACTAAATCGTTTTGTGAACTCACGGCCCGCTGCGGCGGAGGGTGCGTGATTTATTGGTCGGCGACCGTTCTGTGACTGTGCTTGATAAGTGGCGTCGTGTTGGCGAGCAGCATCCTGCTGGTGGGTCGCTTAAGGCGAAAGTGCAATCATTTCGGTCCTGCTTCGGTGTGTGTATCGCAGCCAGTTCGGTCGCGATGCGCTCAACTTCGGAAACGCGAGAGTTCTCATCTTGAGCCGTGAACGCGCGAAGGCCTCCGGCTTCCCTCCTGGCGTGTCCCTCGCTGCACCAAACTGACTTGTGCGACATTCGCCAGTCGACAACCGTTATCTTTCGGCGGCGCTTAATGCAGCGGTTCACGTAGTCGGTGCCCTTGCACCCGTATCAGTAGATGGCGGAGAAACAGTTGGTGCATATGGAAGCTGGACACGCGAGCACAACGCTAAAGACAAGGCACGTAACTGACGCACTAATACAACGCGAAAGATTGAAGGTCTCCGCCTCCGCTCAGGGGGGTCCGTGAGCCGCAACCCGCACGACACGAGCCAGCAACGCTGGGAGTAAGAACCGCTTTTAATTCACGGCTCAAAAGAGTCTCACCAAGCCTTCCAGGCCGGCACAACACGGCACAAACGCATACAAGAAAGAGAAGGACCAAAGGCCCGGAACGAACAATCCCGCAGGCTGGCGGTCAACGGAACATGGGACGCGAAACGTAAAGACCGGAAAGCAAACGAACTCACACGCATATGGCAATAGGAAACGAGCCACCGACTCGCCTTAGCGAACGCCCCAAACCGGCGAGGCCCCTGCTCTGCAGCACTCACGGAGGAAACCCTGGGCGCGTCCCGCGACCATCATCACATCCCCATGCCCCCCGGCCGAAAAGCCCGCGGGCTCGTCTCACCTCCCTTCTTATCGGTTCGCGTCGATCTGCCCCGCCCCCCCTGTGGCTTTTTCCAACGCTGCCGCTCGTCACGCGCATGAACAATGTAGCGTGTGTTATCCTTCCGCCTGCTTCCAGCGTGCGTGCTGCAGATAAGGGCCTATAGGCCCGACACTCCCCCCCCCACACAAGAATGGACACTCCACTGAGTGTCATAGTCCGCAGACTACTACAGGCAATAATGAACACCACATAAATAGAAAAGAGTACACTGAGAAGCGGTCCCGGATTAGTCTAGACAGTTCGTCAGGCACCACCACACATCACAGTTCGTCGCATGTCCTTGTCCTGATGGTGGCACCGAACGGGGCCTGCACGCACATCACACATCACATCACAATTCGTGACCTGTCCTTGACCCGATTGTTGCACAGAACGGAGCGTGCGCCTGGCGTGTATCGGCGTTTACAGCAGCCGGTGTCGGCGTTCCATGAGGGTGTCAGCCTTGTGCTCTGTCACAGGCTAGTTGGCAATGATATTGTTGCGGGGTGTTCTGCGAAAGGCAATATTACAGCAGCATGACAACATAAAAGCACCGCATCTTGATTGACGAACAACGCATACGTAGGACAGCAATGTTGACGATAGCGGGGAAATATGTTTACGCATCTAGTGGGACGCTCGTAGTAAGCTCTGAGGTCGCACACGTTTACAGGGCCTGCGACCACCGCGTTTGTTTTTGAGGAGGTATGCCAACCTAGAAATCTGCTTTACAATCACGTAAGGACCATCCCATCGTGGTGCGAGGGAGGCAGCAAACCCTTTTGCTGCATCACTGAGTGGATGTGTGCGGCGGAGCACCTCATCACCGACCGCGAACTCTAGTGGTCGCCTGCCCTTGTTATATTGGTTGCAATGTTCCAGGCGGGCTAGTTCCAAGTTCTCCCTGGCCTCCCGCAAAAGTTTCGCTCCAGCGACTGGAAAGATTTTGCGCTAACGTTGCGTAGTTGTAGCGCGGTGATTCGGAGTCATGAGTGAGCGCATGTTCGAGAGGAAATTTGAGCTCGCGACTAAGTAGGATGGCTGCCGGAGTAAAGCCAATTGAACGATTTACTGTTGTTCGCGTGGTGAATGCCATTTCCTGTACGCGGGCGTCCCAGTCCCTGTGCCGGTCAGTGAAAGCCACCAACATTATTTTAAGGTTTCTGTTGACGCGCTCGGTAATGTTGGCCTGAGGGTGGTAAGGTGTCGTTCTTTTGTGGTGTACGCCAAGAGCTTTGCAGGTGTCCGCGAATATTCTGCCTGAGAAATATGTGGCATTATCTGTTATTAGCTGCTTTGGAAAACCGGAACGAGTGAACGTCTGCAGCAGACAATCCCAGATTACTTTTGAATCCAGCCGGTGTAACGGATACAGGTCTACCCATTTCGAAAAATGGTCAGTGATTACTAATAAGTATCGACACCCCTTCGCTGATCTGGGGTACGGGCCCATTGCGTCAAAGGCAACGATTTCCCATGGGTACCTGCTTTCTACAGATTGCATGAGGCCCGGTGGTTTGCCTCCCCTCGGCTTTGCGGTCTGGCAGGTAGGGCAAGTGCGAACATATGTTATGACGTCCTTTCTCATGTGCGGCCATGTGGCGACGCGACACAACTTTTCAAATGTTCTCTTGCCATCACTGTGACCGGCGAGGCGTGTGTCATGAATATACACCAAGAACGTTTTGCGTAGTTTCCGAGGAATGGAAACGCGGATCGAGGGCCTCGCCATCATCCGTCTCAAGTGCGGGTACGTAACGCAAGAGCAGGCCGTCATCGGCTTGCAAGTAGCTGCCATAGGTGTTTGCAGACCGTGTGTTCCCGGTGGGACTGGCAGCGCCCAGGCCACTGCATATCTGCTTGCACTGGTTGTCGCTTCTCTGAGCATCGAGGAGCTGCTGTCGTGAGACCAGTGTTCCCCAGGCATCAGCAGGCACTGTCACAACCAGGACCTCGGGGGCCGGTTCATCATCCCCGGACAGCGGCGCTCGGAAAAGCGCGTCAGCCACTTTGTTGCCGGTGCCTTTCTTGTATTCCACTTCTGTAATTATATTTCTGCAGAGAAAGAGCCCACCGGGCCAGACGACCGGATGGATTTTGCAGCATTTACAGCCATGACAGCGCCTGGTGATCGGTCTGAATCGTAAATGCAGCTCCATCCAGATACATATCGAACTTCTTCAGCGCGAATACGATCGCAAGGCACTCTTTCTTTGTTACGGTGTAGTTCCTATCTGCGCCCGAGAGCGTGTGGCTCGCGAATGCTAGAGGGTAAAGCATCCCTTGATACTCTTGGAGCAAAACTGCTCCAAGGCGGTATTCACTTGCATCGGTCTGCACAGTGAAGGGTAAGTTTAGGTCAGCGAGGCGCAGCCGTGCTGTATCAGCAATAGCCTCCGACAGAGCCTGGAATGCTTCCTGTTCCATGTTAGTCCAGGACCAATGGGCACCTTTGCGCAGGAGCTGGTGAAGGGGTCTTGCCAGATCGGCGCAGTGAGGAATGAAGCGGCGGTAGAAGCCCACCATACCCAAAAACCGCTGCAGGCTCCAAACCCCCCGTTGGTGGTGGAAAGTGCAGGATCGCCTGAAGTTTCTGTTCGTCTGGACGTATTGTGCCTTGCTCGACAATGAAACCTAAAAGGTTGATCCTGTTTGAGACCAACTGAACTTTCCGGGGGTTGATTGTGATGCCTGCATCCTGCATTCGTTTAATACAGTGGTTAGGTGGATCAGGTGCTCATCGAATGGTTTCCGAAAAGACTACCACGTCGTCCATGTAAGCCATTGCATAGTTGAATTTGGCATCTCGAAGCACAATGTCCATGACACGCTGAAATGTGGCCGGTGAATTGCACAATCCGAAAGGTAACCTCGAAAATTCGAACAACCCTCTGTGGCAGGTAAATGCAGTTTTCTCAGCATCGCACTCTGCTAACGGAATTTGCAGGAAGCCTCTGCTACAGTCAAGGGTAGTGAAAAATTTGGCGGCCCCAAGGGAGTACATAACAGAGTCGATTGATGGAAAGGGGAGTACGAGTCTCGAACCGTGACGGCGTTTAACCGCCTGTAGTCAACGCGCAACCGCGCCGAGCCGTCTTTCTTTGGAGCTAAAACAACTGGAAACGCCCAGGGGCTGTTGGACGCTCTTACGGCACCGGTGGCGAGCATTTTGTCGAGGGCAGCGTCCAGAAGTGCCCGCTTGTGGACGCTCAGGGGACGCGGATTGAAACGGATAGGACGGACACCGCCTGTGTCGATCCTATGTTCCAATACATTAACCTTGCCAGGAGCCTCTGTGAACATTGCTTCAAAGGACTTTAGGGCTGTTTCGATTCTGGCTTTTATCCCTGGTGGCCCTTTGAAGAATTCGACAACAGTAAGAAAGTCCTCTCTGGTCTCAAAGAACGGATGCACATTTGTTGCAAGCAAATCAGACTGGGGCTGTGGCGAAGTAGTCACGAACGTGAGTGGCTTTGCATTGATACCATGGCTGTAGGTGCCCGTACGGAGATCGAGCACGATTCCCGACTTGGCTATAAAATTGCGGCCCAAAATCACTGGGCAGGAAAGTCCGGGTAGGTGTAAGAAACTTTGCCGAAGTTTTCGCCCATCGAGTGTAACCGCTATACGAGCTGCAGACGTAGCAGAGACAACATGAGCAGAGGCCACGCGCAGATTAGTGTTTACACCTTCGCAAGGCTAAGCCTTTAATTTCTCGCAGGCGTTTTTGATGCGATCCCCGAAAACAAAAACAGCTGAGCCAGTATCTAAGAGAGCCGGGACCTTTACTCCTGCCATGGAAACCATCACTAGTGGTGCTTTATCAGCGTGGGCATCGAGGAGAGTGAATGTAGACGGAAGAGAGCTCACCGTATTGTCGAGTACACCGTGGCTGTTATCGGGCGGGGAGCACTTTGCAGGAGCGTTGGTTGCTTGTTCCTCTGGCAGTTGTCCGAGCGAGAAGGGATGCGGCTTTCTCCCTTTGCGCGTACGTTGCTTTGTCGAGGGCTTCCCGCGGCTTTGCTTCCTGGCGGCTGGATGATGTGAAGACCAAAACACCCTGCGTCGGGCCCTCTGCGGCGCGCCTGGCTGCTCTCGAAGACGAGCCGTAACCCACAGGAGGAGTCTCAGCAGGTGTTCCGGTACCTGCGTATAGTGAGAGGACCCCGGGACCCGGTAGAATGTTGGCCGGCGATTGGTATGCGCTCACCATCGCCGGCCCTGGTCGTTTCCCCGGCGGCCCGGTCGTTTGCCCGGCGGTCTGCTCGGGCACTGGCTCTTGTAGTGGCCCCGATCTCCACACTGGAAGCATACTGGAGGGTTCCTGCTTGTGTCTCCGGCATTAGAATGGGCGGCGGCTGCTACGGGTTGGCCTTGGGTCCATGCACCCGGTATGGGTGTCCCACGTTCGCGGGTTGTTGACGGGAAGGTGACCGGAGCAGGCAGATTGTGGTGGCTGAACGGGTCCAGAGCCCTTGGTGAGGCCATCGGTGGGGCCACTGGGTTGGAACGACCGTCCCACGCACAGGATGGCTCGAGAGTGGATTCGGGCGGGGGCAGTGGTCGGTATGTAAGCTCCGCTAACATCGCGGCCTGAATATCACCCGCTGCTTTAGCGAGGACGTCGAGTGAAGAGAATGAACGACCCCTTAAGTATGCCTGAAAACGCGGATGCGACTGCTTGACTGCCCGAGACACTCTTCCCGCTTCCGATGCCGAAGGGTCCGCGCGGTCGTAAAGCTCCTGTAAGGACCGTATGTATTCTTGGAGGCTTTCATCCTCAGCTTGGGTACGGCTGCGAAGTTCATCTTTCATGCGAACGGCATAGTCGGGGGGAAGGAATTCGGCGCGGAATAGCTGCTCAAAGTGGGACCAACTTTAGAAAGACTGGCGACGACGCAAACGTGCGGCAGACCCAGAAAAGGGCGACGGGCAGAACGCGTTGCAGTAGAGTGTCATTTGTGAGTGCTTGCGCGTCGCGATAATCTTGTAACTCCTTGCGAAAAGTCTGCAACCGATTTCTTGTCCGTGTGTCCCTCGTATGTAGGCACGGCCAGCGGCAAGCGAAAACTGTCGGCTGCTGTAGCCGGGCGTTCTAGCAACGCGGTCAGTTGTTCGACGATACGAGACGTATCTGGCGCGGACGCGTCCTGTTTCACCTTGTCGGGCATTATAATGGACGTTAGGTCAGTAGGATTTCCACCTTTCGCGAGCTGTAATTCTACCGGAACGCAAAAGCATTGAAATATGAGCAACGCATATCGCGTTTGACATGGACCGACTGGAGGAGTGCCTTATGCGTGCGGTTCCCGCGGTACGAAAGCGAACTCCGAAGAAAGGATAAAAAACTACATGAGAAAACCACGTTGGGCGCCAGATGAAGGCCTCCGCCTCCGCTCAGGGGGGGTCCGTGAGCTGCAACCCGCACGACACAAGCCAGCAACGCTGGGTAGTAAGAACCGCTTTTAATTCACGGCTCAAAAGAGTCTCACCAAGCCTTCCAGGCCGGCACAACACGGCACAAACGCATACAAGAAAGAGAAGGACCAAAGGCCCGGAACGAACAATCCCGAAGGCTGGTGGTCAACGGAACATAGGACGCGAAACGTAAAGACCGGAAAGCAAACGAACTCACACGCATATGGCGATAGAAAACGAGCCACCGACTCGCCTTAGCGAACGCCCCAAACCGGCGAGGCCCCTGCTCTGCAGCACTCACGGAGGTTCGACTCCCGGGTCTCCCGAATTTGTTATTCTGGGATATTTCTTTGTATTCTGTTCGTGTAAACTTTAAAAACGTCATATGCGTGACGGAAGTACGTGAGCGAAGCCGTGGGGGGACCCCGGCATAAAACACTTTCGCCTTAAAAGTCCACGAATAACCTCCATGACGCTCTGAAACGCATCTTGAACATGTTAAGAAAGCGCGGCCAACTTGTAGGCAAGGCTCCTATGAACATGTGAAAGAAACATACTGCACTTTACAATGTCCGTAATTTACAATCTCATGTGACACCCGCCCAAAAAATAGCATACTCTCTGCTTTCCAGCGTCGTCACGAGATAAGCAGGAAATGGGTAAATGCCGACCCCAAATGGTGCTGGTTGTTTCTTCATTGCAAGAATGATACGAAACAAAATAATTTTTTTTACTAGAAATCACTGCTAACCATTAAATGTCAGAATCGGCCTTAGGGAAGCTGTGACGAGAATACACGTCAAAACGACATACACTCCTGTGATATCGCAGTCAAAGTCGCATAGTATTGCCACGCGTGTTAGTTTGAAGTGCTTTGTTTAACCCCTAAAGACTGTGAGCAACGCTTGGCGCAGATCGCGCCTCAGTGTTCGAAGCTTCACGTTTGTAGTAGATCGTTTTCTTAACATTGCGCACACCACACGAACACTCAAGATTATTCCAGCTTGTGCGACGACCAGTGATAAGCCTAGAATGTTCGACGCGTGATGTATAAAAGCCGGCGCTCCAACGATGATCAGTTAATCGACGGCCGACGCTCTGTTCGCCGCTATCAGTGCCAGCGTGTATTGCTGTAATCTTACTCTCCCTTCACCGGCCACAAGTTCGGCCTAATAAACAGTTTCATCTCGGACACGTCGCCTGCTGCCTTCGTCGACGTCACACCCACGTGACAGTATATAAGTAGCCTCGACAAGCTTCATTCATAAAGTGATATATTTATCGTGCCTTCTACAGCACACACGTCGTCGAAGTAGGCGGAAGAAATATATCGTGACACAGCGCTCCAGACACATTCATATGCTGCGTTTGCCACGAACGAGAGCGCTTCATGGCGGCGAAGGTGTGAGATGTTGCGGAGGGAACCCGTACCCCCTCCTCCCCTCGCGTGAGAGGGAGGATTTGTTCCTGGTACATTAAAAGCTTTGTGCACAAGGCACGTCTTTGTCAGGTGCTGTGACCGTGTGCGGCCAGTCTAGAGCACGTACTTGGCGTGGGATAGTTGGGCTTCAGGCCGACCGTGTGTTAATAATCACTGCTAACCATTAAATGCCAGAATCGTCTTTAGCGAAGCTGTGACGAGAATACACGTCAGAACGACACACACCCCTGTGATATCGCAGTCCTTCGCCTTAGGTACGCAGAAAATGTGAAAAAAAAACAGCGAAAAACCTGCGTTTCGTAGGTTCCGTCGGCTAAGCTGCGTTGAGTTTGTAAAGAAAAACGAGAAAAAAACACATTGCGTCTAATTCACAAAGTTTCGCCTTCGCTAGTGCTCGTTTTGATTGGTCTTTAGGCTTCGCTAATGATATGTCCTGCATCAGGATTCGCTGAAACTTTCTCTTACGAACTTCTTTTATCGTAAGACGTTTTTGTAAGTACGGGTCATGCACTGTATCGGTATTCCTCGCGTTGTCCGTCCTCCAACTGGAATGCATTGAACACGAGGTATGCCGCCGGTATAGGAATTGGAAAGCTCGCCAGAGGTAACCATACTCTTTCTCTCAAGGTGTTCAAAAGTCATCCATGTTGGCCGCACTACCAATGATTGAGCTCTCTCGTCCAATAAAACCTTTAGGAACTGACCAAATAGTCACCCGACACAGATGGAGCCGGCCTTAGCTGCGGTGCAGAGACTTGCAGCATTCGTACGCGGGAAATCAGAACGAAAATTTTCATTTGCTGGTGTTTATGTACGCAGCAAGATGTCGTGAAGGGGATTCACTTCAGTTTGAGTACGGACAGTCATGACGCACTGTTGCGTGTCTATCATCTCGCGAAAGAAGTGGGAGCCGAACACAATATAGAGCTACTCCGTGATTATCAGTAAGTACTTCCATGCCGCTGGCTTCAGAGCACTTTGGGAACACGAGAGGCAAGCCACGAGCTCCGCCTTTCCGGTTCCTAAAGCGTTGTGTGCTAGTGTATACACTAGCATATATACATCAGCATAGACACATATATGATGCATATATACATCATATATGCATCAGCAGAGACACAAATTACCTTAATGCTGCGAAGCGTGCACTTCGCCGTTTTCTTCCTCAAGTGACGATGCTTTGAATGAATGCATATACAGGGCTTGTTGATGCCATCTTCGCGCGGGATTCACCACATGCTGTATCCAGGTGTATGTTAGCTACTGCAATTACCACCAAGGTATAATCACGACCATGGGCGATAACGGTAGGGATGAAAATGTGCCACCAGGCGTCAATTTCGGTGAATCCTCGTTAAACTGTGCTGTATACCTGCCAAGCACCAATAGTCATTTTGCAAGCTCTCATATGTCAACGCACAATAAACAGTCAACTACTTCTGTGAAGACGCGTTTCACTTTCGTGTTATAGCGGTTACTATGACGGAGGGATCAGCCGATCTTTTAGATGCGAAGCAGCTTAGAGGGGAGTTCAAATCCGGTGGTGTGCGGCCTGACCACCCTTACTGCGCATGCGCCAACTCTCCCCCCCTCTCCTCGCGTCAGCGCGAGGAGTTGGGAGGACCCTCTCCTCGCGTGAGCGCGAGGAGGTGGGAGAAGGTGGTGTGGAGGAGGTGGCGTGAGCGCTGCCTCCGCTTCGTTTCTCCTCTCCCTCTCTCTCTCCGGAGCAGCTGTGCGCTCGTATATAATGCGACACGCACTCGCTCCATGGCACTCTCCTTCGCAACAGCGCTATGGATGTCAACGTTGGCGCCAGTTGTAGCGGCATCAGTAACGTAAGCTGTGACAGCAGCGCAAGCAGCGCAGCACCGCTGATACACAACTCCACACACAAATCAAACATACACGGAAACATACAAATGGAAACACAAGTGAACACCAGCGCTGCTTCGTATCCCCATATGGTTCCCTTTAGCGGGAGATGCTGTAATTTTTTTTCTTTTCAGTCGCGTCGTCAGTGTCCTTGTCGAAACTTAATAACGAGAATACTCTAAGATGTTTGTCTCGCTCCCGATGCTTTACAAAGAGTCAGTAAGTCAGTAAATTGCTGTAACGCTATCTATGCTGGTCGCTGGATAGGTTGTGTATCATCACCGGTCGCTAGAAGCGTGGTCCTTCTCGTCAGCGTCTCCGCTAATAACCCGTCCAAAACTCGTGACGTACGTTATTTACAAAGGGTCCCCGCATGATGACTAGATCGCCAGGTGCTTCACTGTAATATTCGGCACTCACAAGAATTATTAAAATGAATTAAAAAACGTCTTAGGTTGTTTGTGAGGCTCATATTGCGCACATGACACTTATGTGATCCTATGGGTGCGATGCAACCACCTAAGTGTGTTCGAATTTATCTATCTATTTATTTATTTATTTATTTATTTATCAATTTATTTACAGATTAACTACATTGCCATAGAGCAGGGGTCTCAAACACGCGGCCCGCCAGGCTCTCGGTTGCGGCCCGCGGCCCTCACATGACTGTCCTTGCCCCTCGTATTTTATTTTATTTTTTCCTATTAAGTATGTTCCTGAGGTACACACACCTGACTGGTTTAACGCATTGTTGCGTGAGGTATCCCAAGTGTTCACGTTGCTTTGAAACATAACGGTGAAACAAAAATTATATTTCACAATTGGCGTCCAGATTTGAGTCGTTTTCGAGATCGATACCGACATGTTTTTGGAATCTTGGCACCGAACCTCCTACAGAAATTACCTGTTTATGAGAATTTCGTTTTTTCGAATGGCAGCGTTTGCAACTTTACAACCCCTCCCCCCCCCCCCCCCGCTTCTACCTTCTTCCCTTTCACTGCCCCGGCCCTTGAGGGAGTAAATTGCGTGACTGCGGCCCGCGAACAGGTTGAGTTTGAGACCCCTGCCATAGAGGACATTACGTGAGGGGGGGGGGAGGAGGGGCAAAAAAAATGGCGAAGCTAGGACCAAGTCGCGCAAGGCTTGAAACAGCGAAACTGGACGATTTTGAATTCTATCTGGGTGCTTCTAGGTTGTTGCTCGGCTGACTCTGAGCGCAGAGGTTCGAGTTCCACCACCTACCGTCGCAGACACGGCACAGATACCCAAACTCTGGACGCAGAAACTCGCGCTGAAAATCGAGCGTTTGCGCCTCTCATAGATCTACGGGCACGTGGTCGTTGGCGTAGGGCTTCCATTTCTTCGGGGTCTTCTCAAGGAAACCGTTGCCTTTGCAGTTCCTTAATATACTCTCGTTGCTCGTATTCGGGGTCTCCGGCTCGCCGCTGTCGCTTCGAAGCCACGTCATTCCAGTGTTACATCCATGAAGATCACTCTAAACTTGCCTGGCCTTTCATTGCGCCGCAAATTGTCTCGCCTTAACCTTTTTCACAAAATCTATCATTACAACAGCCATTTGAAGGACGCCCTATTTCATCCACCTCGCTACATATCAAGGACTGATCATCACTATAAGGTGGGCCTGCCCTCCTGTCGCACCAGATTGTGTAACGACTCGTTTGTACCGAGGACAAGCGCCGCCTGGAACCACCTTCCCGCCTCTATCGCCTGCATAATGGATGAAAAACATTTCAAGCTCGCCGTGCAAGATGCCCTGTAACTTTCTGTCTTTTTTTTCTTTTTTCTTTTCACCCCTTTTAACTGCACTTGTATTTACTGTATTTTCCCTACTCCTTTCTGTTGTGCCTTCGGGCCTTGAAAGTATCTTTAATAAATAAATAAATAAATTTCTTTGGCAAACTGTTGCCGTCTTCATTTTTAGTTGACCAGTAGTGGGATTTGCCCAATTTTTGTGGCCCATAAACGTGATCAGAGTTAGGAAACTCTTTGCCCGTGATGATAGCCATTTTTTGGGCTAACAGTGGCCGTCTTCATTTTTACTGGCACCAGTCGTGAGTATAGTGGGGTTTACCCAATTTCTGCGGCGTACACCCTTTCATGATGATGATAGTTTTCTGGGGTCCAAGGATATTTTACGGACGGGTAAGAGCTTCTCTTTTAAAACACTAGCCAAAAGAAACGCTCGGCTAAACATTACGAAAAGGAAAATATAAATATGTTTCAACAAATACACTATCTGGTGTCAGGACTCCTTTAATATTTCCGTCCAGCTCTGAACATAGAGCCCCCCGCACTATACTGATAGCACGAGAGCGCAAGAGCACAGAAGAAGAAGTGCGAACGTTCCTCGCTAATGCGCTTGGTTCACCTGGTCCACTGTTTCTTGCTCCGGAATCGTCGCTTCAATGTCGCTGACGTTTTCGTCGTCCGACCCCAAGGTATTATTTGCTTTCGATCGACACTCGCGGAACATTCTAATTAACTGTGTAATGCAGTCATCGCAGAATGCTTGAGCGCCAGATAGGCCCGCAGTAGGCAAAAGTACAAATTAAGTTTTCATTAGTCTGTAGCGTGACCCAATTTTGTTGGCGACTGTAGCACAAAATGCAGTCCGCTCACTTTTGTTCCTGTTGTTTTTATTCACGGAACGAGAAAAAGCAAGTTTGTTGCTCACTCATGAGGGCAATTTATTGCGGGATAATGCTCATTTCGTGAGGCGCGCAAGGAAGAGTTGTGATCCTCATGAAATGCTCGTTGCACATGTATATGTCAACCTACGGCTGTTCTTTTGTCATTTGTGCAGCATTCCCTCCAGTCTTCCGCGGCTTCAAAGAAGTCGGACGTCCACCGAGGGAGGTCACGGCCCGATGCCACTAAGGTATGAAAGCCGCCTAAAAAACAACCGGCATCGTCAAAATGGTCTTGATGATAATGTTATGGTGTTTGTCATTCTCCTGCGATGCCGGACTGACAGCTAGTGGACTTAGGAGCAAAGTATATGAATTCGACGTTATTAACATCGAAAAACACCAGATGCTACAATAAGCATCAAATCAGCAAGTGCTAGTACGGTGGATGTAACCATAGTAAGTTAGAACTCAAAATTTTTCAGGCGTATCGCGTCGTTCGCGATACTATACCTATGTCACTTTTACGTATTTCGTTTTTCGGGATTTCATTGATTGATTGATTGATTGATTCATTGATTGATTTGTTGATTGATTTATTGATTGATTTTCAAAGATTTAACGCATCACAGGGGTGATGAGTCGGGCGTTAGTACAGAGCCCGTAACTTATTTTGAAAAGCAGGTATTCATTAACCGGCGCAATTATCTGGTTACAGGAAGTGTTGGACCAGGAATTCGACAGAATTCACAAAACTGCCGGCTGAATTCCACTGCTCGATACAGGAGAATACGTAGCAACAAAAAAATATGTAACAATTGCCAAAGAACGATGAAAATTGTGTTGTCGGCTACTGGCCGTGTTTGCGTTCAAGAGAAAAGCAAACATACTCCGAGATCGGGCAATTAATGTTTATATTTAACAGTTACTCTGAATCCTCCTATATCGATCAATCCAGAGCATTCGGCAGTAGGCCCTGGTCCTCGCCGTTCCTTTGTCATCGCATCTTGTTTCGCAACAAAACACGGTACTATGGAAAACGGACTAGATAAATCCACTATCATTTTAAGCTTGTTTTGTCAGTCGTTTCCTTCCCGCATTCCTCAAGTTGAGACGACTGCGTCTAATATCGGGTCATTTACATTGTGTTAGGAACCAGCACGTAGCAGCCATTGAATCATAGTGGTTGGTAAGGTGACCTTTCCATCACCACAAGAACACTAACATCACTAAACCAACGAGTCCGAAAGAGTGTATCTAGTAGCGTTTTCCACTCGACAAGCCTTTTTTACGCAGGAGTCAACTTAGAACTCTATTGACTACACCGTCCTTCAACACATTTGTCAAAGAACCTAAGATTCCGCAAGCACTAGCGAAACCACGTCGAAATTCACTCGCACAGCCGTCATAGTTATAAATAAAAAGTATCGGTAATTGAACGACCGAATGTTTGAATTAGGCGCTGTACACCACGAAAACGCATTCCAGTTCGTGCTGCTGCAGACGTTGCAAACATATATAGGGGATGTTTTAACACGAAAGCGTTTTATGCTGGGGTCCACCACAGCTGCACTGACGTATTTCCGTCACGGATAGGACGTTGTAAAATATGCACTAATGGATGGCGAATAAAAAAAAACAATAAGAAAAAATTCCGTCACGAGTCAAACCTACGACCCCTCGCTCGGCAGCACGCGGCGCGAATCGACTCGGCCATAGAGCGTACGTTCTTCAGCTTACAAATGACGAGCTATTTATATACACCACTTACTGTTGGCGATACTCAGAGTTCGGCGGCTTTAGCATGTTATTCTTATCACTAGCGAGATGGCATGAAGGGCACGGTGAGCGTGCTTTAAAGGGCCCCTCACCAGCCTCTCAAAATACAAAAAACGAGCACATTGTTCTCTCTCCTGCCGTTTCTCGTCTTTCTTGCACACTTCCGTGACGCAGACAGTGATTCCCGTGATGTAAAGGGGGGGTGGGGGTGGGGGTCAAAAGTTCCCAGGCCACGCTGCCATAGGAATACATGGGATATTGGCCTGGGAACTTTTGACCAGTCCTGTACATAGTATACATGCTCTCGATTGGTCCATATACGCGAAATATCAGATATGGAATTGTCTCCTGCACTGCTTTGCCATGCAGCTGCCCATCCGTTCTTCCTTGTCTCGCATTAATATCGTGCGCGGTCAACTGATTTCACTTCATTTCGGGTGTTTCCGACTGCGCAGGCTGCGATAACAGCGTGTAGCCGAGCAGCGCGAAATTCTGATAGGCTCGAGCGCTTAGTGCTGACATTGTTCACGTGCTTTTAACAAATAAGTGGCGAGGAGGATATATCGCCTGTAGGAAGGGTAGCGTAGGCGAGGAGAAAACAACTCCCTCGTCTTTGAACGCGGGATGGTGAGTGGCCTATTAAAGGTCGCCACCCCGCGCGTTGCGACGCGCACGCGCCTCTACAGGGGGTGGTCGCCTATGCGCAAGCGCTTATGTCGTGATGGGGAAGGATTCTTGACCCAAGCCTGAAGGATTGAATATCTTGTAGTCCTGAAGTATACCTTTGTGCATAGACGCACTTCTTCGCACGTCTTTAGCGTGAGTACACAGCAACAATTAAATTATAGGACCCTATTCGTAACATCCTAAAAATACTACTGATGTCACCTCTCGTTGCTTCTGGCAATAGTACAGTGCATGTGGTTTAAGAGGCAACGCACTCGCATAGTTTGTTTCTGTAGTTGTAAGCATTATCGTTCAGGCAGAGACGCCACTTCACCCTAGTGATTATATGTTGGTGTGAACTGCTGCAGCACCGTTCGCCATTGGAAGGACGGAAGGTGGTCGCTCCGCAGCCCGCTTCCTCGCGGTCGGACCTACGACGCCAGCGACAGCGCCCGCGCCACGTGTACGGCGGCCACGACGACCGCGTGTCCGAATCTCACTGGGCCATCGTGGTGGCCCTGGTCGCGTCCCTCAGCATTGTCATCGCCTTCTTCGTGTTCGTCGCGCTCGCGTTCGCGACTCGCACTGAGGATAAGAGCCGCCAGCTCGAGTACTGCGAGACCCCGGCCTGTCGAGCCTTCGCGCAGCTCCTGGCCGCCAGCGTGGACGCCACCAGAGAGCCGTGCGACAACTTCTACAAGTGAGTGGGCGCACACGCGTTTCGATACCACAATCACTCACTCGCTGCTCTTCGTGAGGTGCGAACCGTGGTAGATGTGCCGAAGTGCGCCTCTGCCAACTGTCTTTTCGATCGTGCATCAACGTCTACATTCGCTAGTGCGACGAAATCGTTTGGCTAACGCAATCGTGAACAGTGTAAAACAGGACGCCACGAGAGCGAGCGCTGTCATTTCTATTAATCATAGTATCATTTTATTTGGACTAGGATTCATTCATCGGGCATCCCAAAATTTGAGCAAGAGCAAATTATTTTGCATACCAGTAGCCATATAGAACACGTTTCTTTAAAAATGAAGGAAATCGTGATTGGAGCGTATCAGGATGCGTAATGGCATCAGATATATCCATAGATTTCCAGTGTTACCGTTTTCGTATTCGTTCGCATTGGTGTGCACGCGTGCTTAGGTTCCGCAACACTGTGCTTATATATCTGTCATAGATTCCGGTCATAATAAATAGACGCCTTCGAAAAAATAATTTATGTGTATGATCACATACATCGCAAATTCGTGGCTGTGCTTCGTGGCTGCGCGTTCTTTGTGGTAATGCTATAGCAAGCTATCAACAAAATTTGTTCCAATTTTTGTGTGGAGGTTAATTTATAACATAATGCTCGTCGAGCCCACTTCAACTAGTAATGAAGTAGGAACACGTAGCGCTACGCGTCACAAGAAAAAGAGGTGGCATGCAAACACGGACACAAGAGAAGGCAACAATAGAACGGGCACGTATGGTGTTCTTGATAGAACGACTTGCTGTAACAAAACCGGCACAGTTCAAAAGGAACAACATTTGTTATTTCACAAAAACTCCCATGGAAAGGAAAACAGCAACAAGCAATTGAACGCGGCTAATCAAGCGTTATAAAGTTATAGTGTGATTTCACACTGTACAGAAGTAATAAGCGATACAAAATGTTGGCTTGATTCCATAAACGTGTCCTCTTCCGCTCCGGAAATTCCTACAAGACTGTCTCTTTTGTGACGAATAACAATGTATAGTTAAAACTGTGCTTCATTCCATGGCAGAAATTACGATGACATGAAATTGAAAATTACGGCAGACGCCATACATTCTGCGAATCTATATTCTGAGAAGGAGTCGGTGAGTAGGTTCTCATGTCGTATTTTTAGCTTTGAGACAAATCTAATTAGGTGGATCGTCGTCTTTGTCCAATTTCAGTAACCGCGTGCGCATAGCGGGGTTACCAGGCAAAAGGATTAGACGGGAGCGTAAAAGGGTTTGTCCGACGCAACGTCGGTACTCACTTTAGAGCACAGACATGCTTTCATCGAAACCACATGCCACGCATCAATCGTTGATGTATTCCTGCTTCGACAAGCAACGCTCGACTATAGCTTCTTGTTTGACATGAAAAACTAGTGAACACGGGGTGTCGGTGGAGCCGACGCTTCGACAAGGTGACTTGTCTTCTTGAAGGCTTCAAGAAGACAAGTAGGGTAAGGTGGGGCAAAATGCGACAAAAATTTGAATATAGTGAATATTTATTTTTATTTCACTCGTTACCATTAAACATCAATGCAGAAACTTTCCTTTGGGTACAAGGTATGTGCTACATAAATATGACCAATTTTGCGAGAGTTCAAAGGTTTATTTTAAAAATAAATTCAAAAATGCTCCAGATGTCTCATTTTGCCCCAACCTGCAGTGGGGCAAAACGAGACAATGTTAAAAAAAATTATCCCTTCAGCTTTTGCAGTACAAATACTTGAATTTCACTCCGTGCGCCCTTACGCAGTCATAATGAGCCCGGTCCTTGCACTCCACGCATTGAATCCGAGACAGAACCCCGGTGCTGTGTTGCTCCGAAACTCCTTGCAGATCAAACACCGCCAGTCTTTCTTTGTGCTAATGTTGTCTTTTGTTGAAAGCTTGCACTTCATTGGATTATTCAACGATTGGAGGCTAGATATGTTCTGCCCTATCTTCATCGCCTCTTTTTTGCCGTATTGATGCAGAGCTGCTCAGGCGTTTGTGACTTTTAACTTCGTCAGCTGGGCTTTGTGAGCAATGAATTTAAAACTGTGGTAGATTCGGATTTTCTAGCACCTGTTTTTTTTTTTATTTCGGTATTGGAGAAATGTCATTAAAACACGATCCCAAGACGTGTTTGTGAACGACATGACTTAGGAGATTTTAGGAATTTTTGAGAATATCCTTGGGAACGCGGAACAATCTCGATGCAGCGCGAATGGAGGGAGTCATGTCCTGAAGAGCAATCAGTGCTTTTTCATGCCGCTTTCCTCCCAGGAAGCTCTATATGATATTTTCTTGTACGTCCAAAAATGAGTGTAAGTAAATTTTTCAACTTAATAAGAGACTCTCTAAGGCAATTCGATGCCTTTTTTGTCGCGTTTTGCCCCTCTCACATGCCCGAATTAAAAAAAAATTTGTTTTGCCCCGGGGCACCAAATCACCCAAACTTTTGGCGGTAAGTAGTAGTCTAAAATAACAAAATAAAAACTTGCGTTGTTGTACTGACGCAGGAGTAGCGTCGTGCTCGGATCCGGAAATTTGGCCGAGCAGAATTTCGCCCCTTTTTGACGGGTCACGAACACACTGACACCAGCCGCGTAATTTTTTCCCGCACGAACGCTGTGAGCGATCTTCAACTTTTACACATAAAAAGGTGGACAACTAACAGCACCTATCGCTGAAATAGAGAAACAAAGAAAAGTACTTTTTGTATTAGTATAGAGGTCGGCAAAGTCAAAATGTCGCGTTTTGCCCCGTGTCTCATTTTGCCCCGCCTTACCCTAATCTTGTCGAAAAGTTCACCACAGCGAGACGTCGCGTTCAGGAATTTTTCATCTGTTCAAGCTTCCCTCTTCCCCTGAACATATGGATCTTTCTGTCGTGTAAGAGGAGTACATACCTGAAGTTTGTTACATGGTATATGGCAGACAGCCATCACTTCAATCATAATTCACGTTAGACAAGCACCACCAGCACAACTGTTAGGTAACCGTTGGTTTAATTACATTGATCCACAATCTGTCCCGTGTGGTTGCCGGCTAAGGGCCCTTGCACCACGTTTTCCGGCGTTTGCGTGCTAAAATAAAATCGCCAACTAATATGGTACCCGAAGGCCATGGCCAGGACGCCACCGGCAACGCATACGACAAAAATCTGCTGATAGGTTGCGTATAACTGCTATACTATAAAATATAAATCACAATTTTCAACCACGAAGATAGAACGCGAAATGATGAGTCTTTTCGGATTACTTACCTAACAGCATTGAACGTTGTACTGATCTCTTCAGTGTGTCCAACGCGTCGCCCTTGGAAATTCACGTTTTAGAACTAGCAAACAAACGCAAAGAACTTAAGTAATTTCCATAACTCCGATGCGAGAACAGTGAGCGTTTCGAAAGCCTCCTCTCAACGTAGATGTCACGTCGAGTTCCTTCGAGCGGAGAGGCCAACGTGAGCGTGGCCGGTGACGGATCGAGCACAAGTAGAACCTACGAATGCGGGAGCTCGAGCGATAGCATCGTTGTCAATTTCGAAACTTATTGTGTAGAAACTCGTGGTGCAGAGTGATTTTAGTGGCAGTGGCTGGTATGAGAACAATTAGGCGCCTTTGTGCGCAATGTTTATCGCATTTGAGGACCTCATTAATTAAGAAAGACAAATTTCCATGCTCAAATACACATGAAATTTCGTCTTTGTCTTTTCGAAGTTCTGACTAGATCCGATATCTACTTTGAACCCCAATATTGTACAAGGTGCCCCTGCTATCTCTGCCCATAGCTAAAAAATCTAGCTTTTTTTCCGATAACGCTATTGCGAGGAGTTGATGGCCCAGGCTTCGCCAACCGTGCATTCTTCCAAGCTTCTGATATATATATATATATATATATATATATATATATATATATATATATATATATATACATACGCCGAGCGTATTTTCTTGAATCTTTTTTAAAATAAAATCATTCAGAGTCAGCGCTCTGCGCGTGTCCTGTATGTTCTGTCGTTTATTTTTGCACTGTTAATTGAATAACGTATAACCAAGAAATCCAACTATCCTCAGTTCTGGAGGCGGATCATGTCTACGACTTTAATTTTCCTCTTTATGAGTATCCGAAATGTTGCCACGAATTATGAAATTGCAGAAAAGTTATAACCACGTAATCAAGGGGCCCATCACAGCGCCAGAATTTCATTTCGGCAGCCTAATTTGGTTATATAGCCGGACCTGGCCATGCTAAGTTGCACCTTCGGCTCTTCGCAGGCGCGATAGCCAGAAAAAGGAGTGCAGCAAAACCGACCACCGCCGCGTCAAATAGTAGATATCAGTCAGCTTCACCTAGATTCAAACCGCCCACCGCACCAGGCCGTCCATGCGTACTGCGATCGTTAGCTCCTAATATTCTGGAAAGGACTTCAAGCCGCGTGGGCGCTCCTATAGGCTCTTTCATGGGTTCGCAGAGAATCAAATGATGTAAAAATGCAGTTTGCCACTTCGAATCATTTTAACCCTGCTTGCGTCAAAAGGAGCATTAAAATATGTGCCAACATGGCACATGAGCGAAACATCACCGCTCAACAGATAGTGGAAACAATTAAGGAAGAGCGGTGCCGAGAAAGAACGACATCGATGAGCCCCTCTGGACGGTTGCTTGCTCTGTGTGAATCCTAGCAGGGCGCGTTGAAACTGCTGCCATTTATTCATAAGCTCAGATTTGGCTGTATACTCAACGAGGGAGCTAGCTGCTTGTCAGGAAGGGCTGCTTTATTTAGAATAGAGGCTGAAACGGCGTGGTTAGAAGAAGCACACCGAATAAACGAATACCAGAGGACAAGTGGGGGTTGATTAGCTGTTATAGTCGCGCTATTTAATCCTCCGTTCTGAATACAAACCAGCTCGTCCTCGTCAAGTTGTTACCAAAGCTGCCTCATTAGACGTCCTCAACTGAGATGTCCTCAACTGAGACGTCCTCAACTGAGGACGCCGTTATACGGCAGTCCTCATTATGCTTGAATACCTGGAGTTCCTATTGGGAAGGATATGTTTATTGCATGCGTAGACTACCATTTTACAATACCAAAATCCCCACTATTGCAGAGCGAAGACGATTGGTAACCAAGAAACACGCAAAAGAAAGTGCAGGTGATGACGCCCCCCCTCTGAAGTTTTCGCACCAACTAACTGTGATGTCACAGATATTGTCACGTGGTCGTGACTTTGACGAAGGCAGCAGTCGACGTGTTCTAGAGGAAAACTCTATTTGGTCGAATCTGCGTCAGAGAAACGAAAACTCCAACTACAGCAATACACGCTGCACACTGATAGCGATGAACAGAGCGTCGGCCGTCGATAATCTGCCAAGCGGTAAAACGTGTCGGCTTTTATACATGTCCACTGGAAGATTGCAGCGTTATCGCTGGTGGCAGCGTAAGCTCTAGCCTATTCGCATGATCTTAAGTTATCGCGACGTTTCTCAAACAGTGCTGCGCGGCCTGCACCGGGCGTTGCTTACAGTCTTTGCGGGAGAAATCCGAATCCATCACAATAAAATAAAACACACGTGGCAACATTGACATTGTCTGCTGTGACTCGAATAACAATTAGGTACGTTAGTAACAATTTTTACCGACGTTACCGACGTTGGTAACGTCGGTAACCACTAGGTACGTTGGCCTCCAAGGGGCCAGAGAATTAACCTATCAAGTCTCAGGAAATTTCTTGAGCCAGTGTGACCAAAATACGTAAAAGCAATTTGACATTCGTGACGTCACAATTCGCCGAAAATTTAAAAAAATAAATATTGCGCTTAATTTTCTTCTTCATCAGTACACTTGCGTTAGCGAAATTAATTAAAGTGGTGTTTTCAAAGACTTATTTATCATTCGAAACTGATAAAATCTTGCACTTTAGTGTACCTTTAACATGCACCCAAGTATAAGCACACAGGCTTTTTTTCACGCCCACCCCCCCACCCCCCCACGCCTATTGTCCTGCCTGCGTCTGGTAAAACATTTAACCGCGTGCTTAACAGCGTCAATGCAGCTAAGCCACTACGACGAGTGAAATACGACATATTTTTCACTTCTTTGAAAATTGGAAGAACCGAGCATTGGGCGACTTGGTATTACATTGTGAATGGCATTTTGCGCAAAAAGGACACACGAACACGAAAGGAAGGATCTGCGCCAGTCTCGTGGTTTCTTCCTTTCATGTTCGTGTCCGCCTTTTGCGCAAAATGCCATTCACAATTTGAAAATTGCTGGTATTGTTCCTTGTTTTGATATTTACAATCATGAGTGCAAAACTTATCACGCAGGTTCGTTTGCGGAAAGTGGAGGAGCAGTCAATCGGTGTACCAGGAGCACGTGTCGAGATTCTATGAAGAACTCGCCACAGCGTTGAGAGACACCCGAACACTTGCAAAAGTAGAGACAGTGTCCGGAAAGGCGGCTATTCTGTACGCTGGCTGCGAGTCAGTCCTGCTGGGAGGAAACGATGATCTGGAAGGCTTCCGGGAAGTGCTAAGCCAAGCCGAGATTGTTTGGCCAAACCTCGAAAGCACACCCGACGTTCTGGCAACTACATATCGCATCAGAAAGTACTTCGACATCGCCTCGCTGCTAAAAATCACTAAGCTTGCTAAAAGTGCCCGCGATAGTTCAAACATATCTGAGTTCCTCCTCGAGCCGGGCGATATCATAAAACCTAAAAACGCAGTGAACAAGCTATCGTATATTAATCATAAATTCTATATCTTAGTAGTCGGCGCTGTGGCAGGTCCCAATAGCAGCTTTGAGGCTACTATCTCGCACGATGAGGCTGTCCGCTTAGGCGAAGATTTTCGTAAGACTATTATTCCGCTGCTGCACAGACCAGTGTTAGCGAGCCCATCTGCAAATCCTGAGAATCTCTCCTCATACGCGCCGCAGTTTAGCGTAACACGCTGGAGGTATTTCTTTGCGAAGCACTTCAACACAAGCGGAAGAGCGATTGTCGTCAACGTAACAGACGTTGAATATTTGACTGCGTACGGAAATCTCACCGCCAAGTGGAACGAGGACGTAATGGTGTGGTTCACGAGCTGGCTTGCTGTGGCCGAAATAGCGCCCTTCATGAGCAAAGAAATCGCGCTCTACAGTTTCGCCACCAAGGCCACAACTGAATCTGCACCGAGGCATTGCCTCGAGCTCAGTGAACGGCTTCTTTTGGGCGCGGCCACCTTCAGCGCGTACGTGAACAAAGCGTTCACCAAGGACGTGCTGGAGGAAATACGCGCCTCGACCCTAGCTCTGCTGGCACCAATCCAGACCACGATGGTCGAAAGCTCTTGGCTTAATTCGCCCAGTATTTATGACATTGTCAACGCCACCAAGTTCTTCTCCCTGCTGATTCAGTCAAGCAGGTACGAACAAGAGCTGGACCCCAATCTGAGGGACAACGAGACGGAGTCCATCGCCCGCAAATGGGTGAACGCGGTACGCTTGCGCCGTGAACTGATGGACGATGGCGTCTCTTTTCCTTTGACGAGGCACCTGGAAGACGTCCACGCGGAGCCATCGTACACGTTCTTCCTCTCGGCGACTGGCACCGTCGGGCTCCCCCTCTATGCGCCGATGCTGCCAATGTACGAACGCGGCCTCACCCGAGGAATGAGGTTCGGCACGCTGGGAGTGATGTTCGCTCAGGCAACCTTCAGGGGCCTCCTAGCGACGTTGAGCCAGGATAACGCGAGCCACACCGCGGACCACCTGCGCTGTTTCTCGGGTCCTTCGGGAAACGGGTCCTACAATGTGCGTTACGATAGGGCCATCCCTCTAGAGATGCTGGAGGAGTTCTTGGAAGTCGTATTCCCGTATTCCGACCGCAACCACCTCGACTTCGAGCCACGACTCGCGGAAATACAGGTTTTCTTCGTCTCCATGTGCTATCTGCTTTGTGGCCCCGAAGTCGGCAGCGCCAAGTTTGAGCAGGCCTGCAACGAAGCAGTGAGGCAGTCACGTCTGTTCTCCAAATCATTCAACTGCTCCTTAGACACAAACATGAACCCACCGGACAAATGCAAATTTTTTTTGACGTTGTATTCGTTGTCGCTTTAGTACGCTCTTCTATAAATCTTTCCGGGGAGAAGTTCGATATTTTTGTAAAGATCGTTGTTTGCTTGGTAAAAAAATAGCAACTCGCCCAGGAATCCAACTATTTATAACCTTACGGTTCCATGATTTCGAATGACTTCGCACGAAGTATAGTAATATATGTAGTGGTTACGAAAGATAGGGGAGGGGGGGCTATTTTTCTACCGCTCAAGTGGCGTCACGACTTAACGCCTTAATGCGGAAATTTGGTGAAGTGTTCAATTACCAAGAATTACTCTTCAAAATTCATACTGACAAAACGGAGGACCGTTCCCTGATATTCCTATGGAACATTATCCCCGCCCTATCAATAGGAATGTTACCTTGAGAGGCCGTACAAGCGCTTGACATCAAACCGGCGTACGCACGAATATATGTCCTTGTACTTGAGCACTCTGCAACTCTCCTTTACGGATGCTGCCTTTACAGCATTCACCGGGTACATATGCCTGAGCGAAATCAGTGAATTTTCTATTGCATACAGCTGGGGAACCGTGCAACCGTTTCACCCTTTCAGGGATGCACTTCCCATTTCATGGTAAATCAATATGTACCTGCTGAATCTTTTAAGATCCCCTACCTTCATCTCTTTCTAGACAGACACAAAAGACTGACTACAAAGAAAAAAGAGAGATAATAGAAATATCTATTTCAACAGGGTTTCAATGTGCTCTCAAGAGCTAGGAGAAATTTTACTTCATCAAATAATTGCCTTATGTTGCGATCGTGTGCGTTACGTTCTGTGTGAATGCCTTTGATCTGTGTTGTATGCATTATTGTCAGTTCAATATACTTGTTTTCGTTTTATATACACATGTTACTTGTTTACTTGACATGTTTATTTAGTATGTCTGGTCTAATACAATCGATCATATTTTCTGACATTTTCCTTGTTCTTCCTTATTTTTATATTGTTTGCTTTAAGATACAAGGTCTAGCCGCCGCCAACGTTTCCTATTGTCCATTGCAATGAAAAATATTGCCTTACACTTGAGCTTCGCCTTCAAGAGTAGATCGCGATAGCGTAATTGGGCCTCGTGCGCATCGCCTTCTGAACTGTTAGCCTCCTTTGATTCTCGGTGCATGCCTCAACCGTGCCGTAAGGGAACGAACGACTGTGGGCGTAACGTTGGCAGTTTCAAAGTATCATTGAATGTAGGGTAACACGCGAACCTACGCAGCTGTTCACTTTGTTGATGGTTTTGCTGCTGATGATGATTAAATATCTCTTAGCGCTTTATAATGGGTGGGCCATTAAAACACCCACTCGTTGCTCAATTCACATCTTTTGACGCCTGGCGCGATTCTACGCTTCTGCCCCACCATATGTCACGCGTCAAGGAGACGCCTTCCAATACATGACATTCATATAGTGTTGTTTTTTTTTTTCCAAAACAGTTTCAACAAATCTCGTAGCTTTGTGGTAGAACACTTGCTTGCCAGGCAGACCGCCTGGGTTCGATCCTCACTCGGACCCGGAAATTTTTAGGGGCAAGCTCCTAAGGGTGTGGGTCTGTCCCTCCTCTGTAGTAGTAGTAGTAGTAATAGTAGGTAGGTAGGTAGATAGCCACGTATAGTGGAATGTACCCACTCCACGCGATAAAGATGACGATGACGTACCCACTACACGAAATGTACCCACTACACGTGATAACGCGATGACGATGACGCTGATGACCATGAAGTATAAGCGCGTTCCTGACCACACGTTCTCTTTCTGCCATGGATGAAAACGATCGAGCTTCGCCCACTCATCATCATTCACTTCGTGGATATGGCGTGATTTTTTTATTATTTATTTTATTTGCATTTTTCTCGATTTTTCCGGTCACTGACAAGATGATTCTTGTTCGCTCGCAACCAAAGACGCCCAGGCCGACGACGGAATTTCTGCGAAACGAGCTCTTTAACGCGACAGCTTTAAAAACTACTTCATTGGCCGTTTCCCTCATCAGACAATCTGTCAGAGAGACAGAAAGATAGCAAGAAGAGGAAAGGCAAGGGAGGTTAATCTGCCGAGAGTCCGGTTGGGCTACCCTTCACTGGAGGTAAGAGAATGGCGACCAGTGCAGCAAGAAAAACAAGGTGGGCATTGCACATGCGGATGAATAAAAATCGCTCACTCAGACACGGAGTTTATCGGGCGGGCATACAAGAATTTTGCGCTCCGGTATTCGATAGAGGAATCGGGACCTTTCTGACTTCAGTAAGGAAAGAGGACCGTGGGCTACATGGTGACTACTAAAGGTATGAATTCAATGGATTAACCCTTTCGGCCCTGGCGGTGTCAACTGACACCATTACATATTTTATTTCCCCTAGAAACTTGGAAACGCCACCTACACTTATAGTAATTGTTGGGGGAGTATTTCTTCAATGATCCCCACTGCGATCGAAACCACCATTGTGTCATTTTCGCGGAGCTGTGAGCCAGAAAGAAAAAAAATACGTGACCGAAATAACGGGTGATGCCGAGGCGGGTAAGCGCCGTTTTCGGGACGAAAGTTCCGAAGTTGTTCAAAGAACTTCCACATTTCCGAATAAGACGCTGATTCAGATTGTGTCTATATACTCTAGCGAGCAGCAGGAATAAAGACGCCATTTTTTTCATTTCACAACCACTAATCCCTGATGACCTAATTTGACCCTTGTATGTACATCCATAGATAATTGCACCACTGCCTCAATTTTTCCGTTCCTCGGTCTTCTGAGGTCCTATCCATTAGGAAAACACACGCAAAAATATCTTCTGCCCAAAATTAAAAAATCCAGGGATGAAAGGGTTAAGATCGTCCGAGCCGCAGTTGCTCGGGATGCCGGAGCATCCGGCTTATTCAAACATCGCAAACATTTTCCGATTTTTCTGAGTCAAGTCGCGGTAAACCCGTAGTCTGGTTGACTCAATCAATGTATAGTGCGTCCCACGTAGTAACTGCGTTCTTGGTTGTGGCTTTAGTTGTGCATCTGGCTGTGGCTCTGGTTAAGGAGGGAATACTGCAATAGTTTCTGACTGTTTTGTCTTGTCGCCTAATGGAAATGGCTCATACCCACGAGTAAGATTGGTCACACTGTCAATCATAAAAGGAAATGTAAACGCTATGTATCATCAAAGAAAAAAAAAAGGACAGAAGAATGAAACGTGAAGTAAACAAGAACTGAAAGCGGTAAACGAATTCAAAAAGCCATATGAAAAGCATTGAGAATAAACAGCAAACAACTTTTTGTTTCCGGTGGTCTGTAGCACTATCAACGTAATCTTCCGGTTGCTTGAATGAATTTGTGTAACTCAGTCATAATGACTGTGTAACTCAGTCAGTTTGGGTTATCTGCTGCTGTTGTGATCAATATTTTCCTAATGATAATTTCGGAAACGGACCAAACAGGTCCATTTGTGCTTCCTTCGAATGGTGCTTGTGGAGTTTCTACTCGTTGAAGGAGGTCTACTGCTTTGAACAGAGGCGTTTTGTGCGCCTTTATAAATGCGGGACACAATATCAATCAGAACTAAGAGACAATAATGCCAAGGAAAGTATAGGGGATGTTATTTGAAGTAATTGTAACGTAAATGTGAAGAAATATAAGTGGACGAAAAGAAAAATTGCCACCGGCAGGGACCGAACCTGCCACCTTCGAATAACGCGTCCGATCCTCTACCACAGAGCTACCGTGGCAGTAATCCCTCCGTCCACTTTGTAGGGTATAGTATATGTGCATTTAAACGTGGGAGTAGGGAGCCTTCATGTGCGCGCGCCTCCGAGGCGCGCATGAAGGCTCCCTACGTGGGAGCGTCAGTCAGCGCCGCCTGTTGATATTGCGGCGAGTGTGGAACACTCTTTTTGCCAGTTGGCGTCACGTAGCACGGCATCTTATTATGAGCTGGCAGCTGACTAATAATCCCTCGCATACCACCTGAAGGCACCAAGTCTGCCAGAACGAGACCCTCTCTATGAATGAACAACGCCTCCTCTATTAAGGCGAAAGCCTTTAATGTCTCATGCTCACGTCCGTCCGGTGGTGGTGGTGGTGGTGTGCACCCTGATCACCCTTACTGCGCATGCGCGCACCCTCCCCACGCACCTCCTCTCCTACTCTCCCCTCTCTTTCCTCTACGTATCCCTCCCGCCCGCGGCGTTTACACACCCATTGCACATGCGCGTCCCCCCCCCTCTCTCTCCAACGCTCCCCCCCTCTCTCCTCTAGGCATCCCTCCCGCGGCGTTTACACCCCCCATTGCGCATGCGCGATCCCTGCCCCTCTCTCTCCTCTCCTACGCTTCCCCCCTCTCTCTCCTATAGGCATCCCTCCCGCGGCGTTTACACCCTCACTGCGCATGCGCGTCACCTCCCCCTCTCTCTCCTCTAGGCATCCCTCCTGCGGCGTTTACACCCCCCAATGCGCATGCGCGTCCCCTTCCCCCTCTCCTACGCTCCCCCTCTCTCGCCTCGCAACGCCGACGCAAGCAGCGTCTGCTAGCGAGTTTCTTGATTGAAAAAACCGACTGCTCGCGCTGCACAACCGTTCAACGCCGACGCAGGCAGCGTCTGCTAGCAAGTTTCTTGATTGAAAAAACCGACTGCTCACGCTGCACAACCGTTCACTGGCCACCCCGTATATATAGGCACTGGATCTTGACCTGCAAGGTAGTGCCGGTGGGAGATCTCTCCTGTGCGTTGTCGAACAATAAAAATTCGCAGCGTGCGCGTTAACTAAAAGCGGACTGCGGGTCTCTGTGTCCAGTCCGAGTCTTCTGTCTCTCATTGCCCATTAGCAGCGATTGGCATGTTCTAGTAGGAAACACCGGTCCATCACTGCGTGATTGCGCCTTCCTAGATTTCTCTGCTGCGCAGCGCCGCGATGAGCGCCAGCGTCAACGCCGCCGCCAGTGTAAGCGTTAGCGCCCGCTGCTTCGCATCTACACATGGTTCCCTTTAGCGGGAGATGGTGTAATTTTAAGGCGAAAGCCTTTAATGTCTCATGCTCACGTCCGTCCGGTGTCGTCCGTCCGGTGTCCGTCCGTGGGTTTGTCCGTCCATCTGTCCATCCGATCTCTGGCACGGGATCAGGTGGCCGCCGGGGTGCGCCAACGGACGACGGTCGCCTCGGACTATACAGCGCTCGCGCTTTGCTTGCGTAGCGTCGCTGTGCCCAGAGTTTGCAATCATTCTGACCGACGCCGTCTCAATGGACACATGCGTCCACGGAATACACTTTCGAACTTTACAAAGGGTCCATCAATTTAAGCGCTGGAACGCGGATGGCGTTTGCGCGATGCGCAAAGCGCGAGAAAATACTAACGCATGCGAATGGAGGAAGATTAGTCTCGCGTCTCGCTGCGAATCACGGTAGAAAATTAAAAAAGAAAACACGCACACATTCGGTTTGTGTGTTATCCCAGTGAGAGTGTAAAAGAAAAAAGACATGGCATAGTCAGTGGGATGGCCACACGCTTTCGCCGAACACACTTTGGAATGTACAAAGTGTCCTTCAATTTTTTTTTTATTCAATGCCAGTGCGAACGCTCGCCCCTCAATGGGAGCCGCCCGCCGCCTTAGTTCAGGGAGTGGTCGTGATGCGACGCCACATGTAGGGTAGGGCTAAGGTCCCTAGATAAACAACTTGTTTTATCTAGGGACCTTAGGTAGGGCTGCTTGCGTCACACGTGCGTCCGAGCGCTTTCGCACGGAGATGCGATAGACGCGTTTTCTCTCTCCAATATCATGCGTCCGTCCAATTTGTTCCTTCGTGCTCCTTCTTTGTAGCTCGAAGCAATGCCGCCGCCGCCTCACAGCGCTCATGTGTCACCTCTTAAAGGCAGCACATGCACTGCAGCGTCGCAGTAACTCGTCCCCATTGGTTGCCCGCATAGCGCCACGAACGGAGACGCGCTATCTCAAAACACCGTGTCTAGCCAGCGTGACCGCCAACATAGTGAACACGAGGGATGCAATACGCCGCCCCACGGATCTGCACACAACTGAACAAAAAATTACTTCATATGATTTCCGTCGTGAGGCACTACATGACGCGTGCTCTCCCCCATGAACGCAAAGCACACGCGATGGGTGAGAGTAGGAAAGGGCTAGAGGAGAGGGTGGTGAACGGCTGGAACGGGCGCAATTGGCTGGCATTGATAAAATAGAGGAGGCGTTGGAATGAAGGAAAGAAGTGTAAATATAAGGGCTCGTTTACTTTGTTAGACGCAATATCAATGAGAACAGACAATAAAGAATTTTAGTACTGCGTACGTGGCGACATTGCGTACGTAAGGGCGCACGTATTGCGTAGTGCGCATGCGCAGGCCGCAACGCGCACGTAGCGCGTTACGTACGTGACCGCTACGTACGCACGCAGGCGATACGTGCGTGCGTAGGTAGCATACGTATGCTCTTGCCGGTTTAGAAGGCGGACGCGTGCGCGCGTCTCTTTTCTGTTTGCCTCTATACTCCGTTTCACAAGCTCTTGGCAGTACTGAGGAAGCTAGAGGTGCCCTCAGCCAATCATGACAGAGCGCACTACAAAATTGGGTTCCTATGCGAATGTTGCTTCCGTGAATCTGACGAGTGGCCCCTCCTGAGTGGAAAAATGTGCAATTAACTTTTTCATATTGTAGCAGGTGGCGCTGGGCACCATCCTGATCAGTATTTTTTTTTATTATTTTTGGATGGGCCAAATTTTGTTCCAAAGCTACTGGCCAGGCTTTGTCTCTTTATATTTAGTGTCACCTGTTCCTATGGGTTTTCGTCACATCCGAGCTTTTTTAAATGTTAACGCCACGGGTATAGAAAAAACATTTACTTTATTCATTCAATCAATTAATTTAAGTGAATCATTGACTCATTTAACGAGCGAATCACTGAATCAAATAATCTGAAGCATTATTTTACGACATAGTAAAACACGTTTTTTTTTTCTTCATGTTTGCTACTCTAACTGCTCTACTCTAAATGATCCCGTCCTGTACGTACCACGTAATAATGATTGCCATGAGCCGGTTAGAAGAGTTCACATCTCATCGTCCTCATCACAGCTTGAGTCTGTCGTCGCAGCTCCGCAGAAACCGGTGGCTACATTGCAAAATGCGCCTCGCTTCTATGAGAAATGCGTTCCGACAGCGTTCCTTGCACTTGAAGCCAAGCTGCTTCAGCATCCTCTGCATCGTCGTTGTGGACATGGTCGGTAGCGTATCGTCCTCTTCGAAACGCTTCACCACATTGGCGATAGTTGGAATTTCAACTCCCCCCCCCCCCCCCCCCCCAAAAAAAAAAATGTACACCACAAATACAAAGACGCTCAGGTCAAAATCGTCCACATTCTTCACCGATCACGGCTTTTCCAATAAGAACGCTTGTTCGGTGGTAGGACTCTGCCCGCGTTCTCCGCCATCGCTTTCCACCGATAGAGCGTTCGCTCGCTCACCTGAGTAGATTTTTTCCATCTTCTTGGTGAGTGAATCCACGCTTGCAGTCTCCCCGAACTCGACGCGAAGCGCTAGCATTTAAAGCTATCTGCTTCGCCAGCTTGCGAAAGTCGCGCACACTCGATGAATGACTCACCGGCGGCAGTTTGCGGGACGCGTTCAAGACACATGACCAACTCGGGCGACGCCATGTTGCCGAAAATGAGAAAGCGAGAACGTTTGGTAATCGTACTACACCGTCCGCTTCGAGTCGCTACAGCTACGGTACCGTACTGCAGCTTTAATGTAGCTAGAAATATGGCCATAATCCGGCTATCACATTTTATTCGCTGAAATTTGCTGTCAACGACACGTACTCGATTTGGATCTACCAGATGGCGCAACACGCTTCACGTTCGTTACGTAAGCGGGCATAACCGTGTACTAAAAAGCCCTATCACGGCACGCGAAGCCACGTAACGCAAGGCGCTTGCGTGGTGCGTACGTAGCACCATTTCGCAGTACTAAAACTCTCTAATAACGCCAAGAAAAGTATAGGGGATGTTATTTGAAGTAATTGTAACGAAAATGTGAAGAAAGAAAAGTGGACGAAAAGATAACTTGCCACCGTCGGGGACCGAACCTGCGACCTTCGAATAACGCGTCCGATGCTCTACCACTGAGCTACGGTGGCGGTAATCCCTCCGTCCATTTTATGGGTATTACGGGGAAAATACATTTCCACTCTCTACACACAGAATAAGTTCAGCGTCTGACAAGATGGCGCCCAGCACTCGCAGAGCTCTCTCGACGTCGTCCTCTTTTTAATCCTCTTCGTCCTCTTCAGCCCGTTACATGATTTCCGGGCGGCTGGAGCACCGACCCGGTGCTAATCAAGAGGCACTCGAATAATATGGCTTGAGCCGCGTAACATGTACGACGTCAGTACGAGGGTTAACGACGGTCGGGTCACTAGGGGTTATTTCGTAGGTGACGTCGGTCACTGGGCGTAGGATGCGGTAAGGGCCGGAATACCGTGGAAGTAACTTCTCCGAAAGTCCAAGGCGGCGCGAGGGCGACCAAAGCAGAACCAGACTACCGGGTGTGTAGTGGACGTCACGATGTCGGGCGTCATACATGCGCCTCTGGTTGTCCTGTGAGTCCGTTAGTCGGCGTCGAGCAACTTGACGCGCCTCCTGAGCCTTAGTTATTGCTTCCCGAGCATATTCCGACGTATAACTTAGTCTGGATGGCAGGAGTGTGTCGAAAGGTAGCGTAGGGTCGCGGCCGAACAACAGAAAAAATGGAGAGAACCCAGTGGTATCGTGTCGAGACGAATTATAGGCAAATGTGACAATATGTGCATTTAAACGTGGGAGCGTCAGTCAATGTTGCCATTACGGCGAGTGTGGAACACTCTTTTTGCCTGTTGGCGTCACGTAGCACGTGATCTTATTACGAGCTGGCAGCTGACTAATAATCCCTCGCATACCACCTGAAGGCACCACCTGCCAGAACGAGAGCCGCGCTATGAATGAAGGAAAGAAGTGTAAATATAAGGGCTCGTTTTCTTTGTTAGACACAATATCAATGAGAACTAACAAACAATAATGCCAACAGGCGAAAAGAGTGTTCCACACTCGCCGTAGTGGCAACAGGCGGCGCTGACTGACGCTGCCACGTTTAAATGCACATATATACCCTACAAAGTGGACGGAGGGATGACCGCCACCGTAGCTCAGTGGTAGAGCATCGGACGCGTTATTCGAAGGTCGCAGGTTCGGTCCCTGTCGGTGGCAAGTTATCTTTTCGTCCACTTTTCTTTCTTCACATTTACATTACAATTACTTCAACTAATATCGCCATACTTTCCTTGGCATCATTGTCTATTAGTTCTGATTAATATTGTGTGTAACAAAGAAAACGAGACCTTAGATTTACAGTTCTTTCCTTCATTGGCAAGTTGTGTTTTACACGATAACGGCAAAAAAAAAAAAAAACATGGTTCCTTACCATGCCTGTTTGCATTTCTTTAGTTGTGAGCATTCATTATGTCTATGTAAATCCCTTATATGTAGGTTTTGCAAACTCTTACTACGATTGCGCTTTCTCATCATCATATCATGTTCTGGTTTTCAGGTACCATTTTTCACGGCTGCTCATGATTAAGAGGAGAGACAACATTTCAAGTAACAAGTCTGATGCCTCCAGCCGTCACGTGTTTATGATTTATTCATAATACTAAGGAATAAATCAAGAGAGTCACTGTGCCTCTTTAAAGAGAGTCGTATACGTGGCAAGTCAGAACTCTCCGAAAAGAGTCACACATACTCTTTTTTTTTTCTTATAGTGTATTTCGGCTGCTGAAAATGCGCGACTTGGCTTTGTTTGGGCTACAAGTGGCGCGGTCGTGAACAACAATTTAGAGTCGACTCCCATCGAGCAGAAAGGAATCTGTAAAGGAGCGTTCACACTTGGCCATGTAGCGGGCAAAAGCGGCAATAGTCCTCGAAAATCCACCCGCTTCGTCGACTAAGCGGGCGGAAAACCGGGCGACGAGCACCATCGCTCTCTGACCGATTTTTTTCGCCACGGCGACAGGGAAACGCTTTTCCGCCTCTCCGGAAGCCGTATACGGTGGCTGTATACTAGCATATGAACCACGCGACGTCGGGCCGCAATTTCAGACTGGTGGTCAATAATTAGGGCTTGTATATGTATGGGATACAAGACGCGTCGTCGTGTATGGGAACATTCCGCAATTTTCGTCGATTCCCTAACGGTTAATGTTTTTAATCACGCTGGCCCCAATGCGCTGGATTGAATAAAGTTGTTCCCACACACATAACACACACACACGCACACACTGCAGGCGCTACGCGAAAATGGTGCACGCTGTCAAACTTACTGAAGAATGATGAGGCATGCACCCCGGTCATGGTCATGAATAAATAGCTCACAAGTTTCACCCAATATCAGACTTCGCCTGCGCTGCGCTCACAGCCATTCCTTTGCGTGACATCTGCTTTGCCGGGAGCAGCCTTGCCAACGAGAGTTTAATTCTTTACCTACCGCTTTACCCACCGCGGTGTGCTACTGGTTATGGGTCTCGACTGCTGGCCTGAAGGTCGCGGGATCGAATCCCCGGCTGTAGTGGGCGTAGTTCTATGAAGGACAGTGTGGTATAGAGGCCCGTGTGCTCGCATTAGGTGCAGGTTAAAGAAACCCAGGTGGTCGTAATTTGCGGAGCCTTCCACTGTACGCCGTCTTTCATAATTGTGCCATCATTTTGGGACGTAAAACCTCGGCAGTTATTATTATCTAGCGCTTCCGCTGGTCTGTCCTTCACTGCCACAACAATATTACTTTACACAGGTTGAAGTACACTTTTAGTTTTTATTTATTTAGCGGCACTGAACTGAATTCGACGCATGAAGTGAATGTTTACGGGGCAGGTGAAAAAGGCTGGTGGCTCTGATCATAAAATTTGTCGAGGGAACCACAAAAAGATAAACATCGACCCTGTTCTACTTCATCCGTAAAATACTGCAGCGTTGATAACTGGTTTTAACATCGCATTGGAAGGTAGCTTTCCAAAAGCAGGGACTGATGAAACGCAGCTTGGCACAATTTAGTTACATATATATATATATATATATATATATATATACATCCTCTTTTTTTTTTAAATTAGCCTTTGGTAATTGCTTGAGGGAGTGCCTGAATGTATGATACATTCACCTTCTTGAACGCAAGCTGTTCCAGAATAACGACGGGTCGTACAAAAAACGATTGCGATAGTCGAATGGGAAAATGTATGTCCAATAAAACTGCAAATTAGAATGACTATATTTGGCTACAAATGTTTGTGCTCTTTTTATCTTTGGCTGCATTTGGGTCACAGTTTCTCTCCCTTTTGGCTACGCCACCTCGTCCGACCTGGCAACACTGTCCTGGCCCCGGAGGGAGAGGCGCTGGCTTCACACACGCGCATGCCACGATGGCCGGAAGCGGTTTCTCTCCATAGTTTTCAGAACTGAAATTACGCTTTAAAACTCTGTTAGTGTTATTTAGAGTTACTGTGCTAATATTGCTGGAGCAAACAAAAGTAAGTCTTTTCTTTTTTTAAATGGAGAAACGTCAGTGCGATAAGGCGGATTCCAAAATATTCTGTGATTATTTGGCCAATTTTTTTCTCAATCACACTTATCTAATCTTTGTCCGTTTTAATGCTCAATGTCGTTCATTTTCGACATTAATTACTTGGCTCTAGGATGCGCCGTCAGAATTAGTGACGCCACTGAGAACAAGCGTCTTCTGCTGACGAAAGAAGCTGCTGTAGAAAGGTAATTTAACTATTATTTTCTTTAGTCGCTGTTTACTAAAATGGAAGTATGGCAACAGTTATTTGTTCTTCAAGCTTAAATGCATACGCGATCACTTGACGAACCATGTGGAATAATTCGCTTCGTGAGTACACACAACAACTTTAGTGCAGTTTACATTCTTTTTTTCCTGCCATATGTTTAAACGCCTCCACATGTAGCCGCAGATGTACCGCACATGTAGAGCCACATGCTGATGCTCCACATTACGTTGCACTCGTGGCCTCGATCTTACGTTTCAAGGGAAAGCCAGCTGTTTCCGTCGAGATTAATGGGCCACACTTGTCCGTGAGGGTTAAAGCTCTTCAATCTAAAGCACTGTGTTTCGGATCGTGCGCTAGGCGGGAATAATTAAACAGAAAGTCATTCCCTAGCGAAGTCACCGTATACACAATTGTCCTTCCTAAACGTTCGCGGTACCTGGGTGAGCCAAGGCGAATTCATATTAGCAATGAATTTATCGCTCGTGTTTGTTATTTGGTTCTGCTCCATCTTTTGCAATACCTGGGATATCAGGTAAGCCCTCTTGGTATTCATAACGAACCATTCACTAAATTACGCGTTAAATGTGCGTTTATGAAATCACGTCGGTTGGAACCGTTCTTTCAAAAGAAATGTGATGCATTTCACAGTGAGAGCTATGTTCGAACTTTCACTTTCTGGACTGTGTTCGACGAATACGCGGATGCGAGATATTGGCGCCACGCGGCGCACAAGGCAACTCAAGCGCAGAGGGGACATAATTGCTGTTCTAATTGTCAGTGTCAATTAAGCGACTTCAGAGACAAATCATCTTGAGGTGTTTGCAGACAGGTACGCATCGCTTAGTTACTCTCACGAGAAATAGAGAAAGCCCTTGAAATATCAGAAATACCATGTCAGCGCGCAACTTCAGACGCAGAATAGTATCACCACTGCACGGTCGCAACGATACTTTGAAATCGCAAGTTAGCCGCTAAGGGCCGGGAATTTCCTTGTGACATCCAAGAAGCGCCGTCAGCAGTTCAAGCTTGTGGAAAGCAGCTTCTTACCAATCTTAACAGAAAACACTGTGGGGCTATTGTTTACAGGAGCTGCAAGCATGGCGGTTCAGTAAGATGTGGCAATTATTGTGAAATGTTGAATAACCTAGACTTGACCCCCCGCTGGGCAGTGCCCAGGGTTGAAGACTCCAACCACCTGTGGACGTCTATCCCCGTCGGCTCACGAAATAATGCATATCCCTGCTTCACTTAGCACAGTTTTTGTTCTAGCGGAATATTCCGGCAAAAGTTGAAACGTCTCAGCCGTAGGCGCACGTACGCTGACGTAGTCGTTTTTCTGTCGAACGTCTATAAAACTACAATAGTCTTAATGTTCCAGTCAATAAAGCAAATTCACTGTGCTAGACAAGGCATCCAGAATGTTTTAAGCCACAGCGCGTAGAGCACAGACATCCACCTCTACCCATAATTTTTACGGTTCCTGAACGATCTCGGCCCCTGTGTTCTATCGAGTAATCTAAACTTCACGATGCAATGTTCGCCCCTCGGTCCAGTTAGATTATGCACATCGGTTTCAAATGAGATTCCTTTATCGTGCTGCCATTCTGTGTGTACGACTGAGCAGTAAAATGGTAGGTTTTAGTGGCATGGCAAGTCTCACGTTTTGTGGGCGTTTTTTTTTTTTTTTTTTCGTGAAACGAAAAGTGAATAGACCACCTTTGCTTCGCTGGATGAACCTAGTTTCACGTTATAATACGAATATCAACAATAGGAACATCGGTGTCTTCACGATTAGGGAAAAATAAAATATGACGTAGGTTAAGTTAAGTAAGGTGATCTCGGGCCCAGAAAAAGTATTCACAGATTCAAAAGAATAATCTAACGAACGCGCCTTGAAATTTACGGGTGTTGTTTTCGGGTTTGTGCATAATATATGAAGGAAGAGTGGTGTATCCTACATTTAAAAGTACCGAAACGCATGCAGAATGTACAGGCGTTTGTATATGCGTCATACTCGGCGGTTGAAACGCCATACACAAACTATGCGTGGCTGCTGGCGGCGAGAGTGGAAGTGTTTGCGGCACAGAGTGACTGCATCCGGTAGACAGCCGTTCGTTACGTGGTTCGTGGTGACGCCAACAGAGCGCAGCTTGTCATGGCTTCACAACACTGCGCTCACGTGCCACGCCGCGCGAAGCGGCTGCAACTGGCGAGCATGCGTTACGACGAATTGCAGCGTTTCGCGGGCTCCACCGAGAACCTCATCCAGATGCTGTCCCCATGCGTCACAAACGCTCTCGCTCTTACCGTCACCGCTAGCAGCCACGAGCTCCGTGCATCGCGTTTCAATCACCGAGAACTGTACGTGCTGTACGTGTCGACTGCACACGTGTACATAAGCACCTGAATATTTCGTATGATCTTGGTGTTATTAGCAAGTATGCGAAACAGGAACCGAGCATAGTTATTGAGAAATCTCTTCTTGTAGATGATCATTGACCACATAAGGGTGAACAAAACTTTCGATCGCTCACAGCTAGGTGTTCCTGTAAAGCGTCGATTCCCTATGCTGCTTTAGATCGTCACCGTCACTATACAGTTCGTAGCTTCACGCATTTATAGATAAGCAGTACCCCTAGTAAGCATCGAAGGGAAGCTTTTTTTTTTTTGTGTGTGTTCTCATACTTGCAGGCATAAAGCGGCACAAGGCGGGTGACACCTCGTCAGAACTGGTGACAAGTGACACCCCTTCAGCACTTGTGAAGTTATTAAGGCTTGGTGTTGAAAATATGAAACTAGACCCACTCAAGCTGCCGGATAAGTCCGTCAAAGTTCCAGTGTTGGGTGGCATCAAGCTGCACAACGGCAGCCTTTCGGGACTCGGCAGCATTCGGAGCACTGGGCCAAACTACGTGAGATCTGACGATCGCGGCCTGGAACTGCACCTCGACATGGGCACTGGGCGTCTCGCAATCAACTATACCACAACCATCTCTGTGCTGTTCTTGTCTGTGGACGTGTATATATTTGTGGATGCCGACAGCACTCGCATCACTCTCACGATAAATGAGTAAGTTTACGGAAGCAAAAAACCGCAGCAGCAGTTGCGGTGGGCAAGTAGTAGAGCATTATTTATCCCTCAGTCAGTCAGTCAGTCAGTCAGTCAGTCGGGTACCCGAGTCAGTCGCTGGCACGGTGGAAGAATGAGAAGTGCGCGAACAATGCGTCGCCGCTGCGGAGAGAGCATGAAACGCTCTCGCTGTAGTTGATTCCTTACAGGTGTGTAGCATAATTCCTTACAGGTGTGTTGCAGGTACCACGCTTCTCCGAAGAATGACTACTTATGTCATAGTGGGTGCTTCCTTACTTAACAATAACAATCATTTATGGCGTAGTGGGTACCATGCAAGTGTACTTGCAGTAGTTGCCCCTCCAAGAGTGTTTAAAAAATTGGGGGACGCTTAAGCTTCGCCTTTAAGAGTTGAACGCGATAGCAATATCCTGTCCCTTAGTGCGTACTTCAATCACTTAGCATGATTTAAACCCCGAGCAATAGTGCGCGGGAAATGTTTTCGAACTTGCTATGCACCCACTACGTGGTCTGAAGGGAATATGCGCAGTAACGTGAGTGCCTTTTGTAATGGGTGGACGACTTCGAACCACAATGTCGTTATTATATTCACATCTTCTGACGCCCGATGGCAATGTAAACTTGTACCACGCAATATTACTGCCATATTACATGTTGTATTGTGACGCCTGTATACAGGACGCAAGTGTTTGTAAAACATGAAAGTTATTTTTACTGCATTTCCAAGCAGAGGAAGTTATTTTATATGTAATCCCAAGCAGAAGCATGCCTGTGTGGTAGAACACCTGCTTGCCACGCAGACGACCTGGGTTCGATCCTCATTCGGACCCTGAAATTGTTATTATTTATTTTATTTGCATCTTTGGCGATTTTTCGGTCACGGACAAGATGATGATTTTTCGCTCACAACCAACGACGCCGCCGCCGACACCGCCGCCGGAATTTCTGCGAAACGAGCTCTTTCACGCTATCGCGTTAAAAAGGCCCTATAAAAGCCGCTCTTCCAGGTTTCGCTGTGAGTGTGCTGCGCGTTGTGCGCACGCCTGGCACTTTTTGATCGACTATTGCTCCCGCTCTTGCCTTAGCATACATATAAACGGTCTTATAGTTAACCAGCGTCCTGCCTGTGCAGCTGGTGCAGCATATGAGCATATGTGACGCACTCTGATGTAGTGCTTCACGCATACGCGTATAGGTACTTGCACAATGAAGAAAGTATGAAATATTTTGTTGTTCATATTTTGTAACGTTTAATTTTTTTTTAATGCAAGTGGACGAAATTTTGGCAGAATCGCGTAGGCCGTACTGGACTGTCATAATATCAAATGCCATCAGTGCTCCTTCAGGAGCCTGGACCAGGGACGAGCACACTGCTTGCGACGGTTCAGTTATATGTTCAGTTATAGTGACATACGTGAGCAAAGTTCTCCCCTTTTCCATATTCTGCAGCTCTTTTTGCACGCGCGCTGGATGTATCTGCAGAAATCATGCCTGAAATCTCGTCCCTCTTCTGTAAACAGATGTGTCAAGAGTCAGTGCCATTAAAGAACTCACGCAATTTAGTGACTCTACTGGCCGCGAGATCGGGCTATAGGCGGCAGCACCGTCGCCGCAGCAGTGCGGAAAAGCGGTCGGCGCCGCGTATACGAATGTACAAAGCGGCGATTCGTTGTGGGCTTTTTTGAGCCGATTGTCGGCCAGTAAAATGCTTTGACTGCAGCTCACTGGTAATACACATAGGTCGGCAAACTCACTCATGAGTAGACTCACTCAGACTCAGATCGGGCGGTGAGTCCGGGCGAGAAAAAGTACAGTGAGCCGGTGTCCGAGTGAGTCCAGTTGAGGAAAATTTTGGTGAGTCCGAGTCCGAGTGAGTCCTCAGAGCTAAATATATTTCTTGAATGAGTCTGAGTGAGCTCCAGCATTAAATGCCGACCCGTGGTCCCATCTACTCATATTCAGCATTACTATCAGCGTTATATCGGCTTAAGTTTACAACTAGGCGTCACACAATGCGAATTGCTTAACGAGTGGGTCGTTCAATGCTCCGACCCATTACAAAAGCATCAGGCATATTTCTCCATCGTCGTCAGCCACAGCATCAACAAGGTGCACATGCGTTACAAGTGTGTAGCAGGGTACCGCGCTTTTCCGAATGGCGAATAATGGCACAGTGGACGCTTCCCCACTACACAAAAATTATGATTATTTATGGCGCAGTGGGTACCATGCAAGTGTGCTTGTAGTAGTTGCCCCAAGATTGTTTTAAAAAAGGCTCTAGAAAGGCCATTCTTCCAGGTTTCGCTGTGACTGTGCAGCCCGTTCCGTGGAGGCCTGGCGGTTTTTTTAAGACGGAAATTCAATTTCGTTATTCAACGCAAAAACTGACGCAAACTAAAAAAAGATTACTTTTAGTCGCTCAAAAAAAAAAAAAAACGCCGCCGCACTAAAAGCGCCCTTTGCTTCGCTGTGCAACTGCACAAAATCATCTCCCAGTGGTGGCGCATACGTGTAGTATTTGCATGTGATATAATATCTCGATTTACAAGCATTGTCATGAGACCAGAGGGCTCGCATAGGTGTTTGGCTGCTTCACCTTTTCTAGTCACCGTTATTCGCGGAGGGGAGCGCTTGATGGTTTTTAATACAACAATGTGAATTTTGGGCGCAGATGACTTGCAATAAACATTCCTTTTTCACGCAGGACGAGTGATGCAAAGTTGGCTCTGCAATCCTTCGAGGTCATCTCACTGCAGGGTCTTGATATTCGACTACAAGCATTAAAACTGGCTGATCCCCTCACGAACACGATCTTGCAAAGCTGCAACAACAACATTCAAAGGCCTTAATTAAAGGAGCTAGCCGAGTCCATGATGCGCGACATCATAAAACAAATGATTAAAAAGGTGAACGAACAGCTATGACGTCGCAGTTGATGACCTATTTGTTTTATATTTTGTTACAGTTTTCCTCGCCTTCTTACGCGCAATTTTTAATAATGAGTTATTGATCTTCGTAAGCAGACAATATACTCGGCTCCCATCAATCTGAAGCTGGCAGCCTGGCCAGTGATATGTGCGACCTCATTTGGAATACACAAGTATTTTGTGGCACCCGGATGAATTTCCTATGATGATTTTAGGAGCAGCCAGTAGCCACGCGATCAGGTTTTCACGGATGCGAGCAACGAGAGACCAGCAAATTCAAGACGAAAAAGAACTAGGCCGCAGAACGACAGCTCGCAGCTCTAAGATAAGGCTGCATCTACTCTTATGCTACAAAAAAAAATCATAAGAGGAAAGCTTTCAGAATGAAGAGGAAAAGGCTCAGAACGGTCTCAGAATGGTGGTTACATCGCCGTCGAGGGCGTTTACATGGGCGGATATGGGTGACACCCTTTAAACTGGTGTGCGTAGATTATCTAACAGATCAGTTAGGAGCAACTTCTCCATATAGGGATCTGGGGAGAAGGGATCCTTCATAACCAGAAATTGAGCCGACTCTCGTCAAGAATATTTCGCCATTTAAACCATGTAATAAAGTGTTCTCACGCTTCTCTTAATCCAGTATCATACTTGGCTCTTCCTCTTCCTCCTGAAGCACCATTGCCTGCGGTATGATGTTCCCGTTCAGGTCATCACTTCCCGTCGTTCTGCTCTCGCAGTAGGACAGTCGCAACACAGGACAACGCTGGGCTAGCAACTGAATTTTATTGCAACTTCAAATGTTAAAGTTTACGAAACAGTGAAAACACAACATACGGTTCGCATGTCCAACGATATTAGAGCAGGGTTACATCTGCAGCAGTAACAGTAAGTAGTTATATTAGATGACCACACAATGTGAAACCTTCGGTCTTTGAAGAAATGAAAACAAGAAAAGTTGTCTGTAAATGCGCCGCTCGGAGGTGCGATGAGACGCTCAGTTGGTCTGCACGCTTCCAACGTCCTTGAAACAACTCTGGATAAGTCCTGCCGCGGCAGGTAGCTCTCTCCGGGATCTGTAAGGCGCTTGCAGACGATTTCTCGTGACCTTGGCATGTATTTAAACAGGTACACAGTCCTGGGAGTCAGAAAACAGGAAACACTACTGACTTATCAGAAGAAAAATATGACACAGAAATATTATCGCTTATTAGTATTATGATTGTTATCACTGCTATTATTATTATAATTGCTGTTGCTTATACAGGCAGAGCGCTTGAAGCCTATTTCCCATCCGCCGTGGTTCGGCACGGTATTGCACGATCTTTGGGTCAGGCCTACGCTCACCTTGTAAATCCAGAGCATTTCGTAGCCAACCAAACACACATTGACCGTTTCCTTTCTTCCATCTATCCATCCACTCCATCCATCCACTCCATCCATTCCAACCATCCCATCCATCTATCCATCCATTTATCTGTCTAGCCGTGGCAGTTTTCTTAACTTGGCATATACCAAAATTTGCATACGAGGATGCGGACGTATGATCAACACGATTTGCACGTTGTGACATGAATAACATGAATTCCCTAACTCGTACAGGATGAAATATTTTCCAACATCCACGAGCGGCACTTATCGCGGCACATGGTGCGTGGGGGTGCGCCACAGGTGATTACCAGTCTATATTAACGCGATAGCGTTAAAGAGCTTGTTTCGCAGAAATTCCGGCGTCGGCGTCGGTGTCGGCATCGGTGTTGGTGTCGTTGGTTGTGAGCGAAAAATCACCATCCTGTCCGTGACCGAAAAATCGAGAAACATGCAAATAAAATAAATAATAAAAATTTCCGGGTCTGAATGAGGATCGAACCCAGGCCGTCTGAGTGGCAAGCAGGTGTTCTACCACACAGCCACGCTTCTGCTTGGGATTACATTGAAAATAACTTCCTCAGCGTGGAAATGCAGTCCTCCGCATTCCAAGCAGAGGAAAATAACGCCCTCTGCTTGGAAACACACGCGTCCTGTATACAAGGCGTCACAATACAACATGTAATATCGCAGTAATATTGTGGGGTACAAGCGTACATTGCCATCGGGCGTCAAAACATATGAAAATCATCACGATATCATTGGTTCAAAGCCGGCCACCCATTACAAAAGGCACAGACGCTACTGCGCGTATTCCCTTAAGACCACATAGTGGGCTCATAGCAACTTCAAAACCATTTCCCATGCATTTTTTTTTTTGCGACATAGACTTGCCCTTAAGGCATAATATTTGTTGTTTATATCCGTATTAAATGTGCGCCGTTAGGCCGGTGTTGTGTATGAAGTGAAGCAGTGTCTTGTGGAATGTGTTGTCATGTATCCATCGGTTATAACTGTTTGTGTCACTGTAGCGAAGGCCGGCTTGCAGGAGATGACGGGAGCGTTCCGACTGTAACCCTTGGCACGTCCATATCAGATGGTATGCATCTGCTTGCATCACCGGAAACAGAACAGTACGGGCATGTATCACCCACTGGTAAATGCGACCAGTTCCACGTTGAGATAAGAGCCGGTGTAAGGGCCACCCCTGCCGGAAGCCTCCTAAGCACGACTTCCTCCGCCCTAGTAAGATGAAGGGGGAGAGAGCAGACACACGGTGGGATAAGCGCGCGTGTATCCTGCCGGCATAGGTCGGCAAAACTTGTGGGGCTCACTCAAACTCACTCATGAAATATATTTTGCGCTTAGAGCTCACTCGGACTCAGACTCACCAAAATTTTTGAGCCGAACTTACTCGGACTCACATTCACGAAAATTTTCTTCAACCGGACTCACTTGGGACTCAAACTCACCAGAACATGAACTCACCCGGGCTCACTCAGACTCAGACTCACGGCTCCATCTGGGTCTGAGTGAGTCCGAGTGAGTCGACTCATGAGTCCGTTAGCCTAGAATTATATTTTTCGACCACGGTGTCAATGCTCTATAACACCAATATCTCCCGTAATAGATGCTCTGCTTGGCGCCTCTTGATATAGTACCTTCGAATACGAGTTATCAGTGCTCGTAAACTAGTAAGGTCATTTTTCTTGAAAGAGATGACAACATAAGATAAATTTATCAAGAACTTCCTTGAAAGAGTTGGCAAGGGGAGGGGGAGGTCAAGGCCCTCCCCTAAGTGATTCGTGCCTCTGATCAATAAATATTGAAATGGTGCATGAAAGACACTGCTTTGGAATACGTGTGAGTAGACGTGAGTATAAACGTGAATCCAGGCAAGGCTGATAGTAATGTTGAAGATGAGTAGATCCATAGGTCGGCAAAAAAAGTGGAACTCACTCAGACTCACTCAAGAAATATATCTTGCGCTTTGGCCTCACTCGGACTCAGACTCACCAAGCTTTTCCTCAGCCGAACTCACTCGGACTCACGCTCACGCAAGTTTTCTTCAACCGGACTCACTCGACTCACGCTCACGAAAGTTTTCTTCAACTGGACTCACTCGGACTCAGACTCACGGCTCAATATGAGTCTGAGTGAGTCCGAGTGAGTCGACTCATGAGTGAGTTCGCCGACCTATGCCTGCCGGAGAACATTTTTACGGGCACGGAGTGAGTTTAGGGGTTGAGGTGGAAGGGGAATAGATGGGAGGTCTATATTAGGAGGGCAGTGTGCCTGTTGATCGGCAGCAATATTGTGAGGGTTCGCAGCATGGCCTTGAATCCAGTGTACCCTGACGCAAGTGGCTGTATTGCGGTTGATCTTGTATATCGCCTCGCAGATTTCCATGGCCTTGTGAACTTTCTTGAGTTCCTGGATAGCCGCTAAAGAATCAGTGAACACGTCAAGTTGCTTAATTGCAGGCAGCTTAGAGGTGACATCCCGCACTGCGTCATGGATGGCTTGAAGCTCCATTACAAGAGGAGTGGCTTCCGTAGATAGATAATGCTGGGGACCACTGATGAAGTTATGCGTGGTACTTAGGAATGATGTCCTCCCGCCGTCTTGTAGGATAGCAGCATCTGTATAGACTTTGCAGGTATTAGCGGAAGGTGCTTCGATGATATAGCGTTCGTCAATAATACCTGATGTATCGCTGCGCCGTAACTTTGTTGTCTTATTAGATGTGATGGTGGTGAATTCCCAGGGAGGCATTGTATCGGGCTGGTTGTCAATTCGAGAGCCGCGTTGAAAGTGAGCATGCAACGTAGCAACAACCGGAACAAGTTGCTTTTTTTTATTTCACGCGCTTTTTCTCTTTGTGAAATTAGCTCCGCAATTGTGTTAAGCTGGGCGTGCTCCTGTAAAGTTGTTATCGGAGTGATGCGGGGTAACGCTGTTATTGTGCGCATTGCATCCCGGTTAATAGTCTCATACTGTGCCAGCTGTACCAAAGTTAACCGTTGAAATTGCGCCTGGTATATAATTCTTGGATGCAGAACTGTGCGTACGAGCCGTCGAGCTACATCAGTACGAGCTCCAGCTGCTTTTGATGCAATGTGGCGAATCGCTCGTGGCTTAAAGCTTATGCTACCCCTTCCATAGTATGCCCTAAGTGATTGAAGTAAGCACTAGGGACAGGATATTGCTATCGCGTTCAACTCTTAAGGCGAAGCTTAAGGGTCCCCAAGCTTTAACCTAAGCTTTTGAAATCTTAAGCCGACAGTGGTTAGGAGCAAGTGTAACACAAAATGCGACGCCGCGGTCAGCGGCGTTGTCGACGGGTTAAATCTTCCGATGGAAGCAAAGAATGAAAAACACGGCTCGAGCGAGTGTCTAAGCCAGGCATTCTGCGTGGCAGTGAAGTATTCTACCAGGAAGTCACGCCAGTGCTTCAAGCTGTTTCGGTGTTTCGGAAAATCACCTTTTACAAACATGTCAGGACAACGCCAACTGGGGTGGCAGTATCGGTTATCTGCATGTACATGAATGTAACAAACATTGCATATATACGACTCCTCAGGCTATTCCCAATGTTCATAGACTGTCACGCCACCAAGCGGATGTCAGGAGAACCTCCTGGAAGAGGGTTAACAGACGACAAACTGCAGCCGCTCCGCCGCTCCCTTGTTCGGATGTGCTAGCCAGATTTTAACGCGTTGGCAAAAAAAGAAACACTGCGACCTTGCATGTTTTGTGCATCAATAAACAAACCGGCCCCTCCGTGACAAGATAAACTTGATTCTCTTTAGCGAGGCGAGGAGTTTTCGTGACAATGATCTGATGTACGTGGCACGGGTTATTGGAGATGTTATTTGGGATCGAACATGGTCAAAGAGCGAAAGCGAAAAAAGGGGTGAAACGTGCGGTCGCCGCCCCAATCTGCGCAGCTCTGTTGACAAATGAACGTAACCTGGGCCGTCCAAACGGCGTTGTTTAACCGATATTCGCAACATCGAACTCTTCGACATTGCGAACAGCATGGGCGTTCATTTTTTCGCGAGTCTCTTCTGTCGAGCTCCGGATCGCAACTGCAGCATCCGAGAGAAGTGAACTGCGCGCGGCTTGAGCTTGACCATGACCGTAATTGGCTGTGAACTAAGCCCTATTGAGCGGTGGAATGTCGAATGACACAAAGACGTACATGCGTTGCGCTAAAGAAGTAACACCGCATTCTTTACCACGATGACGGCGCCACATGTTTAGAAACCATCGCTACGTTAAACACGCCGTCCCGTGCAGCAACAACGGTGTTACTCGATATCGGCGTATCACTGCGGCTGATCCTACAGGCAGGCTCGGTACGTACCCCGGAATGCCGTTAACTTCATACGTCAATTCCAGTTAACGCAGTTTTCTGTAGCACGCACAGGATTTCGCAACGAATCGTTAATGTACGGTCAGCGAGCTGAAATATAACCATTCACACCGCGGGACAAAATATGACATGGAGAGCATTTGGCGCTTCCCATGACTTGGCAAGCATTGTCTGGCATACGTTTTTGAGCAACTCATTCGTGCTCGCCGGTGGAAGTGGCACACGGCGCTTGCGTCTGCACGTCCTATCTCATATGCAACTAGACGGACTGACCCGACTACGGCAGCCATCTTGAAACGCAATGCGTGCCACTTATAGTTCATGGGCATTGCGAGTAGTAAAGCTTAGCGTAAATATGCCTGCGACCGCTACGTCTGGCATGCAAATTATCTCCCCGTAGCGTTCCATTCCTGGCGATGAAACTGGCGTCTCTGCTCTAACGTGGGTGCCAGCGTTCCGCGGAACCATGAGCCACGAACCATGAACCCTTTAGTCCGCTTGCCAGGTGAGCACACGATATGTGCCCAACTGCTGAAATAACACGATGACGTCCAACCACCTCGCAACACATGGCTCAAAGCGAAAAATCCGGCGTAGCTTCCGGCTGCTACTGCCTGACTGCTTTGCATTGAAAGTGAGTCCCACATACGTGAGATCTGCCGGACTTTTTCTTAAATGTTAACACACGAACACAAAAATCACATCACACAATACTCCGATCACACACTACTCCGATATAATACAAAACAATCACATACAATCACACAATACAATCAGCCAATACTCCGATGTGGGAGGCGATTTGAATAAAAAATAAAATAAATAAAATATCCATATATGGCATCGCTCTAAGAAAAACACACCGCTGTCTGGCCACATGGCTCCGTCATACCCCACGGAGACAATTTTGGACTATCCTGTTATTTTCTGGATTTACAGGCGTCAGAACAAACGCAAAGTGCCAGGTGTTTTTAAGTATTGAATTAATCGTTGCAGCTCAGCCCTTTATGCATGACTTCGTTTATTATTTTTATGCGGTGCTTTTTGCGAAACAAACGTTTGGGAATGAGCGCATGTTGCATAACAATACAGCCATGTGTAGTTATTGAGTGTGCGTTGTGTCCTCGTAATAACAGAATCCGGCGCATGCGCGATACATTTGCTTTCATTCGCCCCTTCCATGCATAATTTCCCTTTGGACTATGGAGATAAGAGCAATCGAGCGCCCCAACTGGTGTTTTTATGGGGTTTTATGTCCCAAAGAGACTCCGAGTACGAGAGATACGATAATGGTGGTCACCAGGATTTCGATCAGCTGGGGTTCCTTAACGTGCATTGATATCGCACAGCACACCATTTCGCCTCAATCGAAAGGCGACCGCCGATGCAGGGATCGAACCCGCGACTCCCGGGTTAGCATCGAGCACCGCCACTGGGCTACCGCGGTGGCTTTATTATAATTGCTATTTGTGTACGAGATGTGTATGCCTCGCAAGTGCTACAACAGCCCGCGAGCCGTGGCTATGCTACAGTTTGTAAAAGCGCAGCTTGGCAATACAAAGCAGGCAGCAGAAGCAGAAACTATGTCCCTGCATTCGCTACACCGAACTTCGCCAAGCAAAGCAAATATATGCATAAGGGAAGTTATCGATGTTCGTCGAAAAGGCTGATTGTATACGCTTTGCGGTGCGTTCGTAGAATTCAGGACCCCTGGCTATGATTACCACCTCGGAAACCCTGGTCAAAGACACATGCGATCTCTGTACATGCAGCTTCACTTATTTTAACTTTGTTGGAAGTGCGAATTTCTGGCAACGAATAAAACATTCCAAAGACATAACCGGCGCAAAAAGTGCCAAAATATTAGGCCTATTCGGAAAAAAGAGAACATGAATTTTTACTGACCTTCCGTCGTCCACCTTCCACGTGCCTGTTTGATGAATGAAAGGAGGCTATCGCAAAAGCGCATGCAAACGCCTTCCGACCACCTTCCCTGCAATGAAACGAAGAAAGACAAGAAATATTTCGGAAAGTGTTCACTCGTAGGGCAAATGGGAGATGTAGTGCGAAAACCGAATTAGGTCTTAAACATTCAATACCAAACCGAGATTTCTATAACCTCCTGTGTAGATTCCCTTTTGAAAATGTGTCCACGATGCCGAATGGTGGTTTTCCACGATCATTCATTATGGTAGATTGTGGTAATGGATGGTGGTATATGGTGTATGCTCTAAAAAGGGTCGCTGTACGTCCTTAACACGATGACGCTAAGGTTTATGAATGGATGCAAGAAGTTTATTTTACATATTTACAACTGGGTTAAGCAAGCTAAAAGAGGATCCGTTGTCTGTCGTTGTTGTCTCTGCTTGGCCGCCGAGTCCCAAGAGCCGCCACCCTCTTATTAGGGTCTTTTAGCAAGTTACGGATATACGGTACGCAAATACGATAAGGCAGTACGGTAGCTCCTTCTTTCCAGTGACAGTGCGTCCCCCCGGACGAGAGGTTCCTCGTTAACAATGCGCAGGCTGACAGGCCACAAGGAGGCGTGACAACCCCCCACAGTAATATTTGAAAGAGCTTTTGTGTTGTTGGGGTGCCTTCACTGGTACAAGGTCAACGACCGAAAAAGGAGGAGCGGTACGCTAATACCGTACCGCATTTACGTACCGTATTTCCGTAGTGCAGTATGAGCCTGGTCGTAATCCCATTCGCAGACAAATTGCGCAGGTGCACCCACCACTTCCCCTACCCCGTGATGAAAGGTGCCATGGCCAGACACACTGCGAGGACACGAGCGAAAGACATTATCTTTAAGAGTGTATGCATTGCTGTAAGATGCCGGCATATGATGAATGATGAAAAATGATGACGGAACGCAAAACGGTCTGTAAAGCCTCAAAACCATCGTGCCTACCTACCATACGCAAATGTGAGTATAGAAGGCGATGTAGAAACCATTAGTACAACGAAAAAAGAAAGAAATAAAGGCCGTATATTAGAAAAAAAAAACTTCCGCCAACCAGGACACGTGCCACCTCCTGATCCCCAGCCAAGCTCATTACCACTGCGTCCATGCAAAATGGCTTCCCAACACACGAACACACCTTTTGGCTTCCAGCTTTATATGTAGCGCACTCAAGACAGTTGCGATCTTCCATTCCAACTAAAAATCTGGCGGATCCCACGTAGTGTGGGAATCACTTTCATTGCGAAGCGATTTCTGTTTCTACAACGTATGGCAGAGTATCTTGAAGCTAGCAATGCGTAATAAATATTGCACTACTGTGATAACAATGTTTAACGAAGACGCATATTCAAAATATGCATCTTCATTAAACACAAACAAAATGGTCCCACCAACGAATGGCATGCCGGTAATGTCGACGGCGCTATTGCAATTCACAGCCTAACACCAAAAACTATCATTGGACCAAGGAGTAGCTAGATTCAGTAAAAGTTGCTGCTGGGCGAGTTGGTTCATACTTGGAAGGAAAAGATGGTTGCGCACAAACTACACAAGGACACAGAAGACCCGGACGAGCGCAATGTCTTCGTCCGTGTCTTCTGTGTCCTTGTGTAGTTTGTACGCAACCATCTTTTCCTTCCGAGTAGCTAGAGTTTGCCGGTTGTTAGTGCCGAGTTTGATAGCCATGTCTCGCTCTTTTAAAGGTCGACATATACAGAGGCTTTATGTTGACTGGTAACACTACTTGTGCATCTGTCCACTCTATAATATGCAAAGAAAATCACTGACAATTCGCTTATTGAAATTTGTCAAGTAACAATTATTGGAAAAGCTTCTGTTGGAACCATCGCCTGATCCTTGTCATTCGCGCAATATTCTCGAAGCTAAATTTTTGCACGAGACTGAACTGGACTGTTAAGTCTTTGGACATTGAAGCTTGTGTTTCATCGCCCCCCACCATGCTCATCAACACATTCTCTCTCCTCTTTCCACCCTCCGCCAACGCTGAGTGCATGTCAGAACATTGATTCGGACCGACCTCTCAGCTTTTCTACCATAATAAATATATCACTCTCTTGGCCAGGCGCATGAAAAATATTTACTTCGAGATGTAGATAATGCGAAGGTAAGTTTAATTTAAAAGTTGTCTAACCAGGTCTAGGATTTCCTTTTATAATTTTTTCAGAAGGCTCTAATCCTTAATTTGCGGTGTTTCATGTCAGGAGTGATACAACTGTTCGCTTTGTTAGCACGGTGATCGGGCACGAAGGTATCTAAGCAACACAGTATCCTTTAAGGACAGCCAAAAGAAACGTCCTTAGTATAAGGGCAGCTACTGCTCCACCTTCCACAAATGCAACAAAAGCATGGAGAACGCATAAGATTCACCTTTGAGAGCGGAACGCAACAGCATGATCGGGCGCTCTTCACACCGATTTCGCTTCACATGCTTCGCTTCTCGGTGGAAGCTTCAATTGTGCCGTGGTGGAAGGAACGCTTCAGTGCGATCTACAGATCGGCCGCTTTTAAATACCCTAGGGCGCCTACCGCAAGTGCTATTAGCACCAAATTAACCGCGGCAAGCATTCGTAAAGTGCGCGCCATCCAGTCATCACCATCGAGAGGCGCGCCCATCCGGTTTGGCAGCACTGCGCCTATAGCGCGATATTTTCCGCACCGGTTTAATACTATTTGCCAGGAAGAAGAAATGAAAGAAAACGAAAAAATCAACGACCAAAAGATCTTTGAACGCACACGATGGCCCCCATTGTCACCTTACCAGAACCAGAAGACAGGAGAAAATATCGCGTAACAGGGCGATCGCGCAGTACTGCCATACCGGACGTGCGCGCCTATCCACGGCGACGACTGGAAAGCGTGCACTATACCAGAGCAAACGCTTGGCGCTGCTCGCGTTTCATTTGACATCGATAGTACAGTTACGAAGAGCCCACTGCGCTATAATCCCCCTTTCTGCGAAGTACCAGCACCAGGGCCTCAAAACCTCGTAATCGGTACCCATAGGCGTGTGCAGGGCTTCCCCTTCAGGGGGGAGCGAAGGTTTGTCGCAGCGCCTCCATCCTTATTGTGTCCTGGTATGGGCACACTGCGCTTCTAACTCTCCGCTGACGGGAACGCCTCTAGCGGCGGCACGCGTCCGTGGGGTGATAGAAGCTTTCTGAACGCCGGCCGGTGGCAGTGTTCGTGCCAGCTGCTTCGCGTTTTCCCGCAGTTTTGCGACACGTTTCTTCTTTGGCGGTCGGTCGATGGCTCAGTGTAGCAGCAAAAAAGGTTTGGTGTGTTGTGGGCTGTCACAATAGCTACAGCAATTCACCTGGAACAAAGTTTTATCGCTTCCCGTAGGCTGACGGGAGGGGAGAGGCCAATGCTGGATACAACTTGTTCGCCGTGACAAGTAAGTTTTGTCATTTTATTCGGTGCAGGCTGATACGTCTTTTCCATGGGAGAGGTGCCCATTGAATGGAACATTATTTGATACCTGCTTTAATTGCGATACACCTGTTAATCATGGTCTGCAAATGGCAATTTTTTGTTTCACGCCGAATCACAGTCGCGAAGATTGTTCATTTCTCGTTATTTCTTGAGCAGCATTGATAGGAACAGACTGGGACACCTCAGATAACAGCACAGATAACAGCAGAATTGGCAGTAGGCATTTCGTTGGCAGTGCTAAGGCCAGTGAACAGAAGCACCCAGCCTACCACCCAAGATTTTTCCATCACCTTATAGAAGGCTGGAACAGCTCGCTCATGCGAACGCTAGAAAGGTGCGATAACATTAATGCTTGTTTTGCACGTTCTTTAGGCTTGACAGCGATGACTATTCCTTTCTTTGTAGGTGTACTCGATTCACAGTTTATATCTTTCAGACTGGTTTACGTGTTTCTCGCGCCTCTCATGCTCGTACGTTATTTTAATTGTGAGTTTAAAATACAAAAAAACGTGCTGAAATCAGTTTTCTATATCTCGGCAGTATTTTTGTTTATTGTAGTTATCGACTCTCAAATGACTCTCGCATTAATTGTTTTCGATTCGCTCTCGAATCGTTGCAGGTACACGGCCACTGCCTGCAGCGTCCTGGCACTTGCCGACTATGCCTGCTCTGCAGTCGCAGGTCGCGTCAATGGCGCATCTGTTTCGAGAGCGCTTCAAAACTAAACAACAGAATGAAATAAAACGAAACCACTGAACAAAAAATGTTCGCTTTCTGTCAACTTGATGGTTTTTAACGGAACGTTGATGCATGTTTGGGACACACACCAACCTCTCACCAGATTCAGCACGCTTCCGTCCGCTCAGACAAGTGTTTAACATTATGCACAAGACCTGCCTCGTATGGAAGCTTGTCCTTTATCAATGTATGCCCCCTAAAAAATTATCCAAACATCCCACGGTCTAAAAACCAGCCTGCAGTGGCAGACGAACGCACGTAGACTACACTACGCTTGCACAAGCAGCCGCGCGTGCGGTCCCGCAGGGAGCGCTATCACCCCAGGGACGCGGAAACGGCCGCGTTGGCGCTGAACGCCGCCGCATTCGCGGCGCCGCCTGTGCAAGCGCAGCGTGCCCACGGGGGCTGATTTTGCGCCCCCCCCCCCCATGTCGCAGCGCCCCTCCTCCCTATTATGTCAATGTTTAGGGGGGCTCCCCCCCCCGTGCGCACGCCTATGTCGGTACCAATCCCGGTACAAACCTTAAAGAAAGGGGACTGGAGGGGAAGGGGAGGCGGAGGAAAAGTGCTGCGCTCACGGCCGCGCTATTGCGTCAGCCATGTGGCGCCGCATCGCAGTGTGCGCGCGTGTCGGGTGTCTTCTCGCGTTCCGTCGCTGGCGTGTTGGGCTATCACCTTCCTATAAAAGCGACTGGCACGACTCTGCTTGTGGTTCTGTCGTCTCTGTGGCCTAGCTTGCCGAATAAGTAGTTTGATGTCATCGCTATCATGTCGATGATGCCAACGACTTTTGTTTGGTGCGCCGGAGCCGCAACAATAGGCATGCAAGGAGACATCATCTTCGTATAGATAAGAAAAAAAAAGTGGCTAGAGGTGGCATACAAGTGCACAGGTTGTAATGGCAGATATAAAAAAGAAAAATAGTTCAACGTGTTTTTATGCAAGTTCAGATTATCGGACCAAGCCGATATTATATGAATGCACACATCGATATATAGACAGATTTGCTGATTCCAACGGTTTTCCTGTAGTCAATTATCAACCTGATGACGAGAACGTTATTGCGCTTAAGCTGTTTACAGGCACAATAAGCGTTATGGATCGGTGACATGGCTATACGGTAACAGTGATACGGTAACAGTAACAGTTTACGAACTAATAAACGAGATGACAACAGTCCGCATAGAAAATCATAAGTTAGACACCTTAAGGGACACTAGCAAAAAAAAAAACAGCTTCTTCCCGCAGTAGCAAATTACGCTTTAACAATACAAAACGCACAATTTTTTGCTGTTGCAAGACACTTAGAGGGCAAGAAAACGCGCAAGGTATACAGGTGGCGAAGGCCCCTAGCGGCTACCGCGCCCGATCACCGTGATGTCAGTAATTTCCACGACAGTCTGTTAACGGCCAGAATATTGCTAATATACCAGAAAAAAATTACCAACTTTGTGTTCTGAGGGAGCCAGAAACTTAACACGCGAAGTTTCAGGAAGGAAGGAAGAAACAGGCGGAATAACAGATCCCGTAAGACCACCTTCGCTATGAAGCAAAAAGTTAGAGCCACTCCCCTCTCTGAAAGTGGGTGGCTATCGCAAAGCTGACGCGCGCACTTTCGTCTCTACTCAAGCCGGCGTTCCTCATAAGCGCGATGATCTTCGGGCGTTCTCACAATGCGCGGTCGACCCGTACTTATTGCGCACAACCAACGTCAGCGCGGCGCCTAGACTCTACTGACGTGGCGAATTACGTTCCAAAGGCGTACCGCTACACTGAAGCTTTGAACGCCTCACTTGGTGCTGCACTGCATCTGAGATCGGCCCACGTATACCTTTGACCGACCCATAGCGGGAAGTGATGCCGGCACAAATTTCGGTGATTCGCAACGTCATGATTACGCCACACGATGGCGTGATTATATGACGTCATCGCTCGCTCGGAGGAGGTCACGTGGGATTTTCCAGTGTTCGTGGACAGACACGTACGGACGCCGAAAACCACGCAGGTGCTCGATTTACAGCTCCGCCGTGATAAATGTATATTTTTTTTTTTTTTTTTTTTTTTGCGCTGTTAGAGTTTGAGCCTCCACGCTCCGTAGGCGCGGGTGCTCTCGGCTACACACCCGCGCAAGAAGCATGTGAATATATCGGAGCCGTATGAATGCGTTGTAACGGCGATATGATGACAGCAAAAATTGAAAATACTCTTGCTGTGAAGGCTTTGTTGGAAATACTTCGTGGCAGTAGAATAAAAGCCCTCCCTAAGGCCAATGTGTAATGTCGATATTGAGCACTGCACATGAGGAAAACTCCTGGCTTCGAGAAAGTTTAATGCAGAACACTTGTTTAGACGATTGCATGGTGGGCCTTTCGCACCAGACGGTGAAGAAAGATGAGACGCTAAGCCAATGCCACCTGAAAAAAGGCATTCCGGTGTATGCCGCGACTTTACACTGTTCTACGCTAATGGTGTGCGTTTATGCATCACTTAGTAAACTCCTAGAGGATATTCTTCGTGCATTTCTTTCCTAAGCACAGGCTCGCCTAGCAAGAGTAAAAGAATAAAGTTATGCGTATTACGTGCTAAAACCACGACATGATTATCCGGCATGCCGTAGTGGCGACTCCGGATTATTTCTGACCCTTCTGGGGTTGATTATCCGGTCCGTCCATACAAAAAAAGAACCACTCTTTACAGGTATGGCTTGCTGCGTTCTTCCGTCCTAAGACCTTTATACCATGATTTCAGTGTTATGCGCGGAGTAATGCAGCAGCTTAGTTCAAAAAGAGGCACAACTTACCCCAGCCATTTCCGGCATGCTGTTGACGTCGATATCTTCAACGCTGACCAGATTACCGCGGTCGTTGCGAAAGCCGCACAGCGCCCTCGGGACGCCAGCCAAGCGACATTGGGCCCACCACGCCAGCATCACGTGCCTGCGATGGCATCGACACGATGCCAAACGGGAATACTTAAATTTCTATGCAGATTTATTGTCACAGTAACTTCTTCCTTAGTTGGCAAGAAAGCTTCTGCATGCAAACGTATTGTTGCGGATCAACAAGGGTCATGATTATTCGTCGCACTTAATACAAGAGGATTCCAAAATAATTAATATTCTGTGAGTTTTCAGTCACCGATATAGGTATATTTTTGCAGAGTCAGTAGAAATTAACTTCTCGAAAAAATACGGCAGATCCCAAGTATCCATGGGAATCGACGTTATGCGAAGCATGCGGAGGTAACGTGACTAGGCTGTAGTTTTTTTATTAGGCGAAACATTATGAAATGACGCTAGAGATATGTAAAAGTGTTGGACGCACAGATATATGTTGAACAGTCGCACATGTTTCATTTAAGCAGTTGTTTACAGTTGCGTAATGATGCCAACAGAAACATGGGTATTGCCAACACCAGAAGCGGTAAGCTGATATGTAGCGCTTGTGATTGCGCGAATGTTAGCCCAGGATAGTGCTACGTAAACAAACTACAGAGGATAGCGCTGAAGTATACGATTGACGTTAACCCGACATGACTCCATCATAGAAGTACGTATGTAATGTTTTGAACATTAGATAGCCAGCACTGCAAACGCAATTGACGTTTCACCAACAATACGCCTGCAAAATGGTCTTTTTCCAAAGCAGTTTCGAGACTTGACGTGGCTCTGCGGGGGAATACTTGATTGCCAAGCAGATTGTGTGGGTTCGATTTCTGCTGGGACTCCGATTTCTATTCTTTGCATTCGTCGGGTCAAGGCTGCCGTTGTCAGTTTTTCTTAACGCTGTCGCATTTAAATTAGAAATGTCCGACCTCGCCGTTCCTGGGTAGATATAAATTGTCAAACACCTGTGGCGCATACCCTGATACTGCGGCCCGTCGCATACAGGTGTGAGCCACACGTACGCGAAGGGATTTTCACATTTTATTGCGATAGCAATTATATACACACTCTCGGCTAATTTTTGCGTCGCCGTCATGTCCCGAATATGTATATGTATTTATATAGATATAAAAAAACGCACCAAAAAATCCAAAGCACCTGATCGGGGATTCGAACCAGCGACCCCTCGCTCCGCAGCCCGCTGCGCTAGCCAACACAGCCCCGCACTTTTTAAATGCGAAGCATTTCTTTGCGTACAGCAAGCCCTTTGAGCGTTTCTATCTACGTATCTATCTATCTATCTATCTATCTATCTATCTATCTATCTATCTATCTAGCCGCCTACGTCTGGGTGCTCTCGTGATCCACCTCCTTAACTTGAGGTCGACCAAGGTTAGCGTGGGAGGGTAAGATAATTTTACAAATATGTCTGGCTGGTCGTGACTTGACTAACGTGAAAATCCCGTCGCGTACGTCGTCAAACTCATTTCTCCAGACACATGTGGCACATACCCGTAAATCACGGGCCGCGGTATGAGGGTTTGAGCCACAGGTGTTTCACAGTTTATATCTACCAAGGAACGGCGTGACCAAACATTGCTCGTTTAAATGTGAGAGCGTTAAGAAAAGAAAAACTGACATCGGCGGCGTTGACACGACGAATGCAAAGAATAGAAATCAGAGGCCAGCAGGAATCGAACCCAAGCATTCTGCGTGGCAGTCAAGTATTGTACCGCAGAGCCACGTCAGGTGTTGAAACAGTTTTGGAAAAATACCCTATGCAAGCGTAATGTTGGTGAAACGACAATTATAATTGCAGTGCTGCCTATCTGACTTTAAAAACATTATATATGTACTCCTATGATGAAGGGAGTCATGTCGGGTTAACGTCACTTGTAGAGAGACATATGCAACTGTTCAACATATGCCTGTGCATTCAACATTTTTGTACATATTTTTAGCATCATTTCGTAACGTTCGCTCTATAAAAAAAACTTGGACCATCTCCCCGAAGGGAACCCTGATGGGATGCGAAGCAGCAGCGGTACGCACGGCGTTGACCCGGTTGAAACGGGCGTCATCGCAGATAAACGAGCCGAAAGGGTGTTTCCACTCGACGTGCAGTCGAGCGTTGCGGGCGGTGGAGAGGGTGAAGCGAGAGAGAAGTGACACGTTCAGAGGTGTTGCGAGCGGGCGGAGCAGCCGGCAGCTGCGGCCGCTGCCGCGAGCATGCTGCGGGTGAGGGAGAGAGTGACGTCAGCGTGCACCTGCGAGGGAAGCGTGCGAGGGGGAGCGTGACGTCAACGCGCAGCTGTGGCGTGACCTACTTGGCAACGCTCCAACACCTACGGCGAGGGGAACGCGTTGCGGCGCATTCGTACGGACGCACGTAACGTACGGCGTTACACACGCGAGTCAAAGAGCTGCTTCGCATCTACAAATTACAACCGAGTCACCTTACCGCCGCATGCTTCGCATAACATCGATTCCCATGGTACTTAGGATCTGCCTAATTTTTTTAAATGCGAAGCGTTTCTTAGCGAATTTCGGCGACCTTTGAGCGTATCTATCTATCTATCTATCTATCTATCTATCTATCTATCTATCTATCTATCTATCTATCTATCTATCTATCTATCCATCCGCCCACGACTTTGTGCTCTCCTGGCCGTATCGTTAATGGGATTTATACCAAAATTGGTATGGCATAACATGACTGTATGACAGACATGACTGAATGGTCATATCATGGAAATCACGACTAACTTGTCATCAAAAATATGATTTACACGCCATGGCCATAGTGCTCCTGAGGCCGTTTTCTTAACTTGACATATCCAAAAACTAATACGATGAGACATTTCTGCATGACCAACATAAATGACAGGTGGTAATATGAAAATCCCGACCTGCATATCATGTACAACATAATTTACATGCCACGCTCATGGCGCACTGACGGCCGTTTCGCTAGCTTGATATACACCATTTGGTATTGCGTGACGTGACTGTATGACGAACATAAATGCCTAGTGGTCATATGGAAATCATGACATGTCACGTGCAACATGACTTGCATGCCACTCTCATGGCACGCTCGCGGCCGTTTCGTTAGTTTGATATAAAAAAAATTTGGTATTGCGTGACGTGACTGTATAACGAACATTAATGATAAGTGGTAATAGGGAAATCATGACATGTCATGTGCAACATGACTTGCATGCCGCGCTCATGGCGCGTTCACGGCCGTTTTCGCTAGCTTGATATACACGAAAATTGGTATTGCATGATGTGACCATATAGCAAACATAAGTGGCAGGTTGTAACATGAAAATCTTGGCATGCATGTCATCTACAATGCCATTTACATGCCACGCTCATGGTGCGCTTGCGTCCAGTTCGCTAGCTTGATCTACACCAAAATTTATATTGCGCGACATGACTGTATGACGAACATAAACAACAGGTCCTAACATGTAAATCATGATATGCATATTATGTACAGCATGATTTGCTCCTTGCTGGCTGCTTCGCATTACATCGATTCCCACAGTGCGTGGGATCTGCCGGTTTTATTTCTTTCTTTATGGCCTATGTACATACTTACAGCATTGACAATGGATGTGGTCATATAGTATTTGAATCTATATGACCACAGCCACGCACCATGCCTGTGCCGGCGATATAACGGCGAGCTATTCATATGCATCATTTACCGCTCGCGGTACGCAGATGTCGGAGCAGCTGGAGCGTCTTTTCCATCCCACAACACTCTTACATTTTCTTTCAAATTGAAGACTGCCCTTGAGACGCGCACGAAAATGTGGCCCCCTTCTGTACCCACTCATGATGTAGAAGGGGAAAAAAATTACACCATCTCCCGCTAAACGGAACCATGTGTAGATGTGAAGCAGCGGGCGCTAACGCTTACACTGGCGGCGGCTTTGACGCTGGCGCTCATCGCAGCGTTGCGCAGGAGAGAAAACTGGGGAGGCGCAAAGCACGCAGTGATGGAGCGGTGTTTCCTACTGGAACATGCCAATCGCTGCTAATGGGCAATGAGAGACAGAAGACTCCCACTGGACACAGAGACCTGCAGTCCGCTTTTAGTTAACGCGCACGCTGCGAATTTTTATTGTTCTACAACGCACAGGAGAAATCTCCCACCGGCACCACCTTGCAGGTCAAAATCCATTGCCATATATACGGAGTGGCCAGTGAACTGTTGTGCAGCGCGTTCATACACTGTAATATTACTGTATGATGTGCAAGTAATAAAAAAAAGCGCGTCAGTCGGTTTTTACAACCAAGAAACTCGTTAGCAGACGCTGCCTGCGTCGGCGCCGCGAGGCGAGAGAGGGGGGAGCCTAGGAGAGGAGAGAGAGGAGGAGACGCGCTTGCGCAGTGGGAGTGGACGCCGCGGGCAGGGATGCCTAGAGGAGAGAGGGGGGGGAGCGTAGGAGAGGAAAGAGAGGGGGGAAGCGCATGCGCAGTGGGAGTGTGGACGCCGCGGGCAGGGATGCCTAAAAGGGGGGAGCGTAGGAGGGGAGAGATGAGGGAAGGCGCATGCGCAGTGAGGGTGTGGTTGCCGCGGGGAAGGGATGCCTAGAGAAGAGAGAGGGGGGAAAGGAGGTTTTTTTCAAGGGTTTGCGCATGCGCAGTAAGGGAGGCCACGCGGCACACCACCACCGGATTAAGCTTCGCCATAAGATGCTTCACATCTAAAACAGAACACCGGGCACACTTAAGGTCCCTAGATAAAACAAGTTGTTTTATCAATTAACCTTAGGCACACTTGGCGTCAGACGCCATCGCGTGGCAGGAGACGCACAGGGGTCATTCCACGTGCCGCAGTTTAAAAGAAAAAAAACCGGCAGATCCCACGCATTGTGGAAATTTCGATGTAATGCGAAGCAGCCATCAAGGAGCAAATCATGCTGTACATAAAATTGAAGCACACTTTGTGCATTCCAAAGTGTGTTCGGCGAAAGCTTGCGGCCATTTCGACTGACTATGCCATGTCTTTTTTTTTTAGGGGCGAAGCTCCTTAGGGTGTGGGTCGTTCCCTCCTCCGTACATAGTATGTAGCCACCTCTAGTTCGTGAGGTGCTCACTAGATGGCAGTAGATGGGGCTAGCGCAGCATAGTTGACGAATTCAAATACGAGATGGCGCTGCGGTGCCGCAGTACGTGAATTGATCAATAGATGGTGCGAAGGCGCTCGCTGCGTTGCAGATGCGTGTCACCGCGGTGGACGTGCTCTGCCTTACCGAGACGTGGAACGCAAGAGGCGCTCGCTGCGTTGCAGATACGTGTCACCGCGGTGGACGTGCTCTGCCTTACCGAGACGTGGAACGCAAGACAAAGGGATACGTTCCCATCGTCGGTGCGTTGCAGATGCGTGCTCTAGTGTGATAGGAGACCCCTCTCTCTCCGTCTCCTACGGTCCCCCCCCCCTTCTCGCCTTGCGACGCCGACGCAGGCAGCGTCTGCTAGCGAGTTTCTTGATTGAAAAACTAGCAGTTGTTCCGTGTACGAATACAACCGATGAGCGAAGCTCCTTAGAAATGGGACGCACGCGGCGTTCGGTGCGCGCGGCATTTCATTGTCCAGGCAACGGACCAACCACTGGGCGGTCAACAAGGGTGAAGCGATGGTTTCGCGCGTTCGGCGGTTTGAGAGGGAGATGGCAGCGAAGAAGAAAGAGGGCGAGGGCGACTAATCTGCCTCCGTTTCGCATGCGTTCGTATTCTCGCGCTTTCCGCACCGTGCAGACGCCATCCGCGTTCCAGCGCTCATAAAGCTCATTTATCCCTCCCGCGTGAGTGGGAGACGCCATAGCTGGCACCATGCCAGGGAGCTTCAACGGCGACGGCGGGGTGCCGGCCTAAGGAGCTTCGCTCCTAAAAACCGACTGCTCGCGCTGCACAACCGTTCACTGACCATCTCACGTCGTTGATGATGTACTGGGCAGAATTCACGGGAAGATTCACGGTTTACCGATGAACCTCCGGAGCTTCGCCCACTCATCATCATTCACACCGTGGATATGCTGTGAATTTTTTTGCACGCTTAGTGGGATGCCACACCAACGGAATGTGTGCGTATTTTCTTTTTTTAGTTTTTTACCGCGAATCGCAGCAAGTCACCACACCAATCTGCCTCAGTTTCGCATGCGTTCGTTGTCTCGCGCTTTGCGCATCGTGCAGACGCCATCCGCGTCTCAGCGCTCAAATTGACGGAAACTTTGTAAATTCCAAAGTGTGTTTCGCGAACGCCTGTGCCCATTGAGACTGGGTCGGTCAGAATGGAACGCGATGCGCACGTCGATCTCCCTCCTTGCATGATTGGACACGCTGGGCACCGCGACGCTACGACAGCAAAGTGCGAGCGTTGTAGAGACCGACGCGACCGGCATCCGTTTTCGCGCCCCGGCGGCCACTGTTACGATCCATAGAGTTTCCTATAAATACACTAGAGGGAACTCTGGCGCTAGTGTCTATGGGAACTCCAACACACGGCGCTTCAGCCAGCATGGGAATCATGGGTAGTACACAAATTTGCCTAGTCTTGTCTGGTCTTCGTTCTTTTGGCTCCGTGTGGCCTGAATTCGCTTTTGCCGCAATACGAAGTTCAGCAAAGGTTTAGCAGTTACGCTTCACCACCTTGACCTTTTTAGGCTCACGAATTCAAATACGCTCACGAAGTTCACAACTGTTCATTCTTTTTTCCGAAACAGAACGAAAACGCAACAATAAACAAAGCCACAAGTGCGTTTGAAGCCGGAAGCACGAAGACTAGACAAATTTGTGTACTACCCATCATTCCCATGGTGGCTGAACGATCGCAGCGCCAGAGGCCCCTCTAGTTAATTTTAGGAAACTCTATGTTACGAATCGGCCTTGGAAGCTATCATGGCAGACGCAGCGGAGAATGCTCCTGTCCAATCAAAAGTTCCTCCCGGGTTCGCTGCTCTTCGGTGGCGGAAGTTTAACCCCATTTTCCTGGTATGCCCACAAGCGTGCGGCGTGCTCAGGTGACCAGAAATCCAACCCGGGTGCCGCGAACAGCCCTTTCTTGCACGATGCTGCCGGCGTGGGATAGAGCTGCTAGACATCTTCCCAGCAAGGGCGCCGCGAACAGCCCTTTGTTGCAAGATGCTGCCGGCGTGGGAAAGAGGTGTGACACCTTCCCAGCGACGCGGCATGTCTCTGCAGCTGGACGGAGCCATTAGCGGCTGCAGGTGTGATCGACAGCAGCAGTCCACGTCTTCAGAGGTCACCGACTTGGCACCAGTCCGGTTCCTCTTCGTACTCTTCCTCCTCGCCGACAATCTGGGCGTGGTACGTGGACATCCCCCTGTGTGGGGCATTGGTGTTCCCCAAATTGGACTTCTCGTCCTTGCGTTGTGTTGTGTTGCGTTGGAATGTGTTGTGCGTCCCATTACCTCCATCATGGGGGCAGGGCGTTGTGGCGGCAGGTCACCTTATTGGCGGCGTCGCTGACACCGGTTTGACTTGCCCCAGGTTGCCAGACTCGGGGCTTTTAAAAGCCAAAGACTTTCTGTAAAAAATGCCTCTCTTCTTGATCTCTCAATGTAAATAAACGTCTGTAATACCTCCCCTACGAGCGCCTTCCTCTCTGCAAAGGATGGGCTAGGGGACCGGCGGCGGGCCAGCTACCTACGATGAGTCCCGCCGGACCCGAGTCGTAACACCACCTGGACACCGTGCCAGGGCAGGGCCGGAGGGACGGGCGGATCGGACGGACGTGTGCATGAGACAATAAAGGCTTTCGCCTTAATATGCATGTGATGATTTACATGTTAGGGACCTGTCATTTATGTTCCTCACACAGTCACGTCGCGCAATACCATAGTTTGGTGTATATCAAGCTAGCGAACCTGGACGCAAGCGCACCATGAGCGTGGCATGTAAATGGCATTGTACATGACATGCATGCCAAAGATTTTCATGTTATCGCGTGCCACTTATGTTCGTTATACAGTCACGTCCCGCAATACCAATTTTGGTGTATATCAAGCCTAGCGAAACGTCCGCGAAAGTGCCATGAGCGTGGCATGCCAGTCATGTTGCACATGATACGCCATGATTTCCATATTAGCCACTTGTCATTTATGCTCGTCAAACAGTCAATTCAGTCAATACCAAAGTTGGTGTATATCAAGCTAGCGAAACGGTTGCAAGCATGCCATGAGCGTGGCATGCAAGTCATGTTGCACATGACATGTCATGATTTCCATATTACCACTTGGCATTTATGTTCGTCATACAGTCACGTCACGCAACACCAAAGTTGGTGCATTCGCAATGCCCATAGACTGTCGCGCCCATAGCGGAATTTAGGAGCGTCCTCTCATGGATGATCAGTAGACGACACCACGGCAGCCCTACGCAGTCGCGCACTTGTTCGGCTGTGTTAGCAGGAAACAAACACTACGAGTTTGAATGTTTCCTGCTTCAGTGAACAAACCGGGCCCTCCGTGACACGATAAATCTGACTCGTTCTTGCGAGACGCGAAGTTTTCGTGAAAATACGTGCCAACTCGCGCGTTCAACGATGACCCACATAGTACAAATATCAGCTTCGCGAGGTTTTGTGTAGCCACGTAGGTTAGTTAAACGCTGTCGTCTGACCTTCTAAGTTGAAACTCACCTTGTTTTACTTGCATATAGCATTCGTCAGTGCTCTTGTAGTGCGTGAATTTATAACATTGTACGCGGGAAGTCGCGCGAGCTGGCGATGTATAACTGAGTAATCTCAAATTGGCCAGCGCTGCGCCGCTTGTTTTTGTACGTTTGTTGATAGATGGCAGCACTCTGCAAGCGATTTGTTTGTTGACCGGTGTGAGAGCAAGAAGTTCTGCCGTTCTGCGCGTCCAGATAACGTTGTGACGAGAACTAATCGAAGTTGTTCGGCGGAGGAAATTCTTCAGATTGCTTTCAGCAATGATGTTAAGAGGAACCACCTTGACGACGAGGATTTTTCACTGGACGGAGGAGGCTGTGAAAGCGCAGAGTGTGACAGCGACGATGAACGATCAGCTGCTAACTCACGAGGAGAGAGTTGCACTTCACGTCCCCTCGTGCGCTAATGTTTTTTCACGCTCGTAAGTCACTTTGATTGTGTTTAATGTATAGTATACTTCAGCGAGATCAAAATAAAAACATACTTTTTTCTCGTGCATTGCACGTAGCGCAATTATTGTGGTTATTATCGAGTGCCGCATGCCGCCAAAGCGCTCGAGTTTGGAACAGGGAAGCGAAATGGTTAGAGCGATGAAACGTGCAGTCACGGCCACAATCCACGCCTATCGGCTCACTTCTCCTGTACTTCACCGGTACCTTCCGATCGGCATAGTTGTTCGATGCATTTTCGCAAAGTCGAAGAATTCGTCGTTGCGAAAAGCATACGTGCGTGTTCTTTGCGATATTCATGTTTCGATCGTGCTAATCGAACCTGCGGCATCCGAGTGCAGTGAATTGCGCACGGCTCGAGTCTGAGCATGGCTGTGACACAAGCGCTACTAAATAGGATGTTAAATGCTTGTGTTCCGTTGAAGAAGCAACTCCGCGTTCCTGACTGCGCAAGTAATGACGACGGCGTATGTTTGCAAACCATCGCCACGTTAAACATTCGGTCTCGTGCAGCAGCGATGACACTACTCGCTAGCGGCCTACCACTGCGGCAAATCCGTCAGGCAGGCTCGGTACACGGTATCTCGGAGTGCCGTTCAGGTCATACGCTAATTCTAGTTCATGAAGTTTTCTGCAGCACGCACAGGATTTCGCAAAGCATCGCTTATGCACGGTAACGGAGCTGAAATATAACCTTTCACACCGCGGCAAATAATTAGGTTGCGAGCTTCCATGGTTTGAGAAAGCATTTCGGTCTCATATCCATTTCAGTGCAGCTCATGACTTCATCCGGTGAAAGTGGCACGGGCCGTACGTCCGCACGTCCTATCTGCTCCTATGCAAACAAACGGATTGATCCTCCATCGAGCGCCATCTTGAATCGTACAGCGCGCCACCTATAGTTCGTGGGCATTGCGAATATCAAGCGAGCAAAACGTCCACGAACGTGCCATGAGCGTGGCATGCAAGTCATGTTGCACATGACATGTCATGATTTCCATATTACCACTTGGCATTTATGTTCTTCAGACAGTCACGTCATGGAATGCCAAATTTGGTGTATATCAAGCTAGCGAAACGGCCGCGAACGTGCCATGAGCGTGGCATGCAAGTCATGTTGCACATGACATATCATGATTTCCATATTACCACTTGTCATTCAGGTTCGTCATGCAGTCACGTCACACAATACCAAATTTGGTGATATCCGGCTAGCGAAACGGCCGTCAGCGCACCATGAGCGTGAATTGTAAATCATGTTGTACATGACATGCACTTCATGATTTTCATATTACAACCTCTCATTTAAGTTGGTCATGCAGAAATCTCTCATCGTACCAATTTTTGAATATATCAAGTTAAGAAAACGGCCTCAGTAGCACTAGCGTGTAAATCATACTTTTCATTAGGGGTGTGCGAATAGTGAAATTTAACCTCGAATCGAATTGGAATCGAATAGTGGCCAAAATATGGAATATCGAATCGAATATCGAATACCAAAGATTTTGTTGAAAATTGAAACAAAAAATAAAGAAATGCAATCTACTCATGTCCTCGAGCACATAACGCGGTGCGTGACTGCCACCGAAAGACTACAAATTGCCATGCAGAAGCACCTCTTTCACATCACCTGGAGTCATCTTTCTCGCCGTGATGTTACGGTGTTTCCTGCAGTTGAAAACATGCGCTCACTGGGCGCGTCAGCAGCAGGTATGGGAAGGCATCGCAGAGCATTTTTGGCAATACCTGGATAAAGCGCAGCTCTATGCGCTTTCCACTATTTCAAAGGGTTATGTTATCCTTTCTTGGGGTCCGGAGCTCATTCAAGTGCTTTTGGACTTTTGTCTATAAGGTCTGAGCTCAGCGCTGACTATTTTTTGACGCTAGCAGTTCGACAGTGCCCCGACTGTTCGCTGGCCTTTTCTGTTGGAGCCATGACGAGCGGAAATGATATAATCTCATTTAAAAGAAACATGCGCTCACTTTTGAACCAGTATATCGGGGAAAGTTTTCACGGAAGGCCTTCTGTGACGACGTTAGCGTTAGTTTTGGCCGCCGCACCCTAACCAAGTTGCACCAGTGGCCTGTGTCACACTTCCCATATTCGTCCAGTCGAATTATTCGAAACTTCGAATACTAGGTATGCGAAAGTCGAATCGAATTATTCGACTGAGTATTATTCGATTCGAATTCGAAACTCGAATATTCGCACACAACTACTTTTCATCGCAAGTTACTCATGATTTTCATGATATGACCAGTCATTCCACGTTCGTCATACAGTCATGTTATGCCATACAAATTTTGGTATATATCCCATTAACGATACGGCCAGGAGAGCACAAAGTCGTAGGCGGATAGACAGACAGACAGACAGACAGACAGACAGACAGATAGACAGACAGATAGACAGATAGACAGATAGATAGATAGACGATAGACAGATAGACAGATAGATAGATAGATAGACAGACAGACAGACAGACAGACAGACAGACAGACAGACAGACAGACAGACAGACAGATAGACAGATAGACAGATAGATAGATAGATAGATAGATAGATAGATAGATAGATAGATAGATAGATAGATAGATAGATAGATAGACAGACAGACAGACAGACAGACAGACAGACAGACAGACAGACAGACAGACAGACAGATAGATAGATAGATAGATAGATAGATAGATAGATAGATAGATAGATAGATAGATAGATAGATAGATAGATAGATAGATAGATAGATACGTTCAAAATCGCCTAAGTTCGCTAAGAAATGCTTCGCATTTAAAAAAAATATAAAATAGCGTCGGTTTCTGCATTCTGGACACTCTTAGCGCGTTGCTAAAATACAAACGCGTAACAATGACAATTGTTAGTTCAGGCTTGTCCGGTGTATACCTATGCCGTCATTTCGAGCGCCATTCTTTCTGCTGCAGCGTCGCGCTGCAAGTATCGTGCTCCTTGTCGCTCTTTGTGTGACATACTAATTTATTACTATCGCGTTCATTGCTTCGCCCTAGTGGCGAAACTGACTTTTTCAAATTACGACCAGCGAGACATATTCGTCAAATGTTCTTACCCTGCCCTGCTAACTTTGGTCGACCTTAATTTAAGTAGGCGATCACGAGAGCACCCAAACGTAGTCGAGCAGGCGGGCGGGCGAATGGATGGATGAATGGATGGTCCCTCCACATGCTTCGCATGAAGTCCATTCCCAAGGTACGTGGATCTGTCGAATTTTTTTTCGGCGGGGGGAGGTGGGAGTCACCACTTTGATCTGAAGTGAGAGTCGGGTAGGCAGATGTGGCCGAGTGTGATTTTGTGCTCCATATACAATGGCGAAAAAAAAATTGCCGGGGGGGGGGGGGGGGGGGGTGCACGGCCCGGAGTTCCACCCCCTTGCTACGCCACTGTCTGCGCGCAAGTGTGGCTACTCTGTAATGTTTCTCTGTAACGCCACTCTTGATCAATGTTTGCTTATTGGTCATTAGTATGCTATTTGCTGTTTGACGTAACAAGCAGGTTACGGCAGATCCGAAGAGTACGCATAGGTCTCTGTAAGAAACGAATGCGCCTGAAAAAATGTCAACTTCACACTGCTCCTGTAAACTTTCCTTGGCAAGCACGACTGCAATATTTGACTAAGCTGTTCAAAAAAGCGTTTGATTTCAGCAGGGTGCATTTTTTTTTTCACTAATGACGCCTTAAAAGTATGGTATCAATGTTCTTGGCAACTAAGCAAGTAGCTGAAAAAAAAACGAATTCCACCAAGAGTTTTTCGTGGAGAAATATTGCTGATAATCTACGACCTACCGAATATGATATTTTTAATTTGATGCTACTCCCTCATTTCGATCCTTTATTCACCGAACCTGTTTTCTTAATATTTTAAATGCGAAGCATTTCTTAGCGAACTTCGGCGACTTTGAGCGTATCTATCTATCTAGCTATCTAGCCGCCTACGACTTTGTGCTCTCCTGGCCGTATCGTTAATGGGATTGATACCAAATTTGGTATGGCATAACATGACCGTATTGCGAACATAAACGGCTGGTCATATCATGAAAATCATGACTAGCTTGTCATGAAAAGCATGATTTACCTGCCACGCTCATGGCGCGCTCCCGGCCGTTTGGTTAGCTTGATATACACCAAATTTGGGATAGAGTGACGTGACTGTATGATGAACATAAATGACCAGTGGTAATATGGAAATCATGACTTCTCATGTGCGACATGACTTGCATGCCACGCTCATGGCGCGCTCGCGGCCGTTTCGTTAGCTTGATATACACCAAAATTGGTATGCAGTGACGTGACTGTATGATGAACATAAATGACCAGTGGTAATATGGAAATCATGACTTGTCATGTGCGACATGACTTGCATGCCACGCTCATGGCGCGCTCGCGGCCGTTTCGTTAACCTGATATACCCCAAATTTGGTATTGAGTGACGTGACTGTATGACGAACAAAAATGACCAGTGGTAATATGAAAATCATGACTTGTCATGTGCGACATGACTTGCATGCCACGCTCATGGCGCGCTCACGGCCGTTTCGTTAGCTTGACATACACCAAATTTGGTATTGAGTGACGTGATTGTATGACGAACAAAAATGACCAGTGGTAATATGAAAATCATGACTTGTCATGTGCGACATGACTTGCATGCCACGCTCATGGCCCGCTCGCGGCCGTTTCGTTAGCCTGATATACACCAAATTTGGTATTGAGTGACGTGACTGTATGACGAACATAAATCATCAGTGGTAATATGAAAATCATGACTTGTCATGTGCGACATGACTTGCATGCCACGCTCATGGCGCGCTCGCGGCCGTTTCGTTAGCTTGATATACACCAAATTTGGTATTGCGCGACGTGACTGTATGACGAACATAAATGACAGGACCTAACATGTAAAACATGACATGCAAATTTTGTAAAGCATGATTTGGCTGCTTCGCATTACATCGATTCCCACAGTGCGTGGGATCTGCCGGTTTTTTTTTTTCTAGACGAGTGCGCTGAGCACGCGCTATGTTACAACGCACTGCCACGCACTGAAGGAACAAAGAGATAGTCTCATTCGCTTATGCGATATGGTAAACGCACACATAAGTATTATGTGCCTAGCACTTTCGCTTTGTTACCTCCTTGTATACTTCGCTTCAAACCAAACTTTCAGCTTACAAAATCACTAAGATATGTGCAAACTAATCACTTAGATTGATTTTCGAGATGGTATGCTTTGCATTATTTGCTGGTGTTCCTTTTTATGGCTGCATCATTATCTGGTAGGCATGCATGTAATTCTCGTGGAAACGCACAATCGCTGTTCAAAATGTCAAGCGCCTTCAGCATGTACTTAGGCATTCATTTAGAAATAACAGTTGAGAATTGAAGCTTATTTGTGCATGCAGTAATCACTGCTACATGAAGCAAAAAAAAATGTGCCTGCAAGTAAGGTCCCAAAAAGAACCAAGGTTCACGTTCTTTAAATAATTTCTACATAATGCCAAGTTAGCCAATCGTGGCAGTTTTAGCCACCTGCTTAAGGAATTCGCACGTAGGGCCTATACTTTAATTCAGGGGTCTTAAACAAGCAGCCCGCGGCCTCACAAGGAATAAAGTGTTTGTGACTTTGCTAAATGGCACTCGTATCAGTCGCTTGCCTATTGCAATGAATGAGGTTTTGTTCAGGTAAGCTACAGAGACGGGACGGGTGTCAAGGATATTTTTTAACGCGATAGCGTTAAAGAGCTCGTTTGGCAGAAATTCCGGCGTCGGCGTTGGCGTCGTTGGTTGTGAGCGAAAAATCATCATCTTGTCCATGACCGAAAAATCGAGAAAGATGCAAATAAAATAAATAATAAAATTTTCCGGGTACGAGTGAGGATCTAACCCGGGCCGTCTGCGTGGCAAGCAGGTGTTCTACCACACAGCCACGTGTCTGCTTGGAAATACAGTGAAAATAACTTCCTCTGCTTGCAAATGCAGTGAAAATAACTCTCATGCCTCGCAAACGCAAGCGTCCTTTATATAGGCGTCGCAATATAACATGTAATATGGCAGTAATATTGCGTGGTACAAACGCACATTGCCATCGGGCGTCCGAATATGTGACTATCATAACAATTTCGTAGTTTAAAGCCGGTCGCCCATTACAAACGGCACACACCTTACTGCGCGTATTCCCTTAACATCACGTAGTGGGTGCATAGCAAGTATGCACTAAGTGGTAGGCACGCGGGACAGGATATCGCTATCGCGTTCAACTCCTAAAGGCGAAGATTAAGGGTCCCCCCAATTTTTTTTTTTCGTGAGCCACCACGTGGGGTCACCATGTTTTGCAACATTACTCTGGAACACAATCTATATACTTCTGAATCGGCGTCCCGATCTGAGTAATTCTGGAGAGCAGCTACGATATGTTTCTTGAATCCTGACTCGAAAATTCCTAGAGAAAGTATCCACGTATGAGCCGTGGGAAATATGGGAAACGAATTCTTGTCAATTGACAGCATTAGGTGTACTGAAACGGTAAGCTGGACGAGTTGGTAGTTGATCATATATATGCTATGAGGGCTGCGTGAAACGGACGTAGGGCTATAAGGAACGCGTGTGTGTGTCCGTTTCTTCTAATCCTCCGTGTTGCCCACATTGCAAAAGCTTTAGAGGACATTTTGTCCAAACCTCCCCCCCCCCCCCCCCCCCCTTAGCCCCCCGGTTCAACTTTCTTCAGTATTCGACCCTTCCAGGAATAAATTTCGTGACGGCGGCCCACTAGCCGAGGTGAGTTTCAGAGCCCTGCTTTAAATGTGCAGAAGTGTGTTCCGTAAGTGTTTAGGCAGAGCAAAAGCGGTCATTCCACGTGCACTTACTTCTTCGTGGCATACACGCACCTTTTGAACGTGTCGCTCAGTCCATCCATAGAGTCGTCTCGGAAGCGAGTCAACTTGAATTCCACGTAGCCAGTCGTGGATCCCGGCTCGCATTCAACGGAGGGGTCCACCGCTTTCACTTGGGCACCAAGCACGAATGAGTGCGATCCAAGTTTGGTGCGGAGGACGACGGTGTAAGACTCCGTTTCCCTGAGCTGCTCGTCGTCATCGGGGGACAGCTCCCGGTTCCTCTGCGTTCCAAGTAAACGTAGATATGGCTCAACGCAAAGTTAGATTCTTTTGCTACAGTAGTTTAGAGACACGCGCTATATAGGAATGGTTTGTTACATTATCGAAGAGGCCACGCCCATTTCCCGTGACAAACAAGAAAAGCACAAAGAGTGAGAACGTGGTAAAACACTCCAGACGGTCCAGAATATTTTGATACGTGTAAATAATACGCCTAAGGCAGTAACAAAGTGGCGTAAGCAATATAGAATGCACAAAGCAGTCTATAAAGCCGCGTTATATTAGAGAAGCACAAAGGATTCGCGCACCGATTATTTTTAAGGCGAAAGCCCTAAATGTCAACGTTTGAAGGTGCTCTGCGATTCAAAACAAAACGTCAAAAAGTAGTTAGCGCGCAATCGGCGCGTCGGCGTGCTGCTACTTCATTTTTATCGCCTTCGCAGGCGCATGCATAAGTGTGAAAATAAAAGATTCTCGGGATCTTCAGAACTCTTCAAAAATATGCAGGTGAAAGCCTACTTGCATCTGCCGTTGATCTGCTGTTGACCTCAATTTCTGCTGATGTGCTGAAGTTTATGATCAAGGGCAACTACACTTTAAGAAAAATATAGTGCTAAAAGAGTTTATTTCCCGTTCATTAAGCATTCTGGGAACCATGCCAGCCCTGTCTAGGATGCGTCTCCCTGCCCTAGTTGACGAGAGCCTGACCACCTGTGCGGTGACCTGCGCTTCGATCACTTCATCAATGTCGTTGTGCATACCGAGTTGGCTTAACCTATCAGAGCAAGTGGTGACTGGTAACCCTAGTACCTTTTTAAGTGCTCTTACGCATGAGAATGTTCAACTTACTTTTTTTCTGTTTTGGTCCAGTTCAGGGCCGAAGCTACATAGTTAATGTGGCTCATGAGGAAGGCATGATGGACCCGGAGTAGGTTGGCTTCACTTAGTCCCTTCCTGCGTCCCGATACTCTGGCGACGAGTCTCAGCATGCTTTCGGTTTTTGCCGTGATGTGCGTGAGGGTTTTGGCGTTACATCCTCTCGCGTCAATAAGTAATCCCAGGATTCTAATAGAATCTACTCGTGGAATGCGCTGTCCATTTCTTGCAAAAAGGGCAATGGGAATTTGGTCCAGTTGTGGAAGTCTTCTAACGCCTTGCCTGGCCGGCCTGTACAGTAACAGTTCTGATTTGTTTGGGGACAGCTGGAGGCCATGTGTCCTCCAGGTAGGACTCCGTTTCGTCTAGGGCTGATTGCAGCGCGTTTTCAACTTCTGCGAGTGATCCTCCCGGGCACCAGATCATGATATCGTCTGCGTAGAGCGAGTGGCCTATATTGGGCAGGGAGCTGAGCCTCTCCGATAAGCCCTTCATGACTATGTGTAATAACAAGGGAGAGATGACCGCTCCTTGAGAAGTGCCTCTGGACCCCAGGATAAATTTGTCTGACTTGTGTTGAGCTAATCTGATGGTAGCCGTTCTGTTCATCAGGAACGATGTGACAAAGGCCTGAAACCTTGCTCCTAGACCTAGTCTGGCCGTGGCCTGCAGGACAAAGCGATGAGATACGGTGTCATTGACGGTAACGGGGAATTACGCTCCTCTGCCTCAGTCAGGTTAGCTACAAGCGCTGTTGCGGAACAGGTCGCCATAGCCCTGGCCATGACCGACCCCCCGCGCACCAGCGTTTTCACTGACTCCCGAGCGGCCATCAAAGCCTTTGAATCAGGCAACCTAGCGCGAGAAGCTGCATCCATTCTGGAAAAAAGAAAAAAACCCTGGCACTCACTACATCTCTTGGTTTCCCGCCCATATGGGTGCGGACGTTCAACAGACCATACCTAACCTCAATGAGCTTGCCCATGACCGTGCGCGAGATCTCAGGCGCCGCGGCGGTATGGAGGCCCTTATGGGGATGGGATGAAATCCAGATTAATGATCCGCTCCTTACTTTTAATGAAATCACCTCACATTATCGGCTTAGTCGAAGGGCCTATCCTCTTCCTCACCCGAAGCTAGAAAGGTATCAGTCTGTTACACTTCGAATGCTCCAGACGGGCTCGTTTCCCCTCGCGGGGCTTCCTCAGTCGTATCTCTACAGAGATTGATCCAAGCTGTCCGGACTGCAATGAAACTTATTGTTCCTTAGCACACATGCTTTGGCAATGCCCCGCGTTACCTAACGGCCCTCTATCCAGCGAAGCTGACTGGGAAGAGGCACTCCAGAGTCCATCGCTCCACACACAAATCCAGGCAATCCAGAGGGCCCAAGAAGGGGCGGAACATCATGGTGTCCCAGCCCCGACTTGGACGCGGCCAGCGGTTTCCGCGAGTACCCATTAGGGGTTCCCGCGAAAGCTCCTCAGGATCAAATAAAGTTCTTTGTCTGTCTGTCTGTCTGTCTGTCTGTCTGTCTGTCTGTCTGTCTGTCTGTCTGTCTGCTAAAAGAGGGTCACGGAGCGATGACTCTCTTAGGGTATACATTTCACCCTTTTTGGAAGGTAGAAGCAGAAAAAATTACACCATATCCCGCTAAAGGCAACCATGTGTAGATGTGAAGCAGCGGGCGCTAACGCTTACACTGGTGGCGGCGTTGACGCTGGCGCTCATCCCAGCGTTGCGCAGGAGAGAAAACTGGGGAGGCGCAAAGCACGCAGTGATGGAGCGGTGTTTTCTACTGGAACATGCCAATCGCTGCTAATGGGCAATGAGAGACGGAAGACTCCGACTGGACACAGAGACCCGCAGTCCGCTTTTAGTTAACGCGCACACTGCGAATTTTTATTGTTCAACAACGCACAGGAGAAATCTCACACCGCCACCACCTTGCAGGTGAAGATCCAGTGCCATATATACGGGGTGGCCAGTGAACGGTTGTGCAGTGCGAGCAGTCAGTTTTTTCAACCAAAAAACTCGCTAGCAGACGCTGCCTGCGATGGCGTCGCGAGGCGAGAGAGGGGGGGACGCGCAGTGGGACGCCGCGGGCAGGGATGCCTAGAGGAGAGAGGGGGGGAGCGTACGAGGAGAGAGAGGAGGGGAGGCGCATGCGCAGTGAGGGTGTGGTTGCCGCGGGGAGGGATGCCTAAAGGAGAGAGAGGGGTAGAGGAGGTTTTTATTTTTTTTATTTTTTTTAAAGGGTTTGCGCATGCGCAGTAAGGGAGGCCACGCGGCACACCACCACCACCACCACCGGATTAAGCTTCGCCATAAGATGCTTCACATCTAAAAGAGAGTTAACATTTCTGCAAGAGTCACTTGACACTCGTGAAGCACGTTTCGATTGGCCTACGTGCTGAAGACGCCGCCGTATACTCCATACATACCACGTGGCCGGCGTTCGACGCCGTTCATATACGCAGTGTGCACTGGTTCCGCGGACTGCCATCGGCGACGGCGCCACCTCTCTAATGGCTCGTTTACACTGGGCATTCCTGCTGCCGGAGGGGCGCGGAATCCATATTTCACGTGTAAATGTTCATTATTCATGTTGCTTAAATAACTCTGATGCGTTGGTGCTCCGTGTATGTGGTTTGTGTACGAAAATTAATATATGATCGTGCTTGTATTTTGTTTTTGCACAAGCAACTTGTATTTCTGTTTTTTTTATTGAATTATAAAGCTTTTTTTCTTTTCTAGAATTTCCGATCATGATGACAGCAGGAACATCGGTGAGATTAGAATATCTTAACCTCTTGTAAACATCCTTGTATTAAAAGAAGCAAAATACATACTCTCGATTGTTTTAATCTGTTAAGATGCAGACAGGAGGACTTAGATGCTGCTTACAGTTTAACAAACTGAGAATCTGTGGCGGGCGAATGGGCGCGTAACAGCTCGCATTTTTGCCTATGGTTTCAAGTGGCACCACTGGCACTTTGCTGCGAATGCACGGTGCTTCACTTCACGGGAATATTAAAAAGCTGTACCGATCGTATTGTCGTCGTGTTGAGACGAAAGGAGCCTGCCGGGCCATGGCGGCCGCATTTCGATGGGGGGCGAAATGCAACAATACCAGTGCGCTGAGAATTAGGTACATGTAAATGAACCCTATAGATGGCAAAAATCTTTCGGAAGTCCTCCGCTACGACGTTCGTAATAATCGTATCGTGGTATTCGTTCGTATACCCCCGAATTTTAAATGCGAATGCATTTCATAGTCGGGCTATGTCAGGCATCCGGCGTTGTCGGCGTTGTCCGGCGTTGTCCAGCGTTGTCCGCGGAGGAGGAGGAGGAGGACAGGTTGAGGAGGTAAGCGCCGGCAGGTGTTAGATGTGAAGCATCTTATCCGGTGGTGGTGGTGGGCGGCGTGACCACCCATACTGCGCATGCGCAAGCCCTTTAAAAAAATATAAATAAAAAAACCTGCTCTCTCCCCCCTCTCTCCTCTAGGCATCCCTCCCCGCGGCAACCGCACCCTCACTGCGCATGCGCCTCCCCTCCTCTCTCCCCTCCTACGCTCCCCCCTCTCTCTCCTCTAGGCATCCCTCCCCGCACTCCCACTGCGCATGCGCGTCCCCCCTCTCTCTCCTCTAATACGCTCCCCCCTCCCTCCTCTAGGCATCCCTGCCCACAGCGTCCACACCCCCACTGCGCATGCGCGCCCCCCTCTCTCTCCTCTCCTACGCTACCCCCCTCTCTCGCCTCGCGACGCCGACGCAGGCAGCGTCTGCTAGCGAGTTTCTTGGTTGAAAAAACCGACTGCTCGCGCTGCACAACCGTTCACTGTCCATCCCGTATATATGGCAATGGATCTTGACCTCCAAGGTGGTGCCGGTGGGAGATTTCTCCTGTGCGTTGTTGAACAATAAAAATTCGCAGCGTGCGCGTTAACTAAAAGCCGACTGCGGGTCTCTGTGTCCAGTCGGAGTCTTCTGTCTCTCATAGCCCATTAGCAGCGATTGGCATGTTCCAGTAGGAAACACCGCTCCATCGCTGCGTGCTTTACGCATCTCCAGTTTTAAATGCGAATGCATTTCAAGTGCGTGAGGGCGCTCGCATCGCGGGAGTTCGGCGGAGCTATATATGAAAAAAAAATTTTTAAAATTAAAAAAAGGAAAAAAAGAACAAAAAGAAAAAAGTAAATAAAAAAAGAAGAAAAAAACAGAACAAAAGCAAAAAAAGAAAACAGGCGCTGCGCCGTGCTCCCGACCGGGCTGCAGAAATTAGGCGCCTTTTCCTTCTTCGAACCACAACCACCGTATATAAATGGAGTGAAGCGCGCGCGAAATGCATTCGCATTTCCTCACGATTCCCCTTCGGGGAGGTGGGGGCATTTTTTTTGTTTTGTTTTTTTTCGGCTGACACCGCCGAGAGCCGCATGTTCTGAGCAGCTTTTTTTCCCTCCCGGGTGCTCATCTTAAAACAGAAAATGCGTTCAGGCAGGTATATTTGTGCATGCTCAGTGATAAAAGCAAATGCGTGAAAGCAAAGCGACCTTCGTGGAAGTTTAGAAAGCTAAAAGACTAAGGCTGTTCCACACACAACCCCAGCGATAGCAGCGTTCGCATCTCCTCTCAAGCACAGTTGCGCCTCTGGCGGTGACCGCTGGCTCCATATGAAACTGAGGCGGCAGTTTCGTGACCATAAGAAGCACTGAATGACTCTGGTTTTACGCTGACACAACCATACATATGGGTGTCATGCATGTAATAAAAAGAGAGAAAGAGAGAGAAATGCTTTAATGAAATGCAGGAGATGTTGGACTGGCTATTCGCCTGTATTACAAGCGTCGTCCTGTGAGTCATGCCGTGTTTTTCGTCTTTCTTTTGGGACCGTCTTTCCACGCATTATTAAGCAATACGTTACAAGCAACACATTTTATGCATTAACCACACATCTTTATGCATGAATATATTATGCGGATGGCGATCTTCCAAGCAGTATAAATATGTATCATTTAATGAAATTTCGTTAATGTCTAAAAGCTGCTTACTAATGGTTGTATTTGCTTCTGTCTTACTGGTTCGCGCATATTATATTTTGCCTTGTTAACACTATTTCCTAGAGGAAATAGTGTTTCTTGCGCGTTCATATATTATATCACTATACTATTGTTAACCTGTCAACCACAAACTTTCTTTTTAAAAAAGTGAGAATATCTGGTATCAGAAGCGTAGCACAATTGTTATACTAATCGTATTTGTTTTCGCAACACAAAAAAAAATTGATATATCTTTCTAGTGCGATGCCCAGGAGAAAAACCGGTTCAATGTGGCGCCTTATTTCCGACACAACTTGTATATGTGTATAAGGGAATAAGCTGGATATTACTGTGTTTTATAAAATGGCCAACAGTGTGGAAGAGCCGTGGTAGTATGTATATTACACCGAACACGCTCTTTTGAAGCAGCGCGTAATTTCATTTGTGGTTAATCATGGCACAAAAAAGCAACGTGTTTTTAATTGGTAAGAAGTGTGTTATAAAGAAGTACTTCGACAGATATAGGCCAACCTTAAAAGCCGGCAGATCCCACGCACTGTGGGAATCGATGTAATGCGAAGCAGCCAGGAAGGAGCAAATCATGCTTTACATAACTTGCATGGCATGTTTTACATGTTACGACCTGTCATTTGTGTTCGTCATACAGTCACGTCGCGATATACCAATTTTGGTGTATGTCAAGCTAGTGAACTGGACGCAAGCGCACCATGAGCGTGGAATGCAAGTCATGTCGCACATGACAAGTCATGTTTTCTATATTACGACTTGTCATTTATGTTAGTTATACAGTCATGTCACTCAATACCAAATTTGGTGTATCTCAAGCTAACGAAACGGCGGCGAGCGCGCCATGACCGTGGCATGCAAGTCATGTCGCACATGACAAGTCATGATTTCCATATTACCACTTGTCATTTATGTTCGTCATAGAGTCATGTCACTCAATACCAAATTTGGTGTATATCAAGCTTACGAAACGGCCGCGAGCACGCCATGAGCATGGAATGCAAGTCATGTCGCTCATGAGATGTCATGATTTCCATATTACCACTTGTCATTTATGTTCGTCATACAGTCATGTCACTCAATACCAAATTCGGTGTATATCAAGCTACCGAAACGGCGGCGAGCGTGCCATGAGCGTGGAATGCAAGTCATGTCGCTCATGAAGTCATGATTTCCATATTGCCACTTGTCATTTATGTTCGTCATACAGTCATGTCACTCAATACCAAATTTGGTGTATCTCAAGCTAACGAAACGGCCGCGAGCGCGCCATGAGCGTGGCATGCAAGTCATGTCGCACATGACAAGTCATGATTTCCATATTACCACTTGTCATTTATGTTCGTCATACAGTCATGTCACTCAATACCAAATTTGGTGTACGCGTATCTCAAGCTAACGAAACGGCCGCGAGCACGCCATGAGCGTGGCATGCAAGTCATGTCGCACATGACAAGTCATGATTTCCATATTACCACTTGTCATTTATGTTCGTCATACAGTCATGTCACTCAATACCAAATTTGGTGTATATCAATCTAACGAAACGGCTGCGAGCGCGCTATGGTGGTGGAATGCAAGTCATGTCGCTCATGAAGTCATGATTTTCATATTACCACTTGTCATTTATGTTCGTCATACAGTCATGTCACTAAATACCAAATTTGGTGTATATCAAGCTAACGAAACGGCCGCGAGCGCGCCATCAGCGTGGCATGTAAATCATACTTGTCATGACAAGTTAGTCATGATTTTCATGATATGACCAGCCATTTACGTTCGTCATACAGTCATGTTATGCCATACCAAATTTAGTATAAATCCCATTAACGATACGGCCAGGGGAGCACAAAGTCGTAGGCGGCTAGATAGCTAGATAGATAGATAGATACGCTCAAAGTCGCCGAAGTTCGCTAAGAAATGCTTCGCATTTAAAAAATTTAACGTTAAATGCAAAGCTATAGCAGAGTTTACTTATAATATGTTTGACGCGTTCAACCTAAGACATGTGATTCCCCATTCCTTCAAAAACGATCACATGTGTAGTTCTACGACGTTGCTGCTATCTCAGCAGTGTTTCTTCACGGTCGAAACAATACAATAACTGAGAGCCTAGTTAGTTGATCTTTATTCAGCGTGAATTGACATTTACGTACAGCAATGAAGCGCACAGCGCCAGCTCGCGATTAAGCTTATTAAATGTGAAGCATCTTATGGCGAAGCTTAATCCAGCGGTGGTGGTGGTGTGCCGGCGTGACCACCCTTACTGCGCATGCGCAAACCTTTAAAAAAATAAAAATAAAAACCTCCTCTCCCCCTCTCTCTCCTCTAGGCATCCCTCCCCGCGGCAACCACACCCTCACTGCGCATGCGCCTCCCCTCCTCTCTTCCCTCCTACGTTCTCCCCTCCCTCCTCTAGGCATCCCTGCCCGCGGCGTCCATACTCCCACTGCGCATGCGCGTCCCCCCTTCTCTCTCCTCTCCTACGCTCCCCCCTCTCTTGCCTGCGACGCCGACGCAGGCAGCGTCTGCTAGCGAGTTTCTTGGTTGAAAAAACCGACTGCTCGCGCTGCACAACCGTTCACTGGCCACCCCGTATATATGGCAATGGATCTTGACCTCCAAGGTGGTGCCGGTGGGAGATTTCTCCAGTGCGTTGTTGAACAATAAAAATTCGCAGCGTGCGCGTTAACTAAAAGCGGACTGCGGGTCTCTGTGTCCAGTCGGAGTCTTCTGTCTCTCATTGCCCATTAGCAGCGATTGGCATGTTCCAGTAGCAAACACCGCTCCATCACTGCGTGCTTTGCGCCTTTCCAGTTTTCTGTCCTGCGCAACGCTGCGATGAGCACCAGCGTCAACGCCACCGCCAATGTAAGCGTTAGCGCCCGCTGCTTCACATCTACACATGGTTCCCTTTAGCGGGAGATGGTGTAATTTTTTGTATACGATATAAACGCGCACATGCGCGCGCAATAGAAATTCATTAACACGTAAAAAGAGACAACACAAAAGGCACCCAATATCTTTAATAGATAATACATATTAGATAATAGCTAATTATTTTCATATTTTCTTGTGTTCTCGTAATCTCACATTGGCGCACCTTTCAATTTGATATAAATGTTGCCGAATGGCAAAGGGATCTGGTAAACTAGATAAGCACGAACGTGTACACGTTCGCGTCTGTGCGTTGGTGCCTTATGCAGTACACCGCCAGTTGAGGGTCACGCGCCTTCCATGTGTGCCTCTTAGACGTCCGAGTTGTATTTTGCGCTGTACAAGTCAACTGAAGACGAAGCAATTATTACCGCCTTAGCTTCAGCATGGTAATTCAAAGTGGTATTGATTCACACAAATTGTACCAGTCGGGGCCTCATTAGCTCTTGTTACTAAGTATGTATCTAATTTTCTCTCAAATATCAGCCCGTATCATCGGCATGGATTATAAACTGAGCATGGTTATCAATGCTTGCGATCCCATCAATAAAAATTATACGCAGAAAACATTACTAAATGCTTCCCCGACTAACGCAACATATGCAAACTTCCTTTCCTGCCTTTTTAAATGCGAATGCATTTCATAGTCGGGCTATGTCAGGCATCCGGCGTTGTGCGCCGTTGGCGTTGTGCGGCGTTGGCGTTGTCCGCGGCTGGTGTTTTCTTTCCGCTCTCACTCCCTCTCCCATAGCAACAGCTGCGCGCGCGCGCGCTTATCCTCTCCCATAGCCACAGCTGCGGGCGCGCGCGGAGTAGCGGAGAGTGACTGGAGAGGAGGAGCGCGCTCTGACGCGTGAGGGCGCTCGCATCGCGGGAGCTCGGCGGAGCTATATATGAAAAAAAATTTTAAAAATAAAGATAATAAAAGAGACAAAAAAAGCAAAAAAAAGGCGCTGCGCCGTGCTCCCGACCGGGCTGCAGAAATTAGGCGCCTTTTCCTTCTTCGAACCACAACCACCCTATATAAATGGAGTGAAGCGCGCGCGAAATGCATTCGCATTTCCTCACGATTTCCTTCGGGGAGGTGGGGGCATTTTTTTTAAAATGCGAAGCATTTCTTAGCGAACTTCGACGACTTTGAGCGTATCTATCTATCTATCTAGCTATCTAGCCGCCTACGACTTTGTGCTCCCCTGGCCGTATCGTTAATGGGATTTATACTAAATTTGGTATGGCATAACATGACTGTATGACGAACGTAAATGGCTGGTCATATCATGAAAATCATGACTAACTTGTCATGAAAAGTATGATTTACATGCCACGCTGATGGCGCGCTCGCGGCCGTTTCGTTAGCTTGATATACACCAAATTTGGTATTGAGTGACATGACTGTATGACGAACATAAATGACAAGTGGTAATATGAAAATCATGACTTCATGAGCGACATGACTTGCATGCCACGCTCATGGCGTGCTCGCGCCCGTTTCGTTAGCTTGAGATACGCGTACACCAAATTTTGTATTGCGTGACATGACTGTATGACGAACATAAATGACAAGTGGTAATATGGAAATCATGACTTGTCATGTGCGACATGACTTGCATGCCACGCTCATGGTGCGCTCGCGGCCGTTTCGTTAGCTTGATAAACAACAAATTTGGTATTGAGGGACATGACTGTATGACGAACATAAATGACAAGTGGTAATATGGAAATCATGACTTGTCATGTGCGACATTACTTGCATGCCACGCTCATGGCGCGCTCGCGGCCGTTTCGTTAGCTTGAGATACACCAAATTTGGTATTGAGTGACATGACTGTATGACGAACATAAATGACAAGTGGCAATATGGAAATCATGACTTCATGAGCGACATGACTTGCATTCCACGCTCATGGCACGCTCGCGGCCGTTTCGTTAGCTTAATATACACCAAATTTGGTATTGAGTGACATGACTGTATGATGAACATAAGTGGCAGGTGGTAACATGAAAATCTTGGCATGCATGTCATCTGCAATGCCATTTACATGCCACGCTCATGGTGCGCTTGCGTCCAGTTCACTAGCTTGACATACACCAAAATGGACCTTTCCAGAAATTCCCACGCGCCACCTACGGCGGCCGCAAAGCGTTATGGGAAGCCGGAGCGCCGGCGGAGTGTCGTCTGCTCGCGGAAGCGCTGGCTCACCTCGTTTTCAGAGGCGCGTTGCGTACTAGCGTGTCGTTGCAGGAATATCGCGCGTGATAATCCTGCTTCAATCAGCACTCCCAGAAGAGGCACAACCCAGAGCAACATGGATGATAGCCATCAAACAGTAAGTATCCTTAACTTATTAGTTACCCGGGAAATTGCTCACGTACCCGCGAAAAAACCCATTGAATTAGAAACTTTATACTGCTTTCGCGGCGAGTCCCCTGCGCTTCGTTGATCGTATTTAGAAGTAGCGGAAGCTTTCCTCGTTTGTTTTATTGTCAGCATGACCGTACAGCTTCAGTAATAGTACTTTGTGTTTGCCACTATCGCTCGTCGCGCGGAGTGTCACCCTGAGGCTCGTGATATCCTTCCGCGCTATAGGCAGGACCGTGGCACTTTACGCTGCTTTACGCATGATAATCGATGTCAAAATCGCACACTCATAAGTGGGTTCAAGTCCAACTACGCTGTGTAGATTGGGATACTAATCGCCCGTTTATGCTGCGTGTTGGAAACTTTGCACTTGGGACGCTCAGAGTAGTAAAAACCAGCTACCAACACGTTCATAGAGCGGACATCAAGTCAGTGCTGTCGGCTGCGGAGACCGCGTAATCAAGGCGCAGTGTCGCGTTACATGAAGCTAGAATATTCTGCACATTTGACTTCCCTGTATTTGTTTTCAAACAACGTAGAACAGTGTGTCTGTGTCGTGCCTGTTTCCTCGACCGTGACTTGGAAATTAACTCAAGAATTTTGGACCTGATTGCGCAAAATGTCGTGACTCCCGAGTTAGCAATGGGAAGGAATACATAACAGAATGATCCTTCGTGTGCATAATTTACACAATATTCCATTTTAATGTTTGTGTTCCCTTGTTTCATTACAGTTTATGATTATGCTAATTTAGTGATTTATCGTTTGGATGCAGATGCTCCTACAAGCTGCCGAAAACATACAACCGTTCCTGTCACCTTTCCCAAAAGGGCCATGGACAAAAATTCTGAAGGACTTGCCACAGGCGTACTCAGAAGGGAAAATTCTACAGCATGAGCATTGTCATGGTGCTGATAAGCACTCAGTATCTGTGTACAGAATGTTTAAGCCAGAAAAAGTTCATGAGGTACTGCTGTGCAAGGCTTTTAATGGTGAGACCGTGGTTTTAAAAGCAATGGTCAGCTTACATCAGCTGGCAATGTGAAAGAATCTGGCTTCGAGTGTCGATTTTATATCGACAATAATGAAACAACTAGCACTCTTTACCTTGACACAGGGGACCAATAAATGAGATGTGCGGAGCCAATATAGGTGAGGCCTCAAGGTTTATGGTGAATAACAAGCATCCTATTGAACATAACCAAGCAGTAACTAGCAAAATAAACACTACATAAGAGTGCAATAAAAAACTCGCAGGGATTCGTATGCATTCGCCCAAGACGACTTGCAGGCTAAAGCCGTCTTCTTCTATTTCTTCAGTCGATGTATTGGTCCTTCCCGCCCCCCCCTCCGAAAGTTTTCTGCACGTAACGTGGTTTTGCACTGGTCCTATGACCGGAAGCATTCCAAACTTTCAGCATCTTAGCTGGTTTTGCTCGGCCTCCGTGATCGGTGGGCCGATCACGGAGGCAGTACAAAGCGACGATATCGTGTGATAGCGTCATCACGCGACGTCATGATGACCTCACACATTCTGGTAATCTTTGATGTCACGACGACGTCATATCGTGACGCCATAACGTGACGATTTTCGCATCACTCTTGTTGACGCCGCCGCCGCGGCACGCCAAAGCCACCGATGGTCAATTTTTGTGTTTTTAGGCGAAAACCTTAGATGCCTCATCGAACGTGAAATTTGACCATTGACGTCCCGCGTCGGCGGCGTCGAGTGATGCGGAAATTCATCACGTAATAACGACACCATATATGACGTAAAAGATTGCCAAAAATTGTGACGTCATTAAGAGGTCACGTGGCTTGACATGATCACGTCGACGCATGACATCCTAGCTTGGTCAAAGGCTGTCTGATCACGGAGGCAATGCAAAATCAGATGAGGTGCCTCCGATCTTGGAGGCAGTGCAAAACCTCGTTCGGTGCAGCAAGCACCGAACGAAGGGTGGCGGGCATGGGCGTCGCCAGGGGGGGTTCAAAGGGGCACCGGCCCCCCCTCACGCCACACCAGCAGTTGCCCACACCCCAGCTACACTAGTGCTCGCCCTCACCCCCCAGCCGCGATGCAAGACGGGTTTCCACCCAAGACAAAATCCTGATGACACTCATGGACTGGCGGGTTGGATCAGTACATCGACAGAGAAGAAACAAGATTGCTTTAGCCTTCGAGTCGTCTTAGGTGAATGCATAGGGGACCCTGTGAGTTTTTAATGAGGCATCTAAGGCTTTGACCTTAATAAATTCGTGTAGTTACACGGCATGCTTGAAGTGTAAAATCTCAGCCCCGTAATCACAGTGGATAAGAACACAAATATCTTAACAAAGGTCAAGCTTAACTGCAGCATCAAAAAAATTCAAGTCCTGAAGTAGCACCGAGCAATGAAACGAAATGTCCAGTGTCTTTCGCCTGTTATGTCATCCAAGAACAGAGCAGGTTTGTCCGCCGCTTTCCTCCTTCTTCGGCACGTTCAGTGATGAATATGGCTATTTGGGACGAACAACACAGTCTAGTTTGCGTGCATGAAAGTCGGAGCGCTAAGAAGAAGCCGTTTCTTCGCAACAGCAGCACCTTACATCATCCAAAACTATTCACGACGCGCGAAGAAAGCAGGCGAAAGCGAGAAAGCGTCTGCTCTGCCCGCCCGGCGCTCCGCTCTCCCATAATGCCCCAGCGCCGATCCACCAGGGGTAGGCGCGGCGCTGCGATTTCTGGAAAGGTCCATTGGTATATCGCGACGTGACTGTATGACGAACACAAATGACAGGTCGTAACATGTAAAACATGCCATGCAAATTATGTAAAGCATGATTTGCTCCTTCCTGGCTGCTTCGCATTACATCGATTTCCACAGTGCGTGGGATCTGCCGGTTTTTTCCTTTCCTTCTCTTTCTTATCATTTTTCTCTCTCCCTGTATTTGTTCTCTCTATTCTTTTCACTCTTTCTTCTCTTTACCAGTCTCAGTTAGGCGTTGTAAATACGATGAGTATGAAGAAACTACTATGCCTCTAATACCTCAAGCTGTCACTTTTTAAACAAAAATGGCGCTGTCAAATTATTATTATTATTTGGTTTGCATACATAAAAGAACACGAAGACACAGAGGAAATAGGGAGGGAACAGCTGACAACTGCCACCTAGTGGGGCACAACGCCTGCCTGCTCCTTCGGGAAGGGGAAAGACAGAGGAAAGGAAGAAATGAGGGAAGAAAAGGAGAGAGAGAAGAGGAAAGAGAAAAACAAACAAACAAAACAAATAACACAGACGTAAACACAAATAAGTAGTCACATGGAATATTGTTATAAGCGCGAGGCCAAATCGGTTTTCTTTAGGAAAGTTTGTAGGGCTCGATGGGCCTGGTCACGCCTAGTAGCACATCCTCCCGGGAACAGGCAATCGTCAACTGTCCTGCACCTAAGTCCAATAAGTCCATATTCCTTCGTGAGCAGTGCTCGCTGCGCAACGAATGTTGGACACTCTAAAATTATGTGTTCTAGTGTCTCGCAGGAGCCACACGACGAACATAAGGGACTGTCCGCACGTCCTTGACGATATAATCGTTCGCGCACTGATACAGCACCAACTCTTAACTTATATAACAGGGCTATGTCACGACGAGGCAATCCCCGACCGCGAATTCGAGGAGGGAACAATCCTCTTGCGACACGCTGGTCGGGGTGCTGCTTTAGAAGATGTCGGCGGATCAGCAGACGAGCGTTGTCAAACAGGCATGAAATTTCTTGACAGTCACACTCGTTGTGGACACAACTTGAAGCAATGTGATCGGCCTCTTCATTCCCCAGAATACCAACATGTGAAGGTATCCACTGGCAAATGAGGGATACCCCACGAGTAATAAGTTGTGAGGCAGATTTAACGATGCTGCACATAATTGGGCCATCGGAGTCTGTTCTCAATAATCTGCAAAGGGCAGCACGAGAGTCTGTAAGTATGATAACCTTCGATGCTCCTAATTCTTCTTGCACGTATTTTTCAGAGCAACATCAATCGCAGCTAGTTCCGCAGTTGTTGATGAGGATGGATGTGGTATACGAAACACCCAGCGGATGTTTGTCGTAGGGCAAAAGAAAGCTGCCGAGCCACCTTGGCCGCCGTTGTGTACAGATGCGTCTGTAAAAACTTGAAGGTAATCGTGAAAATTTTCAAATAGGTGAGACTGGGCCAACTGAAATAGTGCCGAAACAGGCTGGTCAGACTTTTTAAGTATTCCGGGAATGGAAAGATAAATGGGGAAGATGCTTTTGCTGCGCTCTTTCGGAGCTGTGAAGGAAGTGGAATTTTCTGGACTGCCAGCAATCGTGGTAAATAATGCCGCCATTTTCCCCATGCGAGAGTTCGGGCGCTGAGTGAGGTGATTAATAAGTGCATTACCGTCTGGTGCTCTGTACATGCGCTGGATATGGTGCAGCGCTCTTTGATCAGCCTGCAACCTCACGGGCAACTGGTGCGCTTCGGTGAGTAGAGGAACAGACTGCGCCCCGCGAGGTAAACCAAGTATGATTCGGAGTGCAACATGATGGTCTCGTTCCAGTTGAGACATCACTTGGGGGGCACGTTCAAAACAGGCAAAGCGTACATCAATCCAGAGAGCACACCTGACTGATACACTTGTAGCGCTGTCGTCTGGTCGCCTTCAGAGCAGAACAAGTGCCAATTTTTGTAGCGTAAGCTACACTGGCCGAGGTTGAGCAGTTTCGTGTGGCTTATCGAGAGCCATGCTGCGCATGCCCGAGGAGTAGTGACGTGACACGGCGCACAGGTGGCGCGCCGGAGAAGGCCTGGAAGCTCATGTAGTGACGTGTCACTATAGTGGGCTGGAGCTTGACTCGTGTGAGCTCGCTCGCTAGTCCGTCCGTCCGTTAACTACACATTCCGTGAGCTAGTACAGCTTGTTTGAAGTGTCACGCCAGCAAATAACCCATAAGCAAATAAATAACCCGTGGAAGATACGCACGAAACCACCGCGCAAAAGTGAGCGATGTCTCGTTGAACCCGACAATGCGCCGAACTAAACACACGCTCACACCAGCCCACATCCCACATAGCAGACTGCCTGCATAAGCACTACATTTATGGCGCTCGACAAAAAAAAAAAAAAGAGGCAATCAACTATTTAGCCAAGTGTCAGATAAACCGTAAAGTAAGTTTCTAGTTTACTTTGGCGTATATAAAATTAGAAGTATTCAAAAATAGATTTCCTTGAGTTTTGGTTTTCGTTATTTGTCCCCTCCTCACATATTCGCGCTTCATTCGCACGGCGGGCAATCTGGCAACAGGTTTTTGACCACTTTTCGTTCCATGTTTCGCGACCGATATAATTTGACCATGTCTGCTGTGCCAGTTGTCACGTGATCATAGAGGGCGGTGGCGAGCTTTGGTTTTGACGGACACTGCGCCGCGACGTCGCTACAAGCGCCTCAGTATCTCGACGGCGCCTACCGCTGTTTACAAACATGGAATAGGTCTATGCCAAGGGGGGCATAAAAGGGAATTAAGTGAGAGTGAGGAGGACAAAAGAGGGTAAAGCATAGCATAGCCATGTACAGTATACTATGGCAAGGGTGTGGGAAAGATGTGAAGGTGAGGAGCAAGGAAATGAGGTCAGTGAAAGCCACCAGCCCCGCTGTTTCCTGCCCCAGTTTATTTTGTTAACTCAAACGCTAAAAAACGAGTAAGTGATATCAGAATAACAAAAAAGCTCTTCAAACACTTTTGTCGTGCTCAGTAACTTTAAAATTTTAGGCCTAATAACTATGCAACAATTCACCCTTTAATGCGCGAGCCGAATCCGCGCTATGCCTGTACATTTTACAAATTTCTGAAATTCAGCGCACCACCCAACCCTCTACAATCCAATCTATCGTTATCTGTCCTCCGCCTTACTTACGAGAACCGCCCAGCTCCATTTTCTTTCTACCCCCCATCAGGATACCGAAGACCGCTTCTCGGATTCATTCTGCTGTGTTCCTATCAATTAATGTAACACCTATCACTTCCCAATACATCATGCGCTGCAGCAACCTTAATTTCTCGAGTTATCAATTCTGCAAGTTTCTGGGCTATTAATTATTGCTGGCAAAATGCATTCATTTCACGCTTTCCGCTATAGAGGCACAGATAAGTGGACGGTCATGATTTCGGAATGGCGGCCGTACGTATTACAGCCCTTCCTTACTTTGTCTCTACATGAGCAGGCTCAAAGATCAGTAAATCACACAGATGCACGTAATATTGCACAAAAACTCGAGTTCGCCTTCCAATCGTCAACTCTTGTTCCCTCGCCAGACCACCACAAACTTCAGGCGTGTAAGCAGGGTTGCTGTTCAGTTCAATAAATGATTATACTCGTTTTCTAGCTGACCTCAACTCGATTCTGGCGTCATCTTAGCAATAGTCACTCTGAAAATGAATGGAAAAGCTCGCCGCATCGCGGGAGCTCGAGACACGAAGCCGCGCTGGTTCGAGCCGCCGCTCTTTATGCACGGGCGACAAGTTAAAATCGAATCTCTATTAACGCTTCCAGCATGTGGAAGAGGCAGAACAGTGCTCACTATTTAAGTGGGTGCTTAAAGCTTGGAGAAGTGGCGAAGGGCGGGCTAGTTGGTAAATAACTTAAAACTTGTAAAAAACAGCGCAAAGACAGGCCGAACGAAAGGGGACAGCGCCCGTCTTCGTGACACCTTTACTTCGTCCTGTCTTTGCGCTGTTTTTTACAGTTTTAAGCTTAACACTCACTTGAGGTCATGATGTAATGAAACTTCGCGCCCCAATAGCGCATGCGATCACGTCGCAAGTCGTGCCTGTCTTCGGGAGCTCCTGCATCTTCCAATTCCGCAGCCAAGTTGTAGATGTACACGAAGTCTCCGTATCGGCACGCGCCTAGCTGCCAGGCTTGCTTCAACGCGAATGGTGTGCACAGAAGAGTTTTCAGTTCGAACCGACCGCAGACGAATACCACGCGTGAGCTGTGCAAAGGGAAGAGAGACATGGATACATCACAACAGGAAACACGTCTTAATGCGCAAACTCCATAAGCCAGACAAATGAAAACATAGAAAGACACACACCACCAGTTAGTAAATGATGGTCGATCAAAAGCCATACTGCGAGCAAGAGGCTACAGCATTCAACCACGTGTACAAACAACATGGGCTACTTGCCGCTCGCGTTGGCTTTAATGTAAACACAAGAAAGCACGCAGTGCGCAGCGTTATGTTTTACGTTTTCGTGTCTTCACTACTGCGAATGCGTCATTGTAAAATAAGCCAAAAGTGAGAAATTACGGGTTCTTCATTATTGATCCAACAAGACTTCACATCAAAATACTGAATTTGCAGGCGAAGCCTATTCGAAGTGTCGAAAAAATAGCGCCCAAACAAACGCCTTCCCAGGAATAACAGTCCTATACTAAGAAGCGAACGAATACGCCAAAAACTTAGCTACAGAAGGATGGATCGTGTTTTACAGCCTCCTGCTAGGCACTTCAGGTACGGCAATGACATGGGCAATGCTAACAAATATTCTAGAACCTCATAAATCCAGCGCAACAATGTAAAGAAGCTTACAAAGAATAGCTGATGACTTCTTTGGTAAGGACGAAGAGCTGATACAGGCACTCAAGACCATTACACTCGCAATGACCGGATACCTGAATGTACAATCGCGTACTCGCGAATCTCTAAGTGCTAGATTGTCCCATAAGAAATGAGGAGTGTACGCAATAGCACGGGCCGCTAAACGAATTTACGCCCCAGGCTCGGATCGAATCACAAACGCTATGATCCAGAGACCTTACCGACAGGATAATTCAGGAAATTACCAGTTACTTAAACAATCACTGTTTCACCAAAGGTTACGCCCCAACAGAATGGTAAGAGGCCACAATCATTATAATACGCAAGCAGGTCGCCTCAAGCATAGTCGGGTTGATATATTCTTTTCAGGATAGTAGTCCCGCCGTATCCCCCAGAGTAAGATGAAGGATTTGTCGAAATACCGCAGGATATCCGCGGTATGCTCTCTGTAACACTCCCTCCCCAAAGGCATGAGCCAAACAAGATGCCGGAAAGGGCTAAATGGATTCAAAAGCAAATGAAATGAAAAACAAACGTGACACACAGTGACACGGCAAGATATGACTGCAAAAAAATGTGGCATAACTGTAGTGAACTAGTACATGCGCAGTACGTCAACCAGAAAAGCGGAGACAATGGCCATAGAACGCAGGGGAGGTACCGTAAGGGATCAGCACTCACTCGCGCGATGAATGGCGAATGCTTTTAACCAGCCACCGACCCATCAAGGCCTTCAAGATAAGAGGCGGCATAATAGCCCCAAATTAAGCTCGTCAGGTGCCTCAGACACGCTGGGCTCGAGGGCATTGAAAAGACGGACGCGCTAGCTCGCGAATTTTGTAACCTAGCGTTGTGCCCTCCACCACAAGACACATTTCTCGAACCAACTCTAGCCAAGGAAACATTTGCTCACCAGCTTCTTCCGCACACGAGTTGCTAACAATATACTCAATAGTGAAGAGGCAATAGATTCACGTAAAATTCAACCTAATGTATATCCAAATTTACATAAATTCAACAAATTTCCCCCCGACGCTGTTTCCATGCGTATATCTGCGGTGCGGCTAAAGACCAACGTTATATCATACTTCATGGGGGTGTGATATAATGTTGTTCAGGCTTCTAAACTTTTTCCCACGCAAGATTAAAATACTCCTACAAAATTTCGCAAACGGCATCGCAGTGGCCCAGCGTGAGGACTACCATTCCATTGGTCTCCGATCGCCACGGCCACGCCGCGCAACTCGCGTAGTTTTCAAGCCGGAGAGGGAGACACGCCTCCTACTTCGCTGTTCACTGTCAACAAGAGAGAATCTTCCTATTCAATATGACCGACTTCCGGCTCCTCCGCTGTTTCACAGAATGAAGTCAGGGCCCCTTCTCAGTTTTTCCTTCCTCCATGTCTTAAACGCTGAACAAGATGTAGAGTCTCAACAGAAAAAGATTAGCACAAGTTACCGGCGGCCGGAAGCGCAAAAATTGCGACACGCAGCGCTGTTGTTCACGAGCACGCCGAAGAGAGATCGCCACGCACATACATTTTCAAAAGCAGAGGTGGCCGGCGGACCAGCGGAAAGCAGCCCATGTTTCTGTTGGCCCATCGTAAAGCCCATATCTTTAGAAACGCTTTTTCATTGCTTATCGCCAGATGTGGCTACGCACATGATTTTTTTTTCTTTTTACGCTGGGGTTGTGAGCAACCGTATCTTTACCGCAGTTGCCCCGAAAAAGCAGTGCGTTGGAGTGCTTTCTGCCAGCCACCCCTGCTTCGGAAAATGGAATGTGTTTGGCACTCTCGATATCGGCATGCTCGGGGAAATCAGCGCCGCGTGTCGCAATCTTCCCGCACCGGCGACCGGTCACTTGGGCCTATCTTTTACCGTTGCGACTGAACATATTATCGATCCACACCAACTTGCCCTACTATCGTTACGTAAAAATAGAGTTTAAATGCTCGCGACACCCCCCGGGTACGAATTCCAAATGTGGCGGAGCGCAGAAATGAGCCCGGATAGAGTGCCTCGAGAGAAGGCGAACGAGCGCATCGAGGCACTCTAAGCCCGGAGAACTCTTGCTGCCACCTTACGCAAAGCGGCGGCAACTTAAAAGCATTCGCGTAACGCGCGGAGCATTGGCGAAGCGGTCATGTGAGGGGTGAGAATAGGTGAAAATGGCCGAACACGCGGCGCCTATGAATCACTCTCTGTTCGCCTATGGTTTGGATCATCGCCCAGATGTCTTCCCTGCGACATGCCCTGCGTACGGGCGTTCTCTCTGTCCCTCTCATTACAGCACATTCACGCACATGAAAGAACCCTGTGAAAGCATTAATCGATACCACTACCCTGATTGATGCAAAAAGGAAGGGATTCGCGACAAACATCTACGTCAGGTGTTACTCGGCAACATTCGCACAAACGCAGCCGCTTGAAGACAGCGTTTTTTTTTTTCTTTTTATCAATCAAGATCAACGCGACACGTACTCACCTTTGAGCTTCCAGCGTACTCGAAGGTCGCTCCTCATCCGATGAAGGCGGTGACACCACTTTGTCTTTGTGGAGACGAACCCAGTGGAGAAGGTGAGAACTGCGTGATGGAAAAATTCTGCGCAACGCATTTTCGTATCCCTTGTTCAAGTCGTATTCGCGGTCCAGGGGCAATGGCGCTCGCAGGTACCTCCTGTGCACCGCATTGTCGACGTACTCGTCATCCTCGACAGAGTAATGACCAATCTCACAGACATTGCCGTAATCTGGACATGGTCCATTGTGCTCCGAAAGTGCGTCGTTCACGGTTATCACGGCGACCTTTTCGCCCGCGGGAGCGAGACACATCGAGCGCTGAAGCGCGTCCGCCACCGCCGAACCACCGTCGCTCATCTTCGACTTCCGAGCGACTCCGGCCGCTATGCCAGCCATGCTGCTCGCGTCTCGTGCGCTTCGAATTTCAACGCGCTACGGCCACGGAACACCTAGCCCTTACAAAAATGGGCTTGACCTTTCTGTCACCCACGAGTCACCTACCAGTCACCCCAGTCACCTTCTTGCAGACTCGACCTTTCTGTAGACCTGGTCTGCATATTTTCTGCAGACGTCGAGCAGACGGCAAGCAGACTTTCCTGATAATGTGCGTCCAGAGTGCGTGCGTGTGGATGTATATAACCTATACGTATGTATCTATATATTCTGGACCATGACTTATTTGATAACAATGATTAAATGGGTTTCGCCTTTCAGTCACCCATCAGTCATCCACCAGTCAACCCCATATAGACCTAGTCTGCAGATTTTCTGCAGACAACGAGCAGTCGGCTAGCAGACTTGTAATAATGCGTGCCCCGTGCGTGTGTGTGTGGATGTATATGCTGAATGCGTATATATCTATATATTTTGGACCATGACACAATCGATAATAATGATTAAATGGGTTTCATCTTTCAGTCATCCGCCAGTCACCCTCCAGTCACCCGCCAGTCACCCACCAGTCACCCGCCAGTCACCCGCCAGTCACCCGCCAGTCACCCACCAGTCACCCACCGGTCACCCACCAGTCACCCACCAGTCACCCGCCAGTCAACCTCCAGTCACCCACCAGTCACCCACCAGTCACCCACCAGTCACCCACCAGTCACCCGCTAGTCACCCACCAGTCACCCGCCAGTCACCCACCAGTCACCCGCCAGTCACCCTCCAGTCACCCACCAGTCACCCCCCATGTAAATTTAGTCTGCAGATTGTCTGCAGAAAGGCTGCAGCTTTTCTTCAGCCGTATGCGACAGCGTGCCAGCTGATAATTAAAAGTCACTAATTAAAATAGCGTTGCACATTTTGCAGGTGTAGATTAAAAGATATGTGTGTTTTATGGCTGCGTCACGTCCACCATAATTTTACACGTATTCTGTGAACGTGTAAATGTAAAATTTTGAAGCATAGGAATTTTCCTACCGGCACTGAATGGCTGGTCTAATAACATGGCTATATATACCGGGTGGTCGGTGTTAGGTTGTGAAGCGCGAGTGGTCTATGTGTTTGGTATTTACTTGGCTGTTGTAGCGTGGATGTTGTGGGCTCGTGTTGATGGGTATATTGTATGGGCGGTATTCTACCCTTCGATGCTGCATGTCCCTTGACTGCTTGTGATAATGAAAATGGTCGCTATTACTTTTTGTTCACCCGCGACAAAACGTTGCGGATTTTCTGCAGAAATGCTACAGAATTTCTGTAGACGTTCTGCAGATGTTCCGCAGACATTCTGCAGGCATGCTGCATCCTGCGCTCTGCAGACTTTCTGCAGAATGGGTGTACCAATTGCCTACTCAGAGGTGACTGGGGGGTGACAGAAAGTTTGTCACTTGTCTTCACACATTCCGCATCACGGGTGACTCAGGGTCTGTAGAATTTCTGCAGACAGGCTACAAGATTTTTTGTAAGGGAGAGCGGCACTACACCAAGCTCATGTTCTGCTGACTTCACACCAACTGAGCTGGCGGCGCCGCGGCGCAGGCAGCCCGAGCGCGCGTGTACTGCGCATGCAGTGAAGAACCATTATTTATCTGAAAGCGATCAGACAATGTGTTCTCCGCGCGCTAGGACGGTCATTGGTTCATGTAAGTCACGCGGTTTATTTCTCTCTCACTTGGACTCGTCCGCCCGCTAACGCCACCCGTTCGCCGTGCCGCTGTTCTCTGGCGCTGCCTAGAGTTACACTGTTTATGCTATCTTTAGATAGCAGACTTGCGTCTGTCTTCCAAATGTGGCTAGCAACCATGCGTTGCGGAGAAGTTGACGCTGGTGTCAATTTTTGTATTTCTTGACGCCGCCGCTAAAGCGAACTGGATTGACACTAGTCATAGACAATAAAGTTGATCAGCCGTCCGCGACACACCAAACATGTTGATCGATGACACGGTAGGCATGTCGCCTGCAGAAGGGGAGTGCGGCTTCACCGCATAGCGGTGGTTGCTAGCCAGACCTACGCGCAAATCTGCTACCTAAAGGTAGCATATACAGTAACACACTAGAACTGACTGAACCATAGAGTTAGTACGAATTCTTGAGGGAAAAACTAAAAACGCAGCGGCTCCTTGAGTCGAGGAAGGCGCTTCGCCTTGACTTGGTGAAGTCGAGGAGAAGCCTTGAGTGAAGGAGCGTTTGTGATAACGGGGGTAAGGTAGCTTCGTACTAGAGGTGCCAAGCCTGAAGGAAGCGCGGAGATGGGCGGCTTTCTTTGTTTCTCTTGTGTTTTCTCTTCCTTTCTTCATGTCTTTGTTTCTTTTTTCTCTTGTCTCTCTGTTTTTTTCTGTCTTTTTTTCTGTTTATTTGTATTTGTTTCTTTCTTTCTGTCTCTTTCTCTCTATTTCTCGCTTGCTTCCTCTTTCTATTTTATCTATCTGTTTGATTCTCTCTCTTATTTTTTCTGTGCTGCGCTTTATTCACTCACCTCATCCATTCCTCCTCCTCACCCTCACTTTTCTTTCCCAACCCCTTGCTATGCAATAGACCTTATGCAAAATTGCTGCCATCTGTCTGAGGTTTGACGAAGCTACCGATTCGGCGCCATGTTGGAGGCTTGTGGCCGAATCGATTGCTGTCGCTGCCAGGGTTGCCGTTGGTGGCTACTTTGAGACCACGTGTGGCTACTAAAATTTGGCTATTTCTTTTGGCTACATTGAACTTCTGTTTTGGCACATTTAGTAGCCAAAATACTTATTATTGGCATGTAAAAAAAAACAACCAAGCCTAAAGACCACCCACTGTTTTTAACCTTTTCTGTCGCATCAGCCTATGCGTGTGCATGTCCTCGCCCCTTACAGCAGGCTGGTGCGCATCGAGGCACGCCCACGCAACGCACGGCGCGTCTGCAAAGAACGGAGTGACGAAGTTCAGCTCATGTTGGGAAACACGTGGTTCGCACGCTGCCCGCTATTTATTCTGACGTCAATTTTTAATGATGATAGCACAGCGCGTGTTCTCGTGCGATTGACAAACAAAAAAAGCAAACATTCGCACCAAAATGGCTAATTATTATGGTGAGTCTAGTAATCAATTTTCGGCGTGCGGCTGCAAGGAAAAACTGCTTCAACGTTTAATGTTCCTTCCCGCCGTCTTTTTGCCTGGAATGTTCCGAGGTTACTATCCTGCATAGCACTGAACTTATGCTAATCAATACAATATAGCTGCTGCGCCACCTGATGAAAAACACGCAATATGGAGCCAAATGTCAGGCAATGTAAGGTTATTCGGGTTCCCCGAAAAACAGTCTCGCTATTTAGCCAGGAGGCGGAAACTCCCTATACCTCCCATGTGTCACGCTCTCGCATGCTGATACGCAGCGGCAGCGCCGCTTTTACTACTGGCGGCTGCCGGGCATCCAACTAGAAATAAATCACAAACAGAACATTTCTTTCATGACGTCACTGGTGAGGTCGCCAAATAGAGGGAAAGGGCGCAATACTGAGAGGAGGAGGGTTGCCGCGGAAGCTCTCCTTTCCCACTTCGCATGCAAGCGGGATGTGTTCGTGCCCTCTTTCAGGTCCGCTGGCCGCTTGGGCGACGCAGCCATTCGTAAAATTTCGCTAACAATTGTTTAAATTTTGTTCGTGTGTTCTGAAGCGGCGAAACTTAAGCGGACCGATTGCTCAGTAAGACAAAACTCTATCGACACAAATAAAAGTAATTGTTTTAATGCACGTTCCGTATTAAAAAAAAAAAACAGACGCACGCGTAGTGTGAAAGTGTCAATCTATAAAAGCAGCTTTAATTCACAGCTGAGATATGGACAAAATGAGCAAACAGTGAACCCAGAATATCCGAACCAATGCGAAAATTATCAACAATCACGAGCAGGACACGTCGTGTTTGACTCAATCACGTTTGTTATGACGGCGCACATATTTTTCTTACAGAATTTGACTACCAAACGAGACAGAAGTTCAGAGGAACAGAGTGGCTTGAAGCGATGAGAAGTTCTTCAAGAGAGAACGGCGCTGAAAACAATGTTTCGGCAAGTTGAATTGTCTTCGTCAGGGCAGCAGCGTTGCCTTGACGAAGAAAAGTTCACTTGTCAAAACGTTCGCTCCAGCGACATTTCCTCTAACGATTTCTAGAAGCATTCAGTCCATCACATGTATTTCAGTGACAGTATTAGAAGTGAAGAACCACAAAGCTTCAAACTGGCTACATGAATTTCATGAGCAGAAAGGAGCCTAAAATTGATTCACATCATTTGAGCTACACGCCAAAAGTAAAAGATGAAAAGCTATGCAGCCGAGCCAGCACCCATTCAAGCCTTTCATTAAACGTATTTTTCCGACACCGGGTAGGCTGTCGTCTTGACCATTAGTCTAGCGATGCTGCGCTTGATTATGTCAGTACAGTCAGGCTTGCAGAGAACTGGGTTTACTCATGTACTCATGCAAAATGCTGAAATAATGGGCCCAAATACTTGTGCTCACCCGTTGCCACTGGGAAACCTGAAAAACCTTCGCGGAACTGGAAATCCCCGGGTTAACACACCGCAGAGCTGCGAAAAACATGTGACGCCCGATTTAGCCATCTTCGTCTTATGCATGGTTGACTTGCTCGGCGTAGCTCACTGCGGTTTCTGTTCTCTGCACGCCACAACTTTCTGTTTTATCTTTCCCGTACTTGGCACGCCAACCGAGCAAGATAACTGAGCGCGATCCAACTTGTGATATCGCTGAGCGAGTGGCAAGGAGGACCGGAGGCAAGCGCTACGAATTCAAGTCAACCACTTCCCGCGCTTCGCCTGATTCAAAATTCACAAAATAAGAAACAAAACAATACAAATGGGCGAAATAAGAGTTGTTTACAGTGAAATCAAATTTTTTTTATTCGTAAAAACTTGCGAAAGCAAATAAATGCGAACATCCACATCAAGTGTATTCTGAATGTGTAATATGTAGAACGAAGCATGTTTAAAATGTGTAACATTTTTTTTGTTTGAGTATGCCGAAAAAAAAAACAGGTTCTAAATGCATTAATTATTTCGAATGTATATGTGAAATGAATATATGATAGCATGCAAGTATCTTAAACTAATGAAATGTATAAAATATCTGTAAAACATGTCGCCGATGTGTATATATGTATGTTACTTATGTACTATGTCACTGATGCAGACTGTATTAGGAGGTCAAGACCTCGTCAGGCTTTTAGCCTTTAGTCTTTGCCTCCCGCAGGGGAATTCTGTATTTTTTTTCCTGCAAATAAACAATGTTCAATGTTCAACTCACTTCGATCAACCAGATGTTAGGATGCCCGGCAACCGCTATGAGCGTGCATGTTCCTTGAAACCGAAAGTAGCGCTTAGTTTCCGGGGCCTGATTGAGCTCTTGAATAGCGTTGCATTAGAATCCGTCACTTGTTATGAATATTTGTACGTTCATAGAATAGAGCAATATTCTTTGTAATTTCAATCATACTGATATCATAACAGCCATGAACGGCATCCTTTTCCTTCCCGTCTCTAACAGCATATCGAAATTTCCGCCACTTGAATTTATTTCATAAAATAAATGACCTTAGCGCCCTTGACGACACATTTATTTCATAACCGCACTATACGCCCCATTGCTTTGGTTATCGTTATGAGGTAATAATAATAGCTGGGGTTTTACGTCCCAAAACCACCATACGATTATGAGACAAGCCGTAGTGGAGGGCTCCGGAAGTTTTGACCATCCGGTGTTTTTTAACGTGCACTAACATCGCGCAGTACACGGGCCTCTACCATTTCGCCTCCACCGAAATGTGACCGCCGTGGCCGGGATCGAACCCGCGACCCTCAGGTCAGCAGCCGAGCACTGTAGCCACTGATCCACAGAGGCGGCTATCGTTATGAGGTAGGTATTCCGTTTTGTAAAACGCCAAGCTTTTCTACCACGGGCCGCAAACGAGTGAAATCACCTTCGTTAACGTTCAAGTGGTGATAATGAGTGCTTTCGGGAGGCCACCATTGCACATTTTGTTGGAAGTCTGTTCACTGTTCTTTTTTACTCACTGTATTCTGTTACTTTTTCTTTGTGTTCTATCTACCCTCCTCTGTAAGTGTATCTGAGCTGCCGTGGCAGGCTGAAGTTGATAAAGCGCATCAGAAAGCAGCGCGCAAGTCATGAGTGCTCACTCACACGTCCACTCACTCTCATGAGTACTCACGTTCAAACTCACGTCCCCTCACACATAAATAGTCACTGGCGTTCATAATCACTCCTACTCACTCTCATGAGTTCTCAAGTTCATACTCACGTCCACTCACACTCATGAGTGCTCACCCACGTTCACATTCACGACCACTCACACTCATGACTCATGAATGTGAGTAGGCGTGAATATGAACGTGAGTGAGTGCTTATGTGTGTTAGTAGGCGTGAGTATGAACGTGAGTGCCTATGAGTGTGAGTAGGCTTGAGTATGAACGCGAGTGAGTGCCTACGAGTGTGAGTAGGCGTGAGTATGAACGTGATGAGTGCTTATGTGTGTGAATAGGCGTGAGTATGAATGTCAGTGAGTGCCTTACACCCATAGGCACTCACTCACGTTCATACGTATACTTACTCGTAGGCACTTAATCATGTTAGTACTCACGTCTGCTCACGCTCATAGGCACTCACTCTCATACTCACACCTACTCACACTTACAGGCACTCACTTTCGTACTTACACCTTACACTCATAAGCACTCATGTTCATACTCACGCCTGCTCAGTCATAGGTACTCACTCACGTTCATACTCACGTGTACTCACACTCATAGCCACTCACGCTCGTATTCACGCCTACTCACACTCATAGGCGCTCACGCACGCTCATACTCACGCCTACTCGCATCCATAGGCACTCACTCACGTTCGTACTCACGTGTACTCACACTCGTAGGCACTCACTCACGTTCACGTTCAAGCGCGTCCTCCTGTCTCCTTCGTGCCTGCGGGGGGTGTCCTTGTCGCGCTTTTTTCAAACATGACTTCCACACTCATGTGTGCTCGAACTCATACGTACTCATTCACGTTCATACACACGTCAAAGCCACTGGTAGTCACTCATGATAGTACTCACACCTACTCACACTCATAGGCACTAAATCGCGTTCATACTCACGCCCACTCACACCCACTGATGCTCACTCAAGTTCATACTAACGCCTAACGCCTACTCACACTCACAGGCACTCACTCACGTTCATACTCACGCCTACTGACTCTCATAAGCCCCCACTGACGTTCGTACTCACTTGTACTCACACTAGCAGGCACTCACTCACGTTCAAGCGCTACCACTTCACATAATGATCATTGCTTTGGACTGCACTTCGTGATACACAGTGCCTTGCGCTTGCGCGCAGCTCGACCATTCGGGAATTGAACGCTTGTGTTTGTTGGGTCAACAAGGGAAAAACCAGCGACGTAGACGAGAAAGAAGCACACCACCACATAGTGATCTCTTGGCCGATCCCCCGGAGTGGGTATGAGCCATATCAAAGGAAATAACAGCAGTCCAGATCGGCATTGTGCCACATTGCGGTTTCTGTGCGCCACACCAGCGGCCCCGTTAATCCTTGGATTATGCCGCTTTTGAACCATGGCGAGTTGATGCCGCAACGTGGACGTCTGCATTACGCGAACAAATGTGTATCTACCACAATGAACGGTGTACTTCATATAAAATCATTCGCATTATGGCGAAAGTCCTATATACCTCATTAAACGGGAAAAGTCCCTTGTAATGTCATACGACGCTCCCCCCCTAGTTATTTTCTTTCTTCCATGTTCAAGCCTAATAACTAAAAGAAGAAACACAGATTATATCATGCAAAATACACGTTATGCGCAAGGGTGAAAACGCATTTATTAAGGCGAAAGCCTTGTATGTCTCACGCGAAGGTGGCCTTGGTCGAAAAGCTAGCTCAAAAAATCTAGTGGCCTATCAAGTGCGAAGCTGTGCGCTAACTTGGCCTTTGCGGCCTTCGCGCACAAAAAAAAAAAGTAATAACAAATATAAAGCGGCGTTTGCGCGATATGAATTGCACGTTTATGAATTGCAAGCGTATCTGCATCCTATTTTCAAGACGCGGCCGTGTTAGGAAGTGTGTATTTTTTTCGCGCCTTTTAGCCACGGAACACTTTCTGTGGAGACTGAACTAGAGGACAAACAAATAATTTAAGGAGGCATATTTCTAGCCTCGGCGACTGCAGAGTCGCTGGAAAATTGGAACCAAAGCTCGAATTGGCGGGAACTAATCATGTGAGACTGTGACGATATGTGGTTGTGCAGGTTAGAAATATGGAAGAACAAAACAGTGCGCCGTGCGGTGGCGACTCGTGTGATGACCAGTGCGGCTTGTTGAATGTGTGCGCCGTGCGGGGGCGAACCGTGTATGTGCCGTGCGGTGGCGGTGCCGTGCGATGGCGAAGACAATGGTGATCTGGTGCGCGGCGTGGCTCGAGAGGGCCACGCCGCGCACCACCTTTTCAAAAAAGTGGCCTTGAGCTTTCCACATCGGTATTACTCTCCCTGGGGGGCGTCGGCACTGGGGCACTGCAACAGGGGCATATACGATGCTGTATTTAATTTTATAAAAGAAACAACGAGAATGCCATGTTAATATTATCAGATCATCTAAAATATTATCATTTATTTACCTTACCTATATTTGTTTAATTATTTCAATTCTTTGACATTAGTTCAAGTGGCATTGCAAAAAGGACACCAAAATTATGACAAAAAAAGTCAGTTTCGCCACAAGGCGAAGCAATGAATGCGATAGCAACAAATTGGAACGTCAAGCGACGAATGGCAAGCAGGTCGAAACGTGCAGCGCGCTGCTCCCGTACACATGACGCACGAAAACAACCCGCACAGGACGAGAGCGAACTAAAAACATTCACAGCTCGACACTTAACGCGCTGCTCAACCAAAAACGACGCACGAAACGTATTCACAGGTACAGACGAGCGCGAACTAACAAGTGTCACAGTTGTTACTTCACTGTGTTTCAAAAGCGTGCTCTTTTCGCAAACGGGGGGGACTGCAGCGAGCGATGTGACCTTCGCGCGCCCGGTAACTACAACGCTATCGTTCCGCCGAAAGCCCTTCTTTCGAGTTCTCGCTGCGATGCGGTAAACCAATGCAGCATATATCAGCTACAAGAATTATGCGTATCAACTCTATTCGTTAAATTATCGCAAATGAAACACCGTGGCGTGCATGTTAACAAAAAATTTTTTACGCAACAAGTTTCTTCTGCGCAAGTTCGATTAAGCAGAAATGTGCGTAAAATACAGTGGATAAATGAATGCGCACTTCCATGTATGTAACGTGCGCTGTAACGACGCTCGCTCAGGCACGATCGTTCTCGAAATTAAAAGGTGTTGCTTACCTGTTATTAGACGACAGAAGTACAGACTTCTCCTGTTCACACATTCTTGTTTTCGTTTTCTTTTTTTGCGTTAACTGTAAGAACAAGAGCAAAGTAAACATAACGCGATAACGGCATGGTTGGCATTGTTTACTCACCTTGCGGCTAGAATTTCATGTTTTCCTCGTTCTTCGCCGCTTCTGATATTCCTCTGCGACGAAAATACTCTCCGGTAGTCGCGATCACATTCTTCTCGCAGCATTATTAGCGATAGAACGCGAAACGCGGCTCGCAGACACGATCAGCTGTTCTTTTTTTTTTTCCGACAGCGGCCATCTTAAGTGACTTGGATTGGATGCAAGAGCGACTCATATGTGGCTACGACTCTCAAAATACGTGTGTTTTGCGTTTACATTGCAATACGCTTCATTCACGGTAGCACTAGAAGCTTATAAAACAAATTTATTCTCATTTGCGTAGGATTGTTTGTCTCACGCTTCCGGACAAAATAAATTGAATATACGGCCCCTTTGCGGCCCTCGGCCAGAAAGTCGCTAAAGCCCCTAAATTTTCCCCCCTGAATATACCTTGAAAATACTAGGGATTTCCCCAGAATTCCTACGTAAAAAACGCCAGCCGCCGCACTTGTATTGCTCCGCAAGCTATGGGTGGCTACGAGGGCTTTTCATTGGCCAAATTCGAAAAACGTCGCGGCTTCCGGCATGGGCGGCGCCTGAAACGTGACGTAACAGGGAAAACGGAATACGGAATAGAAGTACGTTATACGGCCGCTGCAGTGATGCCAACCCTGGGGATTTATCCATAGATCTAGGGATTTTCTACCTCTTTTAGGGATTTGGCGTCTTTTTGTTGAATCTAGGGATTTTTGAAAGGCTCTATAAATGTTACATTATGCAGCCTAATGACTGCCGTTACTGAGTAATGACAATTTTTCAACTAGAAAGGCCATGGAGATAAATAATTTTCGCTATTTGCTGGTTTCCATTCAAAATATATTTGGTGTTCTGCTGGGCCCAGTGAAGGCGAGATTATTATGCATAATACAAGGGTGAAACGAAACCTTGTCGTCGTAACTGTTTAGCACGCACGCGCGTATCATTATAAGCGCCCTGTGTGATCGCTGCTCTGTGAAACAAAGGGAAATTTTGTCTTGTAATGCACATGAAAATGTGCCAAATTGACGCTTGCCGCGTGCTTTCACCGTGCAAAGTCTCCATGTCTAAAAACTTCTGGACCAGTAGGCTTTGACAGAAACAAAGCTGAAGGAGGGCTGACAGTTGGCGAGTTGGTGCGGACTCATTATTATGAAATCGGCGTGACGTAAAAGACGAAAAGACTGCAGGTTCGTGCGTTTTCAGTCTATCCAGCGCACAGTTTTCATAACAGCGAAAATAGTCACAAAAATCTTCGGCCAAATTCGAAGCTGATCGAAAGTACACGGATGCCCATTAGCCAGTGAAAAAGAACACCTGTACATAAACTGCCAAACATGCAAACGGTGATTGCATATATATGTAAAATTAGAAATTGACAGCCGAGCACATCGCCTCGAAAGCGGCAAGCACAAGAAAGGCGCTACAGACTTGCACTTTACCCAAACTATTCAATTAGCGGGCATAGGGAACATGACAAATGTTTGTCTCTGTAGCAACTCGCGCCATCTGCAAGAGCTTTATGTACAACTACTCCGCAGCAAATGTAGAAAAAAGAATTTCAATGGCTGTTAATATGTTTCTTGTTTTTCAATAAGATTCAGGAAAAATGGGTCAGGGAGCGAGCTATCTTTATACTCTTGTTAAATGTGAACTAGCCTGAATAACGACAATATAAAGTCAATCTAGGGATTTTTATTGCAATCTAGGGTAATTTCGGCGGTCAATCTAGGGATAAAAGGGTGATATTGGTTGGCATCACTGCAAGGCTGTCTCCTTCGCTGGGCGTCAGGTCCATGGGAGAACCCGCAGCTCTAGCTCCTGTCACCTCGGCGTAACGGAAGCGCTCCTGCCTGTTCCGCCAGCAGAAAATCGGGCAAGGGACCAAGCACGAGGCCGGGCCAAGCCTCGCTGCTGTGTGCCGACGGGCGTACTCGGCATTCGGCCCGCGAGCACGAGGAGGCCGACTACGTCTGCCGGAAGCAGTTCCCGTGGGCGGAACTCCTGGTTCAACGACCGCGACTCCACGCGCCCACAGCGCCCACCGAGCTACGGCATCGGACGCTCGACGCCTTCGACACGGCGACCTCGTCGGCTACACCAAACAGTATGACAATGTTTGACTTTCGCGCGTAGCGGCCGGGATATCAAATGTGACCGTGTTTTTCTATTCGTTAAGTCCTTTCGCATGTGTAAATAAGTCCAACGTGTGCTCGCTCACCCGTGTGCTGTCTAGTCCTTTCTGGAGCGAATCCTGAACCCGAACATAACATCACAGAGACATCTGATGTGAAATCTTTATACACCATCGCATAATCGACAGTTCACCACCGCACCTGCTTTCGCGCTAATTTTACGTGGGTAAAAGCGTGCACGGCGGCGGCCCCGCAACGCGCGCCGTCGATATTGTATTATCAGAGCGCTTCACCTTCCCGAATGGGCGTGTCCAATTTGACCAATTTTGCCGCATACGTGCTGGAACTGTCCTACTAAATCTGCACCTCAAGCTATATCGTCTTTATTAAACAAAAGCGATTATGTTTATTTAGTACGCCGAAGTGTTCTCCACCCGGGCTGTTCTTTTTTTTTTTTTTTTTTTTCACGCTTGCACGAGTGGACGCACGCTGCACCTTGATTATCGATTCAAATGATATCAGGGGAAAAAACAGCGCGCAGACGGACGGCACGAAGAAAAGGTGTAGTGGCACACCCTCACTATCGCTTTCATCGCCACGAACTCCGAGCGGTGCGCTCAGTGCGCTCCCGCTTACAGCGCCCGCACCGCGTGGCGCAAACACGCGCAATAAAGATCATGTTCTCGCTCCAGCGTTCACCGTGTGCTGATGTGCATTCCGCGGCTCGCCTACACGCATCGGTCTATAGGTTACGTGCATCGCGTCCCTATAGCTTGGTGACCCGGACGTGATGGCTACTAACACGAGCCCGACAGCGGACAACGGCACACGACCACAGCAACCACAGTCAACGGCGAGAAACGAGAACCAAGCCCTCAGCGCGGACATGGAAGCGGTTTCCAACGTGCAGGTGCGGCTGCCGCCATTTTGGCCGAAGAACCCAGCCGTATGGTTCACTCAAGTAGAAGCGCTATTCGACTTGCGCCGCATAACTTCACAACGCGTGAAGTATTTGCATGTCGTTTCCACGCTGCCCTCGGAGGTTGCAGACGAGTTCGACGACGTTTTAAGCATACCACACCCATCCGAGCCATACGAACATTTCAAAGCCATTGTTCTGACCCGCACAACGGTTCCGGAACGCAGCCGCCTGCAGCAACTCCTCAACGCCGAAGGGCTGGGAGACAGACGACCATCTCAGATGCTGCACCAAATGCGCCAGCTACTCGGCGACAGCGCGCAAGACGTCAAAAGCCCGCTGCTTCGCGAGCTGTTTTTGCAACGCTTGCCTCAAAACCTTGTTCCTGTCTTGGCTGCTGCTGGGGGAGATGCCATTGGAGAAGTTAGCGGAGCTCACCGACCGTATATACGATTATTCCCCCGCCGGCCCCGCTGTTGCGCCAGCGACCGCCATGACACCCGACACCGAAGCGCGGCACTCTCGCCTCGAAGAGAAACTGGACCAGCTCGCTGCTTCCGTCGCTGCGATGCGGACTTCAACACCTCACCGTCCCCGCGATCGCTCACGTTCGCGCTCCCGCTCACGCTCGAGAAACAACCGTGACGGCTACTGCTGGTACCACGCTCGTTTTGGCGCCAGTGCTATGAAATGCCGGGACCCCTGTCGCTGGCAGGAAAACACAAATGCGAGTCGCTAATGGCGGCGAGTGACTCGCGTGACGCCACAGCGACACGCAGCCGTCTGTTCTACATATCAGACAGAATCACGGGACGTCGTTTCCTGGTCGACACTGGTGCTGAGGTGAGCGTTATTCCTGCCTCACGTCTCGATCGGCAACGCGCTGAGAAAACGGCATCATTGCAAGCTGTGAACAGTTCCGCAATCGCCACGTTTGGACAGCGCTCCCTAACCATCGACTTGGGATTGCGCCGCACATTTCGCTGGATATTTATTCTCGCTGATGTGCGCTTCGCCATACTTGGAGCGGACTTTCTTACGAACTTCGGCCTGAACGTGGACATCCGCTCGCGTCGCCTTGTGGACTGTACTACCAGCTTGTACGTGCAAGGCGTCCTCGCACCTGTGTGCGTCGGCCCCTGTGCAAACGGCTCCCAACTTCGAAGCTTGTTCATTTGCCTCAATTCCGTCTGAATACCCAGAACTGACAAAACCTAACAATTTGGAACTACCGGTGCGACACACTGTCACGCACCACATTGTCACAACTGGACCTCCAATATTCAGCAAGCCACGACGTCTTGCTGGTGACCGCCTTGCCACTGCACGCACGGACTTCGAGCATATGCTGCAACTAGGCATTATTCGCCCATCGTCGAGCAGCTGGTCATCCGCCCTGTACATGGTACCGAAGCGTGACCCCGGCGACTGGCGCCCCTGTGGCGATTTCGCGCATTAAACGGCTGCACTGTCCCCGATCGATATCCGCTTCCTCATATCCATGATTTTGCCGCCACACTAGCTGGAACATCCATCTTCACCAAGGTTGATCTGGTGAAAGCCTACCACCACATTCCTGTCGAGCCATCGGACATGCCAAAAACCGCCATTGCAACACCTTTTGGCCTTTTTTGAGTACGTCCGCATGCCTTTCGGATTGAGGAACGCCGCCCAAACATTCCAATGATTCATCAATGAGGTCACTCGTGGTTTACACTTCGTCGTCGCCTACCTCGATGACATCCTTGTGGCAAGTTCTTCACCTGAAGAGCAGGCCGATCACCTGCGATTGCTTTTCTCAAGACTGCAAGAACATGGCTTGACCATTAACACAGCGAAGTGTGTTTTCGGCGTTGGCAGCATCGAGTTTCTTGGCCACCTCGTCACACATGAAGGAATCCAGCCTTTGGAGAGCAAAGTTGAAGCCCTGCGCAATTTTCCTCGCCCAGCGTCACTTCGCAAGCTGCGCGAGTTCCTGGGACTGCTCAACTTTCACCGTCGTTTCCTACCTAATGCGGCCCGGATTCTTCAGCCACTCACGGACATGCTTAAGTCAACCAAAGGACCGTCGGCTCCACTAGAGTGGACAAGTGAAGCTGACACGGCGTTTGAGGAGGCTAAAAGTGCTCTCATGAACGCGACATTGCTCGTGCATCCGCTACTCAACGCACCGATGCGGCTGATCACTGATGCTTCTTCGAACGCCGTTGGTGCCGTCCTTCAGCAATTCCAGCAAGACTCGTGGTGCCCGCTAGGTTTCTTCTCCCAAAAACTAAAGCCTGCCGAAACTCGTTACAGCACGTTTGACCGTGAACTTCTCGCCGTCTACCTCGGAATCCGGCACTTTCGCCACCAACTGGAAGGTACGGTGTTCCACGTACTAACTGACCATAAGCCACTGACATTCGCTTTCCATGGAAACCACAGTGCTTACACATCTCGTCAAATTCGGCATCTTAGCTTCATTTCAGAATTCACTGTCGACTTGAGGTACATAGAAGGCCCCGTCAACGCTGCTGCCGACGCCCTTTCGCGTGTGAGTGTCGTAACATCTGGTGTTGTGGACTTCGAGGCAATTGCAGATGCACAACGTTCTGACAGTGAACTTCGTGACTTACGTACAAGCTCCAGTTCTCTTTCACTGACTGATGTGCCGCTGCCATTCTCCTCGGGTACAGTTGCGTGCGATGTGCCTTCCGGCCGCACCCGCCCATATGTGCCTTGCTCATATCGTCGTCAAATTTTCGCTAAGCTGCACGAAGCAAGTCACCCAGGCATCCGCGCCACGCAACGTCTCATTACCACTCGTTTTGTGTGGCCCGGCATCAACAAAGACGTCCGGCGTTGGACTCGCGAGTGCTTGCATTCCCAACGTGCAAAGACGACGCGGCACACCAAATCACCGCTTCAGCAATTCCGCTTGCCAGATTGCCACTTTGACCATATTCACATCGACATCGTCGGTCCGCTTCCTTCATCGCGAGGAAAGCGCTACATCCTGACCTGTGTAGACCGCTACACACGCTGGCCAGAGGCGTTCCCGCTATACGATATCACAGCATCATCTGTGGCATCAGCTTTCCTTGCCGGATGGATCTCTCGCTTCGGCTGCCGCACTGTTGTAACTACGGACCGCGGCCGTCAATTTGAGTCCTAGTTGTTCGGAGCACTGACACGTATCCTCGGTGTGCGACACATTCACACAACTTCATACCACCCATCCGCGAACGGATTGGTCGAACGACTACACCGACAGTTGAAGGCTGCGCTCATCGCTCGCGACGCCCGAATTTCATGGGTTGACGATCTGCCCCTTGTGCTGCTCGGAATTCGCTCAGCGATCAAAGAAGACCTCGGGTGCGCAGCAGCCGAAATGGTGTACGGCACCACCCTCCGCCTACCTGGCGAATTCTTCGCCTCTACTGCAACCGACCTGTCACCGCCCGACTACGTCGAACGCCTGCGGCTCTCATGTCAACGCCTGCGACCTACACCTGCCCGACTACCGTCCACTTGTGATGTCTTCGTAAGCAAGGACCTTTCTTCATCAAGTCACGTCTTTGTGCGACGATTAGACATCCGGCCATCACTTACGGCACCGTACGAAGATCCATTCAAGTTGCTCGACCGTACCGAAAAGACCTTCACAGTAGCTGTAAATGGCCGCACGGACGTTGTGACAATCGACCGCGTGAAACCAGCGTACATGCCGAACTCAGATGTGTCTGTTTCACTTCCATTATGTTAAACTGTCGCATCGACGTGAATTAGCCTGAATATCGTTACTCATAACAATAATTTCAAATATACGCCTTATTTTCCACGGGGGGGGGGGGGGAGGGGGGGGGGCTTGTAGTGGCACACCCTCACTATCGCTTTCAGCGCTGTAAGCGGGTGCGCTCAGTGCGCTCCCGCTTACAGCGCCCGCACCGCGTGGCGCAAACACGCGCAATAAAGATCATGTTCTCGCTCCAGCGTTCACCGTGTGCTGACGTGCATTCCGCGGCTCGCCTACACGCATCGGTCTATAGGTTACGTGCATCGCGTCCCTATAAAAGGTAACACAGAACAAGCGCCTTTTCTTCGTCCCGTCCGTCTGCGCGCTGTTTTTTCCCACAATGTATCACCAACTAGCCCAACTTTCAGTCTTGCTGATGTTGGGGCGTCCACGAAACCGCATCTCAAAGCGACATATTGTGCCTTCAGCCATAGGCGTGCGCAGGGTTACCGTTCAGGAGGGGGGGGGGGGCGAAGGTTCGTCGCAGCGCCCCCCTTCCCTATTAAGTCAATGTATAGGGCAGACTTTGCGCCCCCCCCCCCCCCTTCTTAGGTTCTTAGTTGACTAAGGGGGGCGGCCGCCCCCTCTGCCCCCCCTCGTGCGCACGCCTATGCGTGCAGCAGTGCAGACACAAACTGCAATCAGGGAACAATCAACCTTGATCATTTAATCATTTAATGCATCATTCATGTAACGAGGGCTTGTACAAAGACGCGCATAACGGTCTCAACTCGCTCATAGACAGTGTAATTTGGCGACCGCAACAACCCTGCGTGTGCAGGCTACCAATAGACGTTGCCCGCGTACGCAGATCCAAGAAGATGACCCCCCTCCAGGAGTCACTTTCAGTTTCAGCACGGAGCCAACGAAGCCTCCGCGTTAGCGCTACCGAAGCGGCGCACATTTTCTCGGAACACAAAATGACACTACCAACCAGTGATGCCAACCAAAGTCAACGTTTTATCCCTAGATTGAACCCCGAAAATACCCTAGATTGCAATAAAAATCCCTAGATTGACTTTTTAATGTCATTATTCAGGCTAATTCACCTTTAACAACGTCGAAAAATAATTTGCTTTATGGCCCAATTCTTCTGAACTTAACAGAAGTAAAAAGCCGCAATAGCCACTGAAGGTGTTTTTTGAAAATTTTCTGTGGAGTAATTGCACATGAAGCGCTTGCACATGGTGCCAGTTGCTAGAGTCAAACAGATTTGTCAAGTTCTCTTTTCTGTAATTTTTTAAGGCACAAATGTAATTGTTTGGGTCAAGTGCAACTCTGTAGCCCCTTTACTGTGCTTGCAGCTTGCGAGATAGCAGTCAATTTCTAATTTTCCATATTCGCAATCAGCGTTGCATGAGTGGCAGTTGACATAAGAAGCCCTTTTTAACTGGTGGGAAGCCACCCTGTGTACTTTCGATTGGCTTCACATTTGGAAAAATATTTTTGTCACTATTTTCGCTCTTATGAAAACGTTGTGCAAAAATGTTCCAAAAGCCGGGTGAGTTCATGATTAAAAATATGTACTCCGACTTAACATAAGAAAATATAACAAAAATTACATAGACGTTTCGCCTCCTATGCGGGTGGCATCCTATGTATGCACTGGCACAAAATGAGTGGAGGTCGCCCAGTCCACTGCTAGTCTCGTATGTCTCTAATTTTCCATATTCGCAATCAGCGTTGCATGAGTGACGCAAAGACTGGAAACACACGAATAGTCTTTTCATCTCTTTCTGCCACGCTGTTTTCATAATTCTAAATCCGTACGAACTCACCCAACTGTCAGTTCTACTTTAGTCTCTTTCTATCAAAATCTGCTAGACCAGAAGTTATTAGACGTGGAGACGTTTCACGTTGACGGCACGCGGCGAGCATGGATTTGGCGCGCTTGCATGTGCATTACAAGACAAAATTTATCTTTGTTTCACAGAGAGGCAATGACAAAGGGCGCTTATGATGATATGCACCTGAGTGCTAAAGACTTACGACGTGCATATTAATCTCGCTTTCACTCGTCCCAGCAGAACACCAAACCTCTTTTGAGGGAAAAGCAGCCAATAGCGAAAATCATCGTTCTTTATGGCCTTTGTAGTGGAAAGAGCCTATTTACTCAGTAACAACTGCAAATAGGCTGCGCAATGTAGCATTTCCAGAGCCTTTGAAAAATCCCTAGATTCAACAAAAAGACTCCAAATCCCTGACAGAGGTAGAAAATCCCTAGATCTAGGGATAAATCCCTAGGGTTGGCATCACTGCTACCAACAATACTACCGCACGCAATGCACTCCATGATACAAGGGAGGCAGAGAGGAGGCGCCGCCCCCACTGTCGCGCCGAGGCGCCGACGCGACGGCGAAACCCGGCAACCCCGGCACCCCGGCGCCCTGCCGCCCCGCCGGCCCCGCTAGTGCCGCTAGTACAGTTACTCGTACAGTGGACTAGAAGGGGGCAGCGGAATGAACGAAGCGGCCGCGGCGCGCGGCATGGCCGCGTCTCGGGAGATGTTCCGACGGGCGATCGTAGCGGCGGCCCGGTAGTTGCTGTAGTCACTTTGTCAGCTTTGCACTGATGCTGTCGAGAGCATCTGCATCTGGCGCGCGCGCGTCGTAGCCTACGAAAGCGTGTACTTGCGAGTTTAGAATGCTTTTAAAGCATTACTAAGCTTTAAACGGTGTCTCAACGCTTGCTACGCGCCATGGTGCACAAGTGAATATGCAGCTGCGCCAAAATTGCGCCGACTCTTCCCTGTTTGAGGAGCCTGCCGACACTCACAGAAGGCGATAGTCGGATTTCGCATGTATGCTCCTAGGTGGTCACTGATTGCTGTGCGGATTGCAAACAACACACCGGGCCGTGATACACCATAATCGATTACGAACGTACAACGAAGAGTGATGAAGTAACAAACCAGCGACGAAAGCCTACAATCCTTATGTCGGCAGTCCCAGCGATATCTATAGCATTGATGCTTATATGAGCTTCAATGCGCTCGATTGTATCATGAGTAACCTGAGTACACATAACTCTCAACGTTTATAGGGACGGCTGAGTTCCATCGCGCCACTTTCGTGCTTTTACTTAAATGCCTGAAGGATATCTTGTTTCAACAGCGTGCTTCACGATTACTGTCCACCGATTATACCACCTCTGTAGGCTTAAAATACCAGGGAGCTGGGCCGAAGGCACGCGTTCAGCTCCGCGGAACGAACTTCATGCATCAGGGCTTATCTCAAGCGTACTAAAATAGACGTCAGACTCTGCCCAGGCGGCGCTGCGAAAAACGCCGCCACCAGCGCTCTCATCGCCGCCCTGGCCATAACTGGGTAGTGCAAAGAGAGCCGTCCGCAAGCGAGTGTGCATAGGCCACTATAGAACCCGTCCTCTTTCGTTGGTGTTGAGGCGCGGTTTCCTGAAAATTAAGGACCTGGAAAGCTTCTTCCGTCAATCCACCCTCGCTTCAGAAGAGTAGGAAGCTCATCAAAGCGAACTGCGAGTGCAATGAAAAAGATGTTTCAGTTATTTCGGCGTGCTGCAACTCGCAAGTGCAAGCGAGCATCGCATGACATCGAGTTCGATGCAAGCACTCCGACGTGAGTTGTGTAATGCCTAATGCGTTAAATTTGGGCATACACATAATGTCAGAGCGATGAAGTGTATGCACGAGCAATGTATCTTACGATCAGTGGTACGAAGCTCGCTTTATCAGGCACGAATGGCCCCGGCAATTTTCGCCTTTGCAGTTGCATTTCCATCCATCTCTCGCTTCCTGTGCGTTGAGCTGTTTTATTGCGCATCCTCGAATGTTCTGTTGACGGTTGTCTTCCGTTTGTATATATTGCAAATGGGGATACGTGCGTGTCCGTTTTCTCGGTGTACAACGAAATGCAAAACCGAGGCCTCCGAGATAGCTCCGGCAATCGCGGAGACCACGGGCAAGAAAAACCTGATTGGTCACGACCAACATTTTGCGATTTACTAGTATGACGCACGTGTTAGCATTTGCCAGTTAAAGCCGGAACTTTGAGGCTTCAAAGCGTACGTGCGCGGTGCTGTGTGGTGACGACCAGTTCAGATTATGGGTGGTCGCGGAGCGCGCGATGTTTATCGCGCGCGTCACCAGTCTGCATTTAACTGTTGCACAGCGCGCACCGCGGTCAGAGGCTCCTGAACTTCATAGTCAAGGTTACCACGGTTCTCCGTCAAGGATGCTCAAAACAATAACAGCTAAGACCCACATTATCACACTTTCTCATGCGACCGCCTTTGGAGAACGCGAGTAATTCGCTTGCCCAACACGTTCGCAACGGCTTGTATCCAGCGCTCTCGCCGTTCTGCTTCGTGCGACAGCTACGGAAATCGGTAAAACTGAAGTCATTTACGTCCGCGGCAATAGCCCTCGCCCACTGAACAGGCGGCGCGACGGAGAAGTACTACTAGCGCCACTGTGTGGCAAAAATTCGAACCGGCGGGTCGGCCGGGGAGTGGCGTGGCGTGCTGAGGCGGTGTATTTGAATGCAGTTGCCTGCATAGTTTCGGATGGCGCAAAATGTCGACAATAGTTCTGTGCGGCTTCAAACCTGTGCAGCGCTTGGAAGAGTATTTCCGTCAATCTGTGCTTCTGAAAGGCGAGTTGTACGATGCTGGACACGTTTATGACGTGAAGGAGACAGACGGCGTTGTTTTAAGCGCGCGATGTCATTCTCAACAAGGGAAACAACTATACGTCGTCTCTTTGCGGGTAAGTAGAGCGCACGCTTCCATTTCAATCCTAAAGATTGCCGTTTTGTCCCGCCTTGGCGAATTGACTTCGCTTGCATTTGGTAGACAGCGAAGATGAGCTGTCACAGCCGCGGAGGCGCGACTGCGCCGCGCCGGCTTGGCTGGTTAATTGGCGAAGGAATGAATTGTACGACGGTGTTCTTTGGTTCCAACGCGATCATTTGAACTTGCCCAAAAATCTTGCATTTACTAATCTGCGTTCGAGCCCTAGTTTACCGATCGCTCACTGCCAAAAAGCCATGCATGCGGCAGCTGGCAAATGACCCACGGTTGCAAAATTCCGTGTTTGAATCGATAAGTACTGTACAGGAGACACATCTCAGCGACAGTGACGTTGAATACCACGTACTGCACTGTATGCACTACGGGGCATTTTGCATGTCGTAAAGATGGACTAAGTGATCGATTCTTCGGCGCAAAATAGGGCGGTCGCTCTGTACGCATGCTTGGGTGATTCGATCATGTGATTTCGCGATCAGGCGTGTAATTGTTTTGAGTTATTGTGATTTAAGCTGCACGAGGCCGACCGATATGTCCTCGAAGGCTCGTGCGACTGCAGGTACGGCGCGGCTGGCAACTGCAAGCATTACGCTGCCGTTGCCATTTATATATGAACAGAAAAGAGGAGGCGTCATGCACCTCCCAACCGCAGACGTGGAGAATGCCGTCGAAAAAGGCGCGTCCGAGTGACAGGGCACCCATTCATGAACTTTTCGGCGGTAAGTTGGCGCACGAGGAAAGCGCAAGGCGGTTCGCCGCACACGTGTATATGTAAAGTTACCAGGCACGCTGCGAATCCAGTATTACGTCAGAATCGTACTTATATCAGCTTCCAGTAGCGTAGCCAGAAATGTTTTTTCGAGTGGGGGAGGGGGGGGGGGGGGTTCAATCATAATTTATGTTCGTGCGTGCGTTTGCACGTGCATGTGAAATGTACGTGCGTGCAAAAGCGTGTTCCGAGGAGGGGGGGTGTTTCCCCCCCCCCCCGCCCCGCCCCCCCCCCCCCCCCCCGCGTGGCTACGCCACTGTGGCCCACCAGTGAGTGCTCGTGCGTCTTAATTTTGTTTAAAAAGACCGAGCTGGCGATTCGGCTGCTTGATCGGACGGTAATGCACGTGCGTGGGGCGCCTACGTTTGAGCAAGCGCGGTACGTGAGCCACAGAACAGAAGCACGTGAACGCCTAAGACCCTCCGAGGCACGCAGCACCCGTGAGGGCACCGCGTCGTTCTACACACGGCCGGACTTAAGAAGCGCACGGGCCTGTCCTTCACGGCTGTGGCAGTCTTTCACGCAGCAGTGGCGGCGCTTGTTGGCTTTCCTTCCGCTCGAGGTACTGGCGGTACCGGTGCCCCCCATCAGTGTTCATCGTACCACGGAATCGGGGCGTCAACACGAGGTCGCAGGCGCTGCGCTCGCCGAATGAAGCCAACTGAACCGCCTCACAGGCCGCGTCCCACAGCGCCGACGGCGCCGAGGCCGACCCGCGGGTTCCGCGGCGTGGCGATAGATGGCGCGAGCGCGTTCGCAAACTCCACTGAACGGAGCCTATTCACAACGCAACAGTAGCGTCGACTGAGGCCTTTCTTCGTAGCGCGCGGAGCTGTTGCGTCTGCTCTTGTTTTCGCCGTCGTTCTGGCGAGTGATCCAACAAGCACTTCATGGCGGTTCGGTTGCGCGTCCGACTAGCGGAGATAAATTCGTAGCTCTTTTTCTGAGTGTTCAATGCGCGAACACACCTAATATTTAGATCAGTCGTTGTTTCGCACTCGCTAGCTGCACCTGCTTGCACAGCCAATGTGCAAGGGAGTCGGACTTTGCACTACCCAAAACTGCTCCGACAGGTGGCGCTACGTGTCTGCAAAACTCCAGAGTCTGACGTCTATGCGGAGGTATATAGACCATCTGGTTTTCAACCAGTTTTCTATCGGCAGATTACATTGCGCTATTTTCCAGGTCAGCTATCGGTGTCATTGCAAGAATTTGTTTCGGAAGTTTTGTATAATCATTTATATATATATATATATACACACACACTAATACGGCCACTAAAGTTACACCTCCCCGCCCTTCGCCGACCACCACAGCCGTGCAACGCCCCTGAGAACGACCGTTATTTCTTCGCGATCCAGTTACTTTTGACTTCCGATACCATTGAGCCCTCGTAATGTCCAAAAAGTCACATTTACTCAGCACATTTATAACGAGACGCACCGTACACACAGCGTCGCCATGGTTAAGTGTTCGGCCTGCTCTCTGCAGGATAAAATATCTGCACACAGATTTCTGAGCATAGCTAAATTCCAATGAAGCGGCAGTTACACTGGCTATATAGACACCGAATCACCACTAGAAGAAAGGATCAAGACGGAAGAAATCAATAAGGCACGCACTTTCTGTTTCATCTGTCTCTTCTGGCGGTCGTCCAGCGTCTAGTTAATTGAGAGTAATGTACTAACAAGGCTAGCAATTAGTTTGGCTCAATTACACCGAGATCGTGAATCTTGACTGTTGCAATCAGCCCGTTTTCATTTTTTTTGATAATTTTCGTACCTTCCAGCAGTCGCTTCGGTTACAAAAAATTAATTTGCAGTATCTCTCAAAGGTATATATGAAGCAACCATATATGTCGACGCGGAAGGCATCAGGCGGCGAGGTGTCTTCACGCCACTCAACAGTTCTAGTATACTTAGGGTTACCAACCGACCCGGATTTCACGGTACTGTCCCCACTTTTCATACAGCATGTCGAGTCCCGCACCGTCCCTGTCCGGACAGCTATATGACGCGGATTTGTTCCAGACCATCCAGTTAGAAATTTTTAAGTGATCCAACGCACGCCCAACAACGCGCGTCACATGGAGCACGAAGTTAGCACGAATCGAGCGCACGAAGCAATGTTGCGGTGGCTGCAGTGGCGTAACTAGGGGGGGGGGGGGGGCAAGGTGGTAGAAGTGCCCCGGGCGCCACTTCGGAGGGGGGCGCTGAGCCGAGTCCGCCCAACATGCGCTCGGGGACTTTCTGAGGACAGAAACGCTCCCGCGTTTGGGTCTTCGGGCGCCCCGCGTCCCGTGGAAAGGTCGCCCCTACAGGTTCGAAACCAGTAGGGGTGTGGAACCACAGTGTTCCAACACCCCCTCCCTCGCCTTCTTCTCCCCTAGTAACACCCGTGATGCTAGAGACTCCTTTGACTAGTTAAATTATGCTCCTTTCCTTCAACATACGAAACAGTCTTCTGGGAGCCTGTGGCTTCTCGGGAACCTGTGGCTCATATGAGCAAGGAACCTTTGGCTCCTTGCTCATATTCAAAAGCAATAAGATAAATACTAGGTCGGTGTAACCGTGTCTCCACATAAGCACGATTTTAACCATGAACGTACGTATCTATCCAGGGTCGTAGACAAAAACTTTTAAACGCGAAGCATTTCTTAGCGAACTTCGGCGACTTTGAGCGTATCTATCTATCTATCTATCTATCTATCTATCTATCTATCTATCTATCTATCTATCTATCTATCTATCTATCTATCTATCTATCTATCTATCTATCTATCTATCTATCTATCTATCTATCTATCTATCTATCTATCTATCTATCTAGCCGCCTACGACTTTGTGCTCTCCTGGCCATATCGTTAATGGGATTTATACCGAAATTGGTATGGCATAACATGACTGTATGACAAACATGAATCACTGATCATATCATGAAAATCATGAATAACTTATCATGAAAAGTATGATTTACACGCCATGGCCATAGTGCTCCTGAGGCCGTTTTCTTAATTTGGTATATCCAAAAATTGGTACGATGATACATTTTTGCATGACCAACATAAATGGCAGGTGGTAATATGAAAATCATGACCTGCTTGCCATGTACAACGTGATTTACATGCCACGCTCATGGCGCGCCGACGGCCGTTTCGCTAGCTTGATATACACCAAATTTGGTATTGCGTGACGTGACTGTATGACGAACATAAATGCCAAGTGGTAAAATGGAAATCAGGACATGTCATGTGCAACATTACTTGCATGCCGTGCTCATGACAGTGTCGGGGCCGTTTCGCTAGCTTGATATACACCAAATTTGGTATTGAGGGACGTGACTGTATGACGAGCATAAATGACAAGTGGTAATATGGAAACCATGATATGTCATGCGCAACATGACTTGCATGCCACGCTCATGCTACTCCCGTGGCCGTTTCGCTAGCTTGATATACACCAAATTAGGTATTCAGCGACGTGATTGTATGACGAGCATAAATGACAAGTGGTAATATGCAAATCATGATATGTGCAACATGACTTGCATGCAACGCTCATGACACTCTCGTGGCCGTTTTGGCAGCTTGATATACACGAAATATTTAAGGCGAAAGCCTTGAATGTCTGATTCTCACGTCCGTCCGTCCGGTCGTCCGTCCGTCCCTCCAGTCGTGCTCTGGCACGGTGCCAAGTGGGCACCGGGGCGCGCAAACGGACGCCAGTCGCGTTGGACTCTAGAGCGCTCGCGCTTTGCTTGCGTGGCGTCGTTGGGCCCAGCGTCTCTAATCATGCAAAGAAGGGGACGCGCGCATCATGTTCTATTCTTACCGACCCCGTCTCAGTGGGAACATGCGTTCGAGGAACACACTTTGGAATTGACAAAATGTCCGTCAATTTAAACGCTGGAACGCGGATGGCGTCTGCACAATGCGCAGAGCGCGAGAATATGAACGCATGCGAAACGGAGGCAGATTGGTCTCGCGTCTCGCTGCGATTCGAGGTAAAAAATTAAGGAAACGTAAGTGGCACGTGGTAACATGAGAATCTTGTCATGCATGTCATCTACAATGCCATTTACATGCCACGCTCATGGTGAGCTTGCGTCCAGTTTGCTAGCTTGATATACGCCAAAATTTGTATTGCGCGACGTGACTGTATGACGAACACAAATGACAGGTCCTAACATGTAAATAATGACAAGGACATTATGTACAGCATGATTTGCTCCTTGCTGGCTGCTTCGCATTATATCGATTCCCACAGTGCGTGAGAGCTGCCTTTTTTTTTTTTGTTGTTGTTGTTCTGACTTCCCTTTAATTGTGATCTGGCATCTGTTTGTATGTGTGCGCAAATATATTCATATACAAAATGTAATAATATCGGGGCGGTGGGAGGTTGAACCGCCCAAACCTCCTTCTAGCTTAATTCACCACTGAACTTATCGCTTGAAATGTTCGTTTTCTTCTGGTTCGGTCCAAACCGCCTTGGTTCTTCCACACGTGAAAATCGGAAAGGGAAAGCGCTGCCCACGGTCTTGTTGCTGAAGAGTTGCAATGGAGAAGCTCTTTACCAACTCGTCAGACATGTCAGCCTCCAAGCTTACGGCGAGCTTTCATGGGCAGACGTCGGGATGAAATGACGAAATGAAAAGAAACAAAGTATGGGCTTTCCTGCAAGGTTTATTTCTTATCTTTTTCAAATCAGAAACTCATTCACAGGCTGCTTTCTTCCATCAAATTGCGTCCCTCCTCCTCATTTCTCCTTCCCACGACATTTTCCCCGATCAGCGTGCGTAGTATGGGGTTGACTATGAGGAATGACGTCCCCGAAGTAATTTTATTGCGAAAGCAATTATATGGACAGTCTCGACGGGTTTTTGCCGTTGCCGTCGCCGCCGCCGTCATGTCGCGTATGAAGTCCAAGTCGATAAGAGCCCCCCTGCGCATCGTACATTCTACCAGCGGGTAATAGCGCGCGAGCGGGAGCGATGAACGCGGCTGAAGCGGAGAACAAACGAGCCGGCAGGCGCATGCGATAAGATCCCCCCCACCTGTTCGATCGACCCCGCCCGTCGTTCACGAGCGTGAAAAGACGCGAGCGGGGGGGGGGGGTTCCCTCGAGCGACCTTCGATTTTACGAGCGCGGTCGTCGCGGGTGCGCGCCTTATCTCCCATCTCGGCAGCCGACAGCGGGCGGCCGCTATACCCTTCTACTTGCTGCGCTCTCAAAGCGAAGAGAATGTGGTGTGAAGAGTGTCCCTGGAGCGGCCGTATTTTCCTAAACCAGCGTTTTCTAGGGTTGCGTGAGATCGCATCCAAAAGAGTTAGCTTCCAGCCTCACTTCGTGTAACATTACAATTTGTTGCTATCGCATTCATTGCTTCACCCTTGCGGTGAAACCGTGACTTTTTTTGAGAATACTTCGAGGTGTGGGCATCTTCACGTGTACAGTGAAGTGTCACGTGTGAACTCACTGTCACTCACCAAATTAACATTTGCGTTCCTAGTGCGCGGACAAAGTTGCCTTCTCGGTAATGCTGACTGCAATCACGTGCGCGGGACTTCGGCTCATTGCCCCTTCTAAGCTAGCTTTATCGGCCATGCGTCGTGATGTTTGTTATCCTTGAAGTAAAACCGTAAATGTGAAATTACACCCTGCTTTTTTTTTTCATGAGATGTGCATTAATCGTGGCACACAGCACCACCGAAAACATCGGCCAAACTTTCCCAGCTCATTTTTCTAGATGCCAGTGCACAGGAACTGGTTGTGAAACGAGCTAGGCTGATTGAAGGGGTAAACTCGGAGAAAAAAAAGCTCTCGAGCAAGGTTCCGTGAAGCAAGGTGTCATCACGTGATTGTAACGTCGTAGCATGTCGACTGCAGCGCCCGTGTCTCCAGTGGTGGGCCTCGTGCACAGGAGCACTAAAGAGATACAGGAAGTAGAACTGCAATGGCAAATGATCCTACATTACGATCACATTCATGCCATTATTGCTGTGAACTGAGCTTTAACAAGCAAGAAAATTGCGAAAAACTGAATGATATTGTCACGTGGTCGTGACGTCGACAAAGGCAACAGTCGGCGAGTTAAAGAAGAAACTCTTTATTTTTGCCGAACTTGTGGCCGGGAAAATGAAGGTCAGACTACAGCAATACACGCTGGCACTGAGAGCGGCGAACAGAGCGTCGGCCGTCGATAATCTCATCATCGTTGGAGCGTGCCGGCTTTTATACATCACGCGTCGAACATTCTCGCGTTATCACTGGTCGTCGCGCAAGCTCTCGAATAAGCTAGAGTGTTCGCGTCTTGCGCGCAATCTTAACACAACGATCTACAATAATCGTGAAGCTTCTAGAACAATCAGCGGCGGTTTGCGCTGAGCATGCGGACAGTCTTTGTGGGCGAAAACCGAGTACAACAAGAATGAAAAATTGGCCGCGTATCTGCGTGCTTCGCTGCAAATGTCGTCGAAAGACGATAGTCTTGTGCCGACTGCACTGCATGAGCGGCATGAGTACCACAATTTAATAGCCGGGCTAGCCGCTGGGCTCGTTTTTCGGACGTTTTCCGGGCGCGCTTAGACGGACGCCGGCGTTTTTCCGCTGAAATTTGGTCGTCGGTCTTTTCTCTGCGTTCTCTGATCATGTCTTGTAGAGTGGGTCGTATTTCATCAAGCGGCCATATATGTTTTGCCTTGCCTGAGACAGCGCTATTCTACGATGAATCAGCCGCATCTGGCTGGCATTGATAAAACAGAAGAGGACGCCATCTACAGCGCTACCGGGGAACATCGGCTTGTGTTGAACAATGCTGCTGCCAGGTGGCAGCACCACAGCCAGCCACAGCGTCGAAGTTAAATCACTGGGCGGAGACTTGTTTTGTACACAGCAGCGCCGCGTAATAAACACTAGGATCTTTATAATTACGTATCTATAGATTTTGTTTTAAAGGAACACTGTGAATAGTACTAAGGTATTGATCTTGTGCCTCAGGTATGCGTAATATTTGATTTTTAATTGCCCACGCTCACCCGTATGAACACATGCTTCTTGGTCATGATTGGAGGTCGTAAGGCAGGGGGTTAAAGTTTGGCCAACTAGCTCAATCGTGTGACGTGCCGACAAACAGACAAACAGATAGATAGACAGACGGACAGACAGACCAAAATTTCTCCGTTTAGGTATCCCAAGAAAGACTATCGTCTTTAAAAACGCGTACACATAACCAGTATTTGGCAATCGGACGCCACGCATGCCGTCGACGAAAATGACACTTCGCTTTCCATCTTTTGGAGCCACGCTTCGCTCGCAGAAAGAGCTCCTGCCGCTGCGAGAGCACGGGGATCATTGCAGACTCACTGAAATGCAATCCTACTTCCATCTAACCACTTCCATCGCGGCCATCATGAAAGCCGCGGCTTCGCTGCACCGCGGCCAAGCAGCGGCCAATTGCACGCGTGGTGACGTGTGGTGGCGCCTTTCTAATTCGCTGAGAGCAATCAGATTCGTGACGACATCCCTTCAACACTAAGTCTGGGGCGAGAGGAATTGAGTGAGAGGTATTCGGTCTCCGCTTTGTCTCCAATAATAACTTATCTTTTCAAACCCAAACGAAAACTGCACGCATGCTTCAATGCCCCTGCTGATTCCACCTCAACTTCATCTTCCTCGTTAGCGTACTTTTAAGGTGCCTAACTGACTGTGCGTATTGGAAGCCCAAGCAGGAGAGTTACACTAGAACATATCTATACGCTCATGTTTTACCCACTACCTCGGGCAGGGTTGCCGTTGGTGGCTACTTTGCACCAAATTGGCTACTTTTCGACCCCGTCTGGCGACAAAAATTTGCAGTTGGCGCCATGGCTTTTTTCTGGCTACTTTTAAAGTGCTGACTTGGCGCATTAAGTAGCCATTTTTTCTCATTTTTGCAGACGAAACACATTGTTTTTAAGCTTTTCTTTCGCTTCACCGGATGCGTACGGTCATCCTCCACCCACCAGTAGCCTTAACTGGTGCGCATCGAGGCACCCTTACGCAACGCTTAGCGCATCAGCAAATACGGAGTGGACGAAGGTTGCGTGCATGGTGACAAACACGTGGCCAGCTCGGTAATCAAGCTTACCGCTATCTATTGTGATGCTACTCGCAAGTTTTACGAATAATTCTGATGCTCAGTGCGTGTTCTCGTGTAAACTTGGGAAAACAGACATCTGCAACAAAATTTAGCTGGCCTGTTACATCTAAAACCAGAATTTGGTCTGCAGCTTCAATGAAAATCTGTTTCCAACTTTACATGTTCCTTCTGACTTGCTGGCTGGAATATTCTAATATAACTTAGTGTCTGGCAGGGTTGGGTGGACATGAAAAGGCGCCAGAACTCACGCCAAAAGTAGCCAAAGTGGCCATGTCATTTGATATTATCGCCGATTTTCTAGCCAAATAGAACAGAAGCGGTATTATCAACAGAGTCTTTACTATTGATGAATAAATAAAACCATTTTGAATAAGAAAAACCACAAGTTTAAGAAAGAGCAATGGCGCCAACTGGAAGTTTTCATCGCCAACGGGGTCCAACAGTAGCCAATTTGGCGCAAAGTAGCCACCAACGGCAACCCTGGTGTCTGGCAAATACTCATATTTTCTACATAAAATATGTGCACGCGTAAGGAATTTATCATAATTCTTTCACTTAATTTATTTCCGAACTTATCGGTGGCTTTCTATCCTCTTACTTATTCAAAATGGTATTATTTATTGATCAATACTAAAGAATCTGCTCATAATACCACTTAATTATGTTCCACTTGGCTACAAATTTGGCGATAATATTAAATGGCATGGCTACTTTGGCTATTTTTGGCTTGAGTTCTGGCTCCTTTTCAAGTTCACCCTACGGCAACCCTGACCTCGGGGGAGAAGGCAGTCACGAACATCGACTTCATTGTCGGCTTCAGTGAGCGGTAAGCTACAATGGCATTTCATTTTCTGCTAATAGAGCTCAAGATCTTGCATTTGATGTCTCATGTAAACGGGTTATGGTAGCTACATGAGATGGTGTCAGCGTCGTCTGGTCGATGTAGACTCCAGATGTGGCACAAAACACACACACACAAAAAAAGGCGAATACGTTTCAAATGGCTAAGATTGCCATTTGAAATACCTTTACCCTATCTCGTATATATGGATCATTTGTGAAGGCGATTTGGCACCAGAATTCCAACAACATAACTCTACCTCCAAAATGACTAAAATCTGGACGACGATGCTGAAATAGGGAGTTTTGTTTCGCGGTTATGTATCAACACATGTTGACCGCATGGGTTCCCTCAAGAAAAAAATGCTTTAAACAAGTCACACCTGTGTAGCTCATGAATGCACTTAGTGAGAAAATAATAATAAAAAAAAAACATGATCGAGACTAAGACAGTCACATGCGGGGGGCCGCGGTTCTCTAGCGAGAAGTCCCCTCGCCGTGCGTTTGAGACCCCTGGTCTAAAGTGCAGCCGACGGCGCAAATGTGTGACCGGAGCGCGGACAAAAAAAAGATAAAAACGTGCGATGAAGACAGTCACGTGCGGGCCGTGGTTCACTGGCAAGAGGTCCGCGGGCCGCGTGTTTGAGACCCCTGGTCTAGAGTGGAGTCGACGGCGGAAATGTGTGACCGGAGAGAGACAGCTCCTTTCGCAATGCCCGTGCGCCATGTTATATGTCAAATATAAAGAACGTGTTTTTTTGACAACCATTGTTCACGATCAAAATTAGCACTGGCGTCGCAAAAGGCAATATTATATTCGACAACAGGGTTTGCCGGAACGAATTTTTGAACGCATCATTAGTATTGATAAAAAAAAGTAGGCATAGTATGCAGATTTGATGTACATAATAAATAATTTGGAACAATACTTTTCATGGTGATATAGCCAAAAACGATAAGAACAGTTTACATGCCTACTTCGTCCTTCTCTCTTGTGTGGTTGTATGTAATTTATGAACCTCGCAGGTTTCGTGTAAAGCGAGACGACAACAAGTGACCGGCAAGGTCCATTTCTTCTGTCACATCTTTTCTAACCTAGTGGTCTTCTGGTGTGTCGTACCATGCGTGGACGTGCGAGCCGGCTTTAGTCCACTGTTGTGAACAAGTCAATCAACAAATCGCTCATTTTACCCAAAACAGACGGATGGCTTTTTTGCACATTAATAATAATAATAATAATAATAATAATAATAATAATAATAATAATAATAATAATAATGATAATAATGATAATAATAATAATAATAATAATAAGAAGAAGAAGAAGAAGAAGAAGGAGAATATAATCAGTATCATTACCATCATGAAAGGCGCGGAAATATATTTGCCATGGGCGCCGTCCAAGCTAGTTACGCCACTGGGTGGCTGCGAGGGGCTTTATGCCGCTTTAGCTGAACTTCCGCGTGAAGTGCATCAACTTTTACGAGTCCATTCTCCAGGAAGATGAAGTGTTGCGAACAGCGCGTAGCCAGCTGAAGTACCACATCAAGAGATCGCAACAATAAAGAAACAATGAATTCGTCTAGATGATGCCGCAATAATGAAAACTGATTTCTCCGACACCCTACGTTAGTGCATGCCCCCCCTCCCCCTCCCCCTCCCCGTCCTGTCTTCCTTCGTTGAAGAGTTGGTAACCCTAAGTACTCTACCGCTAGGCAGCGTACGTGAACGCGCCAAACGCCAGCCACGCGATATATTTGGCGCATACGGTGGCTTCTTCGACATGCTAGCCGATCGAAAATAGTGACAATGGACACTTGCAGAAAAGTTAGATCACATTTTCTGAGCCTACCTTCCAAAAGAGGTCAAGTGAACTACCGAAGAGAGTCAGGTTGAATCTTCTTATCATTTTTTTTCTTCGAGTGTAGCACCGTTTCGACTACTAATTTGCCTCGGAACGGTGACATGTGCAACAAAAGCACGAGCAACATTTTTGCTAGGTCTTGAGAAAATGAGTTTGAGCGGTCAGCAATAGTAAGTGATTGCGTCAACTAACAAAGCGGTGTTCTACTTTCTACATTCTACTAATATACTTGATCACTTGAGTTGGTAATATTGACGCGTTGTCGTTTGTTTGTTTATCTTTTTTTTTTTTGAGAACTTACTTATTGCTTGCCTTGGAGATTTATCTACAAATTGCTGTTTTGTAGATCAATGTGGTTATGGTATTAGTCATGATTCCACGTCCATATTTTCTTCTTGTTCGAAAGCGTCGTGTGACTTGTCAGGGAAAATCCTAAATTTCTGCTTTTATCCTGACTGCATCTATGTTGGCCTGTCGTTTACCGTTTTACTTTCCTTTTGTTCTCATCAGCTTGAGGGCAATCCTCGACGTCATCCATGACTACATTTTACTTTGGCTATACCGAAAATATATTTCACGTTAATATTCATCAGATTGCGAAAACTAAAAGCCGGAAAAAGATGTCGCAGGACAACGTGTATATGTGCCGGTTCGTAGTCCATATAGAGGTCGGGCTGGCCCGTAAGTTTCCCTAAGGTTGAGCGTTGGGCTAGTTGGTGCAGCATAATTTCAATGTTTCACAGCACATGGAACGAGGACGAACAAAGGTGAGACACACAGAGCGCTGAACTTACAACTGGCTCTTATTTTCCTGCCAAAGCAATAAATGTGCGCTTTTCACTGGACAAAGGAGAAAGACAGAGCAGACGAGCTATGCAAAAATGCAGTAAAGGGAACAGCACCCCATCATCGATATCACATGTTTCACGATAAAAATTCACATTCCTTCCTCGAAAGAGCAAGCGAAGCTACACTGATACACTTTTTATCACGTCTCAAGATTTACTGGGATTCTATGATTCGAGCGCTGTCCTATTTTTGGTTCTTGCGAGCACACGTGTGCGTTTGAAAAGAGGCTGGCACCCAGAATCCTGACAATGAATTCCCAAATGCCCACCGATAGCTGTATCTGCATTGTACCTGTGTTCCTTAAGACGTTCATTGAGGCACCTTCCAGTAGAGCTGTGCGCCGCCGCCTGTCTTTGCTCACGCCGCCGCCGAAGTCCCGAGAGTGACCACGCCGCCGCCGCCGCCGCCGCGCAATAATTGCTGCACGCCGCCGTTAGCATGGCCTCCGAGATGGCGGGCGCGCGGCGGGTTTTTCTCCGGTCGTCCCAATCGCACGGAGAGAGCGTATTTCCCGAGGTGGGCGTGGCCCACTCTTTTCTCCGCACCGCGGCGCACTTACTTGGGATCGGAAAAGCTGCCGCGCTGTTGGCGCAGCTTGCATGTGGCGAGGAAAAAAATGGTTTTGCGCTTTTATTAACCTCGCGCTGATTTGGAAATATCTGGTCAAGGTGTACGAGAGGCCAAGTCAATGCCGGGGCCTTTCGATTATCAAATGGGCTTTTTGTTTTTTTTTGGTAGTAGATTTGCGCCGCATTTATTAGAGCACTTAGAAAAGCGATGCCTCTGCAAGAGATCCGCATGTGCTAGAAACTTACTATACATCGAAATTTGCGGGTTGCATAGTATGTTCTGATGAGAGATTGATAACTGTCGCTCTAATTTACGCCTTTTCTTAGGCGGAATAGGCTGCATGTAGCGTGGGTATTCGCTAAAAACGCTAGGCACAGCATCTGGCTTGAGGCGTCGCCGCTTAATTGTGGAACTAGAGAAATCAGAATCGACAAAGTGCTGACTGCAGAATAAACTGGTGTTAGAATTTTCATTCGGAACGAAATCCTTTCTTGATATAGCCTTCAGCCATGCCTGCCGATACGTCTCATTTCCCGGAAATTCATGAAAACTGATTCCAAGCTTCTTTTTGCTATTCGACTTGCAGAAGGGTACGCAGCAGTATGCCATATTCCTGCAATTAAAGAGAAGACACAGGACCTCACAGCATTTTCTCTAACAAAAAAAAAGAAGAAAAAAAGACAGCACTGACAGAGTTTCAGTTATATAGCCGTAAGTAGTCTGCAACTTCAATTAATAAATCACTGCTATTGAATCAAACATTCATGTCAACTTCCACGCCAAATTTTTGTCTTCTTTACGCGGAACGCCAGCGACACAAGCACGCAAGATAAAAAATCGCGCAAACGCCGCAGCATGAGCGCGTTACAAAGCAATAAGGTCGAGCGCACGCTGGAGGGGAACGCTAACTGAGCCGACCAAACTCGGCACTCGGCATCAGCAATCGTCATGCTCTCTCCTCGCGATGCCACCGGCGCCATCAAGTCTGGCGCGAAAGCCGCGCTCGCATAGCGCACAATGATTCGCACTCGCCCACGAGGCTTCCCCAGTTTCCCTTTCCAACTACCTCCCGTCGCGCCGCAGGAGACAGGGAGGAGGTTGCAGGCGGTCGCCACACGTCTAGACCGTGGTCTAGACTGAAAGTAGCCGGTTCTGCGACGACCACGGACTGGTTACAGGCGCGTTTTGTTCATTTATGATCGATTGATTGATTGATTTGGATGCAGTCGAGAGCACAGTGAATGAACACGATACTGATATTGCCATTGTGCTATCCAAAACGTAAGCAAAATCCAGATGACGAAAAAGGAGGCGATGACAACTCAGGCACTTTCACTGTGAACGACGTGTGGAGTAAATGTCGGTAGGCTAATCGAAGCCTACAACAATATTCCGGCAAAATTACTTATCATCCTACTTCAGTGACATCACCAGGGCACTCAGTTATCTAGAGCGTAACCGTGCTTCGGTTGACCAACTCATAAATATCCGTACGCGATCAAATAGTAAAATGATGTGTCACTATAGTAGGGCAATATGATTCAACGACGAAAATTAGCCCAGTTTTCACCCATACACGTCTCCAGAAAGGAATAATGCTAGAACGCCCCTGTATATTTCTCAAATCAAGGTATTTCGCGCCGAGACTAAACGGACCGTAATGAAAAAAAGTAACACTGCCACAGACGAATTGATACCTCCTTACAATAACTTATATCAGGAAAATTCAACAGCTGCCGTGCTTTTCTCCGTAAATTGGACCAAAATAAATGCAGTAACAGAAAAAAAATACTTGCCTTCAGTGCATTCACAAGATCCTGGCGGCAATGCTTGCTCGTACGCAGAAAAAAAAAAAAAAGCATGCGCACGCTGTAATCCCGCGCGCTCTGATTTCTGCCGCGGTCTCCGCTGCCGCCGGAATCCCAAGTGAGTGCGCCATCTCGCCGTAGCCGGGCGCGCGGCGCGATGTACGTTTTTTTGCTGGGGAGCGCGCCGATTGGGACGGCCGGAGAGAAACCCGCAGCGCGCCCGCCATCTCGGAGGCCATGCCGTTAGTCTTTTTTTTTTTTTTTTTTTACCCGAAAGGGGAATCTGGACATAAAATACATCACTTCACCGGGGGAGCTCCTCTCGATGAGTCCATATAATGGACTCTCCATTTCAGACGCCGCTGATTGGCGGGAGCTCGGCCAGCAGCGTGTCATTACGGTTCTTCCTCTTGAACGTCATTTTGAGGTCACGAAGTTTTCACAACTGTCGATTCAAATAAGAGGAACGGAATGCGCTTAAACTACAGAGGGAAAAAATAGGAGAGAGCGCGCCGGGCATCTATAAGCCAACCTCTTCTGAAGCCCCTACATCCTAGGGCTCATGTTGCAATTCCCACCATGGTCTTGTTTCTTTTCCTTTTTCTAGGTGAGCTCATAAGAAAAAAAATGCCCCCAGCTCCCCGAAGGGAATCGTGAGGAAATGCGAATGCATTTCGCGCGCGCTTTACTCCATTTATATATGGTGGTTGTGGTTCGAAGAAGGAAAAGGCGCCTAATTTATGCAGCCCGGTCGGGAGCACGGCGCAGCGCCTGTTTTGGTTTTTTTTTTTTTGCTTTTTTTATTTTTATTTTTTTATCGCGGGAGCTCCTCCGAGCTCCCGCGATGCCAGCGCCCTCACACACCAGAGTGCGCTCCTCCTCTCCACTCACTCTCCACTACTCCGCCCCCCACCACCTGCTCCGGTTGCTAGGGGCGAGGATAAGCGCGCGCGCCCGCAGCTGTTGATATGGGAGAGGGAGTGAGAGCGGAGAGATAACACCTGCCGGCGTGCGGACAACGCCGGACAACGCCAACGCCGATGCCTGACATAGCCCGACTAAGAAATGCATTCGCATTTAAAAAATTCACGAGTACGCGCGCCTAGCGTCCATAAAGCAACCTCCTTGTGCTCTATGTTCTGGTCACAGTTCTCAGCATGCTCGTGTTTCATTTTTTGTGGCTGGAGAGTTATTCTCGACGTGTCCCCCTAGTGGACTGCCTGTTTTGGCCGCAATTGATTTGCTGGAGCTCGGTGACCTGCACGCCGTCTGTGTCTGGTTCTTCTTCCGCAACGTCATTTTAATGTCATGAAGCTTTCACAACTCTCGACACTAATGAGATGGACGAAATGCGCTTCAATGCAACGAACGCAGCGCCCAGACATCCGTTTTTGTGCGTACATCTCGGAGGCCGTGCATAAATTCTGATAGCGTTAACCCAGGGGTCAGCAACCTTTCCATACTTACGGATGGCCATGTTGCTTGAAGCCGACAAAGCGGGGGGGCCGCCTGGCAAATCAGGCGAAGGGGGGAGGAGGCTTTGCAGGCAAACAACAAAGATGGGGTGAATTGAGAATAATGTGCAAAACTACACTGTACACGAAAATATACCCAGCAGGGAGGTCTCGGGGGGATGGTGCTCCCACTCAACTCCGGTGGCCTCACTCAAACCGGAATGCTCCGGAGCATACACATTCGTTTTCCACCGTTTTTCCTCCGGAAGGCGATGGACGGAGGAAAGCGGGAGGAATTCCCCGATTTGGTAGTGAAAGAAAAAAAAAAGAAAAAAAAGAAAAGAGGGCACCTTCTTGAGAAACTGGCAGTCTTTTCTGTGTTGATGGGAGAGAGAACTATCGCGCTGCTGCATTTTTTTTTTCTGTGTTGAGTCCTGCTGCCATGGCCGTGTATGCAGTCTTCTTTTGTTTTTGTTTTTTTGTTTTTTTTTTTGAGGAGGGGGGAAGGGGGGGAGTTTAATTTCCCCGTCCAAACAGGTAAAACTGTCAACATGATCGCCTTCATGTCGCGTTTCTCTCTGAGAATAAAACACTTCTTTCTATCTTTCTCTGATGAACAGTGCGCGAAGACGAGACATAGTATTGACCTGGACGACGCAACGACGCTAGCATGTGAACAGAAGAAAGAAAAGAAAATTCCTCGAATCCTGGTGCACACGTCGTGACACCTCGGCGTGCATCACCATCCGTGGCCTCCTGCCAGACGTCTGCACGGACCTGTGGGTTGAGTAAACTGGTCGACCTCCCCTCATTTCTGTCAGTGTACTAATGATGCAATTGGCGTAGGTGGCGTAATGCTTGTACTTTTGATTGCTAATTTATTTCGTTAAGTAGGAGTAAACTTTATTTTGTGCTCGAGGCTGTTCACTTGGAAACGATACATGCTCATGCAATAACTATTTTGAAAAATGTTCAGTACGATAAATTTCACGACAGAGCGGGCGCTGCAAATTTAAAAAAAAATACAACGCCAACTTCTCTTGAAGACTCTTTTGCAAACTGTAAGTGCCTAATATGCTGGAAGTAGGACGATGAGCACATACTAAAATGCGACTGTGATTATGAGCTATAATATTTTAGAAAATTAGCAAGTTAATCGGGAGAGGTATTCCTGATACTGTCTTCGAGAGTACCAAAAGTGGCTCATTTTAGTGAAAAAATGCTTTTGAATCTGTCTGCAGAAGTAGAGGTATCGATTTAGAAATATGTGGAAAATTTTCGCCCGTTTTGTACTCTGTCCGTGGCCCGGAGGTGTGTTTTTATCATGGAGCGGCTGGCTGACACCGGAGTACATGTGATCTGCTTCTTGATATTGAGCGCTCGTCCTGTCTTTTTTGTGTGGTGCGTTTAAGAACCTGGGTGTTCTCATGGACTGGCAGGTTGTGTGGGATTTAATGAGTGCCCGCGGCTTCAGTGTCCTCAGTTTTCATGCCTCTGGCATGATTTGCAGTTCTCATGTATTATGTCTTTGATAAATTATGAAGGAAACAGTCAGCTGAACCCTTGCGTCGTCAATGAATGCGATGGATGGTCCTTCGGAGATGGTTGCCGGCGGCTACGCTTCCTTCATTTGTTGTGCATCGTTTTGCAGCATTCTGGACTTCATTTCAGCGCGCTGCGCTGAAAACTTGCTGCTGATTTCATGTGATCTGTCTTGTGTTCTTTTTTTGGTGGCTTTTTGTATATTTGTTTCTTCTTGTCTTTTCCCAAATGTTGGGTCATCAGCCACAAACTGCAACATATTTTGAATAAATCAAGCAATAAGAACTCAAGTGTTCTATTGAATTTCATCTGCTCTGTGCAAAAAATACAGAGTAACTCTGCAGAGTTTGCATGAGAATACCTTCATCTAACCAACGCGTGACACGATCAGCATAGAATAAATAAACTAACAGCGGAGCAAAGAATTAAAAAAATACTCGTGATCCATCGCACTGAAATTCCGTCCGGACGAAGTAAGGACATTCGTAAAATACTCCGGAGGTGCCACGCGAAAACTCCGGATAGCCGGAGTGAAAAAATAGCGAAAAATACTCCGGAGGTGCCACGCAGTCCCTCCGGCCAGCCGGAGCGAAATGCCGGTAAAAAGTACTCCGGCGGCGCCACGCAATCACTCCAGTCGGCCGTAGTGAAATATCAGTGAAAAGTACTCCGGCTGCGCCACGCAAATACTCCGGCCAGCCGGAGTAAGAACTTTGCTCCGGAGGTCCGGAGTAAAAATTACTTCGCTGGAGGACAGGCGTTTCACTCACACCTGGGAGTAATATTCTTTTACAGTATAGGTTAGAAATGATGTTTATTTTCAGCGCGCATGTCACTAGGCCGAAATTTACAAACATGGCTTACAAGCGAAAATCTTTTTAGGTCAAACCTGCCATGTCGGCCTTCAGATAGGAAGTCTAGTAGCACACATTTAGGGGCTAGCTGGTGCATTCTTTCAGAAACTGAGGATTGCGCAAAAAAGCACAGCACACGAAAGACAGAGACGCCGACACCTGCGCAATGTCGTCGACACCTCGCAGGTGTCGTCATCTCTGTCTTTCAGGTGCTGTGTTATTTGCGCAATCCTCAGTTTATGAAATATAGGAAGTGATAAAAGAAGGGGGGGGGGGGGGTAGTTGACTTACTGCCGGGGTGCGTAATACTGCCCCGCGGGCCGCATGTGGCCCGCGGACCACAGGTTGCCGACCCCAGACGTAAGCCATCGAATTAAGTTTAATGCGTCCGCCTGTCTAACGCAACTATGAAGGTCGGTACGCATTCCTTGCTTCGTTCTCAAATATCTCGGACACATTCATATGGAAGTTCAGACTTGACAAGTTCCTGTTTCTGTAAATTTCTTCCATGCTGAACTTTTACAGGCATTTCTTGCCGCACGTAACCGAAAACCAGGCTCCCCTCCTTGATGTCTAGACAGGCCTACAAGGAAACCAACCCGTCCCGTGAACACCGGCTTTAGCGCAACTTTTCGAAGAATGCAGCGTTGCTCCCTGCACCACTACGCTTCTATCCCATCCCGTGCCGGACGCTCCACTGGAGCTCTTCACGGCCGCCTTCACGCTTCGTCATCGGCGCCGCCCTCATGCAACTCGTAGACAACACCTGGCATTCCTTGGCGTTCTTCTCCAAGAAACTCTCAGCTAGGAAAACGACCCCTTCTACGGCTAGTGTCACGGATTAAATCATGACTCTCGCCCCAACGAGTTCGCCAGCTTCCGACAGAACTTCCGGCGATATACGAAGCAGTTCAACACTTCAGTCCCATTCTCAAAGCACAGCACTGCACTATCTACACCAACCACAAACCTCTCGCCTGTGCCTTCTCTCAACGCCACGACAAACTCCCGCCAGTCCAGCAGGACCATCTCTCGTTCATTACCCAGTTGACCTCCGCCATCCAACTGTCCGCGGGACAGACAACGTGGTCGCCGACGCACTTTGATGTGTGGCAGCTCTCAGCTCTTCGCAGATAACAACTGACGCCCTCGCCGGGGCTCAGACTACAGACGCTGAACTGCAGGAACCTGTTAAACACAAGTCCCCATACCTGGGTCGACAAGCACTTTAATCGGATTCTATTTAGTTAATATTTTCAAAATGTTTCAATCTTGATGGCCTGTGTGCTCAAGCGCGAAATGAGATAATTACTCGCGTTCATTCAGTAGCCAAGAAGCGAGAGGTACAAAAACACTAAAAAGTTGCAGCTTAAGGTAGCACTGCGCGAAATTTTGAAATTAGGTGAATGCATTGCAAATATACCGTTGATGCCGAAATATCCGTGAATAAAACATTTGTGAGATATGTTGTCACATGTGCTTGACATCATTCGTCGAAGTAGTCCTGAAGGATAGGCTGCCCATTATAACTGTCCCACGCATTCAGCAGCAGTGGCACCGTGTGGTTCGTCGACTGGCTCCTAAAAAGACCGCCTTCCTTTCCCAAGTTGGTGGTAACCTGTGTATAAAATTTGACATCTGTCAGCTGAGTACACGGCTGCCACTGCTGCTGAGTAACTAAAATAGAGGTCTCTTGCATTTCTTGTCACGAAGCTGTAGGGGACACAATATGCTTGTCGTGCTCCGAGTGTAAATGCAGGTGTCATGTAGGTTCATGTTAAGGGGTGACAGAGGCATTATATTAAGAGAAATCTGCAGCAGCGAAGAATATGTGGAACTGTGCAACATGTCAAACGTCAGAAGCTCGAAGCAGCGAGAGTACTGAACTAGAAAATGTGAAACGCGGGAGGAACCTTACAAAGAAAATGGGTGAAATTCAGAAGAAAATTGTCGCTACTACTTCCAACGAAATCACAAGTTGACGCTTTGGGAGGCGTTGCTGTCAGTGTGGCATTGAAAGGTCACTGCAGGAATTGTCAAGCAGGTATGACGTCTAACTGAAGCGACAGGGTGCTGAAATGAGCAGTTTAAGAAAGCGGGTGGAAAAACTCGAAATGTTGACAAATGAACGTGAAGTAGAACTGCTTATCAAGAAGTTAAAAACCTTGATCTATACAACAAACGTCTTAATCTGGAAATACATGGACTAGTGGAACAAAATAACGAGCAAGTGATTGAAAAACTTAATCTTTTGGCCGACAAACTTCAGCTTGCAGTACTATCTGATATCAAAGCCGCCCACAGACGGCACACTCTATTGGGGTCAGTGTACGAGGTGGCGAGAGTGTTGTCCGTCTCCTTAGCGAACACAGACATGCCATAAATTTCCTAGATGGCGCCACCTTAATTACGGCGCTGCGTAGTCATCGTATGACATCGCATGTAAAGGTCGGGTGTGCTCTTCTCTAGCAGGCTGTGTCCATATAGAACCTCATTAGCTGCTTTAAATCCAGTATGACAGGTGCATGCCAGTTTATGTTATGCTGAAACATACGCGCTTGCATTGCACCCCACATATCCACTGTACATAACAAACTGTGCACAACGCAGGTGCATGTGTCAGACATATTCATTGATAATGATCTAAAAACTGTAAAGAAAACAAAAAAAATACGCAGTTTCTGCTAGGTCGCGCAAGGCCAAAGCACATCGAAGCTGGTCTACTTCATGATTTCTTATAGCAGGAGTCGGCAACCTTTTCAGGTGGAGGGCCAAGTTGCATGAAGCAGATATGGCGGGGGGGCCGCATGAGCAATCAGGAGGGGGAGGGGGGAGGCAGGCAAATAGAAAAAATTTCGGCGAATTGGAATTGACAATAATTTTAAAAACAGGAATATAAATCATGTTTATTTTCAGCACGCATGTGACAAGGTTGCAGTTTACAGAAATTAATTACATGCAAAAACTCCATTTGGGGTCAAAATTGCCATATCGGGGCTCAAATATAGGGAGTGACACAGGGAAGGGCGGGGGGTTCTGAAGTCGTCCCATGGGCCGCATACTAATGCCACACGGGCCGCATGCGGCTCGCGGGCCGCAGATTGCCGACCCCTGCCCTGTAGTATATCATGGTTGAACTTGGCTGCTTTAAGGTTATAACGTCGTGATCACGGGCTCGGCGTCGATCGTACTCGGCTTCTCGTATGGCTGGGTCCTGGCGCCCCATCCGTTTATACACAGTATCACGTTCTCGTACACGGCTGGCATAACCGGGATCATTACGTCGTCGAAGCCTCTTGTTCTCGAGAGCTCTGGCTGCGTATTCGGGATCGGCTTGTCGTTGCCGTTGTCTCTCCCGCGTAGCAGCGAGTCTCGCTTCGCGAAAAGTGGCCTCCTTCTCGGGAGTACGTACAGGGGGGGGTCAAAAGTTCCCAGGCCACGCTGTCATAGGAATACATGGGATAGTGGCCTCCGAACTTTTGACCTGCCCTGTACCTTCATATGGCGACCCATGGCAGCAACTGTCTCGACACGGCGCGATTTCTTTTTTTTTTTACTTCGCTCGGGCGCAGTTGCTGCGCAGTTGTCGCCTGGCGCATACGCGGCACGACATGACATCACTCCAGTTGGCGCGTAACGATGCTCCGGCGTGGTCGGTGCGCCGCGGCTACCCCGGGGCACACGCGGCTTGACATGACGTCACACCAGCTTTGCGAGGCGAGTCGTGGCTAGGCGACGGTGCATCAAGGTTTTACAGCGAAAGCTCTTATCAGATCACAATGGCAGTGGGATAGTTGTCCACCGCCGCCGCCGCCACTGTGCTGCGCGTTCTGCGCAGGCCCGGCAATTGTTTTAGGGGCGAAGCTCCTTAGGGTGTGTGTCTGTCCCTCCTCAGTAGTAGTAGTAGTAGTAGTAGTAATAGTAGTAGTAGTAGGTAGGTAGGTAGGTAGCCACGTGTAGTGGAATGTACCCATCCCAAGTGATAAAGATGACGATGACGCAGTATAGTGGAATGTACCCACTACACGTGATAACGATGAAGTATAAGCGCGTTCCAGTATAGTGGAATGTACCCACTACACGTGATAAAGATTACGATGACGCTGATGATCATGAAGTATAAGCGCGTTCCAGACCACACATTCTCTTTCTGCCATGGATGAAAAAGATCGAGCTTCGCCCACTCATCATCATTCACTTCGTGGATATGGCGTGATTTTTTTTAGATAGAGTCGGAAAAGATTACGGCTAGCTTAAATAGCTCCGCTGTTAAAAGTCAATTACGAAACTGCCACTCAAATATAGGAAAGCACCGAAAGTCCTCACGTGGACTAACAGAAAGTGAGAGAATGTAGTCTCAAAATGAACAAAGGTTTCAGCGCACAAGACGAGAACTGAGAAAAAGAATGAGACTGACAACCCTCGTGTTCTTAATGCCCGGTCTTTGTCGACGTCTTGTGCTCTAGAAGCGTCATTCATGTCTTGCCAGCATGCAAAAGCAGTCACCGTAGTAGTTTTCAATCACCTTATGTGCAGACCTGTTGACGAAAGGAAGTAATAAATGTTTTAAACAGTTTGGTGTCTCGACATTTCGGGTTAACTTATATAAATAATGAAAGTGTAACGCGAAAATAAAAATCTGGGAAAATAGAAAGTGTTCTATTGCACTTGTGCATTTGTCCGTGTAAATGTCTTTTTTAAAATTAGAATGTTTGCTTTTGGGGGCATCGATTAGTATATGGCCCATCGAAGAAAGCGACCCACTTCCATCAAGGTAGGAACTTGTCGATTGTGACCTTGGACATTATTAACGAAAAGTTACGGTACGAATGCTTAAATTAAGCAAAAAAGGCAAGAATATGCTTTTCAATGACAGTGCGCGGGACAAGAAATGCTACAGCAGATTTCTACCAGGAGAGAGCGAGAGAGATAACAGGAATCGAAGAAAGGCAGGAAGGTCAACTAGGGCTGAGCTCGGTAGGCTACCCTGCACTGGAGAAGGGGGAGAGGGGGGAAGCAAAGTTATAGAGGGGGAGAGAAAAGTCACTGTTTCAGCCAACGAAAGAGTTGCTCGTTTGATATCACAATCGGCGAATCAGTCCGGTATTCTTGAGAGAACGCAACAGCGCTTTACAAGCTATTACACATATTTAGGAGCTGAAAACTGTGCGCAATCTCGCTTACTACAGCATCCGCTTAAATGTACGCGCTCGCGGCACGAACGCTAAATGAATTTCACAGCAAACGCACGTTCTCGTGATTCGTGGTGTCAGTCGAAATACCTCACAACGCTGTTGTTTTGCAAGAAGCAAGAGCGAAGCGGTAAATGATAAAGAACAGCAGCCTGGATTGCGAGTTAGGCGTACGCAACGAATTCCCAGACGTCGCTCACGGTAGTATAAAAGCTAGCCGTGGCGGGTTAGCTGCTACCAGAAGACATCGCCGGTCGCAAGAGAGAGACGCTTGGTTGAAGACGACGTAGCTGGACAACAACGGAAGCTTGACAAACGTCGCGATGATTTCTGCGGTGAGGCTTGATACAAAGCTCTTTATTCCGCATCAAACTAGCCACGGCAGTTTACATGGGTCGATAACTCGTTATTCATTTGTTATTTCGTTCAAATGTATGAAGGAACACGATTGCACGCATTAATTTTGGAGGCTAGCGTATTTGTACTAAGTCGTTATGCACCGTAATGTTGATAATATGACAAGCGTATGCGGAAGTAATTTAGCAAGTAGCATTCTCAGTATTGTTTCCGAGCCTCCTATGAGCTCTAGGGTGTTCAAATATTTTCTGATCGCGCAGGCGTACAGGTGAGTAAGCATAGCTGTGTGGCCGGCAAGCGACGACGGGGATACCGGGCGCTGATAGCTTGCGAAACTAATATGTGTCTATATTTCATATTTATGCTATAGGAGAGTTTCGGTTCATGAATCTGTCAAATCTTCGTATTAGTACCTGTTCAACAAAAAAAAAAGGTGTTATGAGTATCGTTGCACAATTTGACTTCACATCAGCAGCCTCCCACACTTGCGACTTGCAGCTTACCTTCAAATGTCCACCATGGTGCATCTACAGCATACAGCGCAAGACACCGTATTGCTTGTGAGAAGATCAATGTTCCCGGTGTGTTCAGCCCTGTGGAAGTACTTTTGAAGGATGGATGCTTTTCCTGCATTGTCGTACATTGTACAATCTGCATTATTATACGAATGTTCATTAGAAAATATTCCGCTGAACAGAGCAGGTTGTACGGGCGACTTTCATATTATAAGCACATTAACGGCATCCTACAAGAAGTTACGCTTCATAATAAGAAAGACAGAAAGTTTAGGTACTAGTGTCTGTTCTGCAGTTATTCCGCATTTTTGCTTCATTTCTTGAAGTAAGAGATTATTGCTATTGCATGGATGTCCACTAACCTGACCAATGTAGCAGAAAGGTGGCGTATTAAACGATGTTTCATTATTATTGTGCGTGATCAGGTTCTGGGACGCCGTGCACTTTTTTTACTATGGATGTGCACTGCGCATGTTTAATATCAGGGGCGCAAGCAGAATTCTTTTTTTTTTTTTTTGGGGGGGGGGGGGGGGCACCTCCTTGATCTGAAGTGGAGACCAGGCAGGCAGATGTGGTCCATTGTCATGTTGTGCTATATATGCCATGGCTAAAAAAAAAAAAAAAAGAATCGGGGGGATGGGCACGGGCCCGGTGTGCCCCGCCCCCTGGCTACGCCCTTGCTTAATATCAAACTTTTCGAAAGAAAGTAAATATATAACGTAATTCACAACCGCATCCAAGGTCCGCGCACCCTGTCGTATGCAGCTTTCTGCGTGCCTTGCGCTACTTTGAGTAATCCCAGTATTTCCTACGTGAATACTATATTTACCTCTAACACTGTTACACGGATCGTAACATGACAAACGTTGTGCTATTATAGTGAAATTATCACCGGCTCAATTTCTTTTTTTCTTTTATTTCTGTCCTCGATTCTTTTTCTTTTTCGCTGCACTCATCGACCACTGCTTCTTCGGGTTTTCTGTTTGTTTTTATTTGCTGTTCCTTGTTTAGCAAAAGTACACGATTACTGAGGCCTTGTTGGGTACTTTAATGAGGGAATGAATGGTTAAAGCACCTGTCGAACCTTTAACGTTGCATCTCTAATGACGAAGTGATGCCCGCTGAGTCTAACCCTCAAGAATGCATATGAACATTTATTGTCCCGCATGATTAATGTGTTGTTTCCGTCACAATACAAGGTGCAAGTTCTGCTTCTCTGTCTCTTCTGTGAGGCATACGCTCAGCATCGTAACCAGCCGACTCAAGCCGCACAACGAGGCGCCAACTACGGCGGCTACCCACCTGCTACAGCCTCTTACGCTGGAGAATATAATGCCTACGCCTCTGTGAGTGCAAACTGTACTTTTTTTAGATCATCGAAACGCAGAAATAGTCTGCAAATGTCGACAGTCCTGCCCATCATAAACGATATCCGATATTTGGTTAGGTTCATTACCGCAACTCATTCTCTTTTCATTATAAATGCAAATCATTCTTCGGGACACCCTCACAGGGTTCAGCGGCAACTAGCCACTTGTCGCCATGTCAATTGCTCTGTCTCGCGAAGTCACAAAATAACTTCGTAAGTGTGCGGTTTCACGACTGTATTGCCTGACTAACGTAGCAAAACTACGTATCCTTAATATTCCTCAACATCATGAGTGCAATTTCTCTAATAAGACATACCTCTATATACCTCGCTCATTAAAGGGGCTTAGCTACACTTTTTGAGCATGGTCAGAAAACGCTGCCGAACGGTTGTCGAGGCTCCCGAGAACATGCGAGCTAAAAAACATGCGGCCTGGAATTTACAATAAATTCTCAAAGTCAGTTAGAAATCGCTTTCAAATGAAATCGCTCGACAAATGGCACCACAGAATCAAAAATCACTGCGTCACAGGCCAAGTATCAGCCATTGGCTGAGTTGAACAGGGCGCGCTCGATCGTTACTGGGGCCGCCACGGAAGGCCGCGACTTGTCCACGCGTGCGCGCGCGACCGCACTGAAAAGCCGCGCATTCGAAGAAAGAAAGAAAAGTGAAAAAGTGCTCAAGGTCACGAGGCGCGCGTGACGTATTTTCTTCCCCCGTGCCATTCCCTCCCTGCTTAGCTTCCAGCGCTTTAGTCGGGACGAGAGAAGAGAGAATGCAATTCCAGCGTGCGACAAATCTTTGTAACTCCGCTCGTACTGGACCGCCTTTCTAAAAATTTTTCCGGCGATGAATTCATGAGGCAATAAGCTCCTTTAGTGAATCCATTCCATGGCTACTTGGAAAAAGTGTTGCAGGGTCCCCTTTAAGGTTTGAGGTTTGGTGCATCTGTTCAGTCAGTCTCACCAGTAAAGCGCACCTCAGTATCACACTGCCTCCGCCTTTTCGACCTCGTCAAATAACCGCTCAGGATCCATCCCGTAAAGGTCAGCCACATTTCTTCCCTTGTGCGCGTGAGCAAATCGCTTATTAATAAGCACATTAGATACGTAGTTCAATTTCGTTGCTTATTGTTATTAAAAGAACTTGAAAGACGCTTGAGCTTCGCTTTTGAGAGAAGGACACGACAGCGCAATCGGACCGTGTTCGTATCGCCTTCCCGATCGCTAGCCTGGCTTCGCTTTTCGGTTAACACCTAAACAGTACTGAAATGAAATCCAAAGTGCGGAAACGCATTGGCTATTTATTCATGCATGCGGCGTGATGGAAAACGGAAAGTGCGCCCGTGAGACCTTTGCGCCATCTCGCGGGATTTCTGACAAACCGCTAAAGAACCTCCGAGATGTGCCTACCACAAACGCTAAATGGCGTATATAAATAGCTCGCCCTTCAGCAAGTTTGAGGATGTGTACGTGGTAGACGAGCTGCTAAACGCAGTAGCACGGAAAGTCGAGCTAGTTGGTAGGAATGCATATTTGAATAGCGCAAAAAGACACAGGGACACATTTAGCTCCGTCGCGCGGCGCTAAACGCATCGCGCGACGGAGCCAGGGGTCGCAGCCTGGTTCGAATCCCCGCTCTCACTCAAACCGCTATTTCTTTATTTCGTTATTTGCATCTACCTCAAATTTTCGCTCGCGGACAACGCTGATCTTTCGCTGACAACCAAAGACGACGACGCCGTCACCACTGACACCGGAATTTCTGGGAAATCAGCTCTTTAACGTTGTCGCTCTAATACAGTCACCGTAGGTACCTGCGTCGATTAACAGCGCTGTCTTTCAATAACGTTACGAACACAAGATCTCCATATCATACTGTATCTTTGGTGATTTTTTCTACATACTAATTTCTTAATATTATTCGACTAAAATAAAAATCCTTAAGCCTACTGTTTTAAAGCAGAACAAAATTGTAATGCAGAGTGAGAAAATTTGTGAAATAAATAAGGTACAACTGCATACGTAATAAAAATTAACAAACATTTCATTAGATAATATCAGGTACCGCCTTCCTTCCAGTACCATATATAATAGCGCCTAAGCCATGAGTGTTGTGCCTTCCAGCTTTTCCAGAATCCGGCACCGTACAGTCTCGGTTACGATGCAACGGGCCAGTTCAACAATAGGCAGTTCGGTACAGGGCAGGACGGCTCTGCCATTCGTGCCGGCTTGTACGGCTATCCACAGGCCAGTGGCGTCTACAACCAGATGAACCATGCCAACGCCATACAAGGCTTTCGGGCCACCTTGGGCGCCGTGGGTGCGAACTACCAGGGCACGCTTCCCGCTGTCGGCAGCATTTCGGCCTTCAACGCCCTACCGACCATCCTACCTCCCGCAGCAGGGTCTCCCCAGGAGGCTGCAGCTGTGGCCTACGGCCCAAGAGCTGCGGTACCTAACGCCGCGCGTTACGGTGGTTACGACCGGTCGACACCAGACCCGTACGCACTCGCCGCTCGCCCTTTCGAGTACGCTCAGTACGGACGCTACGGCTATGAATACAGCGAAGCTGCTCCTGGTGGTCGCTCCTACGGCAACTTCTCACCCTCTGGTCCCGCCGGGTACGCAGCTGGTTACACACCCGGTGTTAACAGAGCAGCGGCCGCGTACGGAAGCCGGCCTTCCACCCACCAGGGCTACGGGCGTCGTTAGAAAGCGGCGCAGACATCTGAGATCAGCTCGCGCAACAAGTATTACGGGGCCTGTGAGCAGCTGACAATCAGAACCAATCCTGTATGTCCAACATACCACTTGAATGAAAGAATAAAGACCTGTTTGTTCAAGACAGACGTTCTGTGCATCAATAATATTATGGCTTTTGTAATGCTTATGCTGAGCAAGATTAGGCTGAATCAATAATTAAGATTCATGGCCCGAAAGCCAGCGGACCGGAGCTACCTTTGTTCTCAACCGGACTTTCGACAATATTCGCCACTCTCCATGTTCTTATATTACCTTGCTACAACACCTCATGGGCGTTTCAGATAAGGGCAGACCAAACCCGACTATTCTTTATTTTGCACTAAATTTTATATGAGCTGGAAAAATGCCTCATTAGAAAGGAATGAACTTTCGTTTTGCGAAAACTATCACGGATTTCTAGGAAAAAAATCGTGTTTACCTACATGTGGAAAAGGCTACTTTTGCAACATTCTGATGTCACAACTTTGGAAACCTATCATTAAAAAGTTAACACATTGTGTTCACCAAAATTAATTATTGGTAAGTTTACACCACTTTTACCGTAGGCCAACGGAAAGTCAAGCTTATGACAGTCGCAGTACATTTTTGAAAAAATGACACTGATTTTTGAGCAACTGCCTCTCGCTGACCTCTAATCCAGGAGTCTTTTTTCGCAACATTGGCTAAGGCGCTGAAGCTTAACATATTTCGCTCAAGCCTACGAAAGGTATTATGCTAATCAAGCAAAAAGGTGTTCAGCCATATTGTATATTTATATCGTTATAAAATTTCAAAATGGCATGATTGCATAATCAGCGAAAGTTGCAAAACTTAGGGGCGGGATTAAAAATAATGATCATCCTCGATTTTTATGAAAATGATGAAAAATGTCCACTTGAGACTGCTAAACATTGTGCTACAAAAACATGTTGCAATATTTTAATTTAGGTGACAATATTAAGCCTGCTTTAATACCCAAGTATGGTCATAACGAGGATGTGCGGCGCACTTATGATAAAATAAATTTTATAGGCATATGTGATTCTTAGCTCACGTTTTTCGTCCTAATAAAGACGAGTGACATGGATTGTGTCTTTTTCGCCCATTTTTATTCGCGCGTAATGTGCGGTGGTTGTCTGATTCTTCGTAATTTTAAGGCGAAAGCCTTTAATGTCTCATACTCGCGGTGACCGACGTCCGTCCGTACCCTGGAACTGTGGGCGCGCCAACGGACGCCGGTTGCGTCGGTCACACCTCGCGTCGCTCGCGTTTTGCTAGCGTAGAGTCGCTGTGCCCGGCGTGCCCACTTATGCAAGAAGGACAACGCGCGAAGGACCATCGGTCGGCATGCTCTGCTAGGATGACACATCGTTTCTCGCGCGGCGACGTACTCGCGCGGCGCGCCATCATTCGAATTACGTAAAAGGAAGTTCCGGAGTGACGCAGCACACGGACCGCCCTTCCGGCGCACCCGGTGTGTGCGTGTGTGTGCGTGCGTGTGCGTGCGCGTGCGCGTGCGCGTGCGTGCGCGTGCGTGTGTGTGTGTGTGTGTGTGTGTGTGTGTGTGTGTGTGTGTGTGTGTGTGTGTGTGTGTGTGTGTGTGTGTGTGTGTGCGCGTGTGCGCGTGTGCGCGTGCGTGCGTGCGTGCGTGCGTGCGTGTGTAAAAGGGGAGAAACAAGAAAAAATGAACGAAAGGTAAGCTTAGCGCATGCGTTTTAGAATAGTACATGAAAATGCAAAGTTCAATCACGGAGATTATTGATCTGCTACTCGGTTAGTGCCAATGGGCCACACTAATGGTAATCTTTACTTAAAAATGGTGTTGAGCCATGGCCCCCGAGTCCAACCAAATAACACCGCGACCACTGTGTAACATGTCATTGGATGCCCCTGTTGCGACCGGCCTTTGCCGTCACCGTAGACCCGGGAGGAAGATGCCGAGGCACCATGAAGAGACTGAAAGGAAACATTAAAGAGGTTTAATTTCAGTATTTACATGACGAACATCTCGAGATACTAGACGAATATTTCGCTACATCATGAATATCTCCTGCCACATGACGATGATCTCGTGTCAAAGGAGCCCGCGGGGCTGATTATAAAGAGTCTCTCTTCCCCAGATCCGTAGATGGGGTAATGGCTCCAAATTGTGCTGTCCAACCACACACCACTTCCGACGGTGCTGCCCACACCCGCCCAGATCAACATCCTTGACTGGGGCGTGGCCACGCAACTCTGCACCTGTGGCACCAACGTGGTTCTTCCCTGACATGTGACGACTGCAGGATGATGGGTCCCACGCCTGGACAACCGGGTGCATAAAAAGGTTCACCGCTCTATTAGCGGGACGGGTTGGGCTGACGCTGCTGTCTCTTCGAGGAAGATGTCGTGACCGGAAACCATTTCGGTCGTCTCGTCGAACACCTTGCGGCGTCAGACTGCATGGCGCCTAACTTCCCGGCTAGGAAGGACAATACATGGCTGTAAGCAGACCAGCAGCCCTTCAGCGACCTGATCGATGAACAGATGACACAGCTTCTTCTTCGGCGCAGGTGCCGATCATAATACCTTCTAACCCCACCAAACCGCATAAAAGCGAGAATTTGTGACTGATGACGACAGCCCTCACGCTCAAGGTACGTCTTGTTCAGGTGATGTGATTAAACACATCCTGTCTAGAGCACCCATCTAGAGCGGCAGCTGCACGCTCCTTGCTGGCTGTGAGTATCGTACTCTTAACGCGAAGTGCAGAGGGTGTGAGACGAAGAGGCTGAAATAGTGGTCAGTGCTCGATGGATCTGACACTCGACTAGGGCAAGGTCACCAGAACCAATATCACTCGCATTCCTGTAACTCCTACTACCAGTACTCCCACTGGCGTGTGTTTATCGCGCAGTTCCTTACTGTCATGGAGCTTCCAAGCGCCAGTCTGATATGGGCGTGCTCTGTGGACACGAATCTCTCGTTTGTCGTTACTTGTCGACCTTACTCAAATACTATTTGCCACTCACTAAGCACGACTGCTGCAGTAACGAGATGGTGGAAGGGAAATTCCGAGATCTAATGTTCCAAGACATGGTGGGCTATGTCATTGTGGAGAATCAGGAAGAGGAGGTTGAGGTAGATCCCGCCCTCATTGGCCATCGAGGAGGAGTGGGTAAAGGAAGGAAAGCCAGGCAAGTCAAGCAGACGCACTACAGGTTTGCTATCCCACGCGGGGGGAAAGGGGATTCAGGGATGAAAATATGAAAAGATGGGAAGAAGTAGTGACGATACCAAAAATTCGCGTGAGGTAAAGCAACACTGCTGCGTCCCATGGAAGTCGAAAAAAGAAAGGCTGGTATCTCGACAGACCGAGAGTATTAGATGCAGGGCCTTGGGGGGTCTCACGTTTCACTGTAGGAAATATATATATCGCATACTTGACCTCATTATTAAATGACAGTAGTAGACGGGGCATGGTGCCTACGTTAGCCTTGTTGTTATGCAGTGCAGGCGGCGAGAAGGTGGCTGTGCCGGGTTATTTTCATTCAGCCAAGCATTACTGACGCAAACAGACGTCAGGACACGACGGCGACAGCGCAGCATGCAAAACCTTTTAGGCGCTGTGCACAAGGGGTGGTCGATGAGGTACCCCTCAGCTGCGGCAAGTCCTACATCGTAAAAACGGGGCGTAGCATTAACGACAGATTGAGGGAGCATGCGAATAATAGCATAGGTAAGAGAGATCATGCGCATCTTCCCGTGCATTGCAACGCCCGTGGTTGTGTATGCCATGCTTTGCGCAAGTGCTGATTCTCGGCAAAAGCAGCAAACAAAGGGCTAGAGAGTTGTTGGAAGCATTTTATATAAGAAAGGGTTTGATTGTGTCAGTGGCACATCTATAACTTTGTATTCCTCGGAAATGTGCTTTCTCGATAACATGTTATCTTGACCATGTCGCTCCACGTCATACGTTTGGTCTTCACGCATGCGCGGAAAGTGTCTTTTTTTTTTCTGCAAGTTTCTTTCTCGGAGCCATTAAACAGTTAGTATTCGGCGCTTCACTTTCTTCTCTTTTTTTTTCCCCCCCTTTTTCGCGAAATGTATTTTGCGCCACCGACAAGTGTTCCTAAGGCGACAGCGGCAACCCTGTTAGTAACACGTACTCTTATGCAAGCACTCAGAGAAGTCGATGGTGCCCAATTCGACCAGGACGACTCAGTCACTGCGATGGACACTGTCACGGCGAAACTCGGTGAGTCGCTGTTGAACACGGTCTTTATTTGCAGCAGGAAAGTGCAGGTATCATCGCGTGATTGTGCGGTCCTGTCACGGTGCGAATTATGGGCCTAGTGCGCTGCAGTTTTGACTGAATCGGCGCGCCGCCCGCGGCGCGGCGTAAGCATAATCAGTCGCTACTGTGAGCGGGTGCGTACGGACGGAACAATAGTGGTTCGAAGGGACAAAGCTAATTCGCGGTCAAACAGGAGTTTTGCGTGTATGGCTGTCATGGCACCTGTAGGAATGCTGCAGGTGTTTTCGCCAAAAAAATAAAATTGTATGGATTTGCTTAAGGCTCACAAGAATGAGCAATGAGAGCGTTGGATAAGGGCGGTGCGACGTGCGAAATAAAACAGACGCTCGTCATTTTTAGCATTCTTCTTGCTATTATTGCGCATTCTTGCTCGTCGTGGTCATAGACATTGCTTGTTTTAGCCTAAATGGATGCCTTCGACAGCTTGTGAAGCATCTAACCCACGTATGCAGTGCCCACTTCTTGGGCAACGAGAGAAGCTCGATAGCCCGGCACTCTGCCTATGTGTTCCGACATTTTTGCCTGCGTACTATAGGAAATGCGATGGCGCGACCCTGCGACGAAGCGTTAAAAATCATCTTATCTAGAAGGGAACACGCCGATGGCGAGAGCCAGGCGCATGATAGGTCTGTGCAGGATGCATGCTCGCACTTGTTAACAAATATGCGAAGGCGGCGGCCTGCTTGCATCCATCCTCGGCAACCAGCCTTGCATGTGCAGCTGGCTCCCGCAATGTATAAATGGTTCTATAGACAACTGGGAAAATGTGTAGAAAACGGAACGACGGCATTAACGAAGGAAGGAAGGAAGGAAGAGGAAAAGGAAGGAAAGGCAGGAAGGTCAACCAGACCCGCGTCCGGTTTGTGAAAAGCGAGAGGAACGGAATGAACGAACCTTTTTCTTACTTAGCCCGAACACCAACTACCAACAAACGCCTGTTGAATAGGAGAACGGATGCAAAACTCAAAGGGAACTCGTAGCGTAACAGATGAAAGGAATGCTTTTAATTAAACGTAAATAATGCAAGGTCTTGATTAAGCTTTGATAGCCAAGCTGAATGCCGATCGCAGTGGACGCTCTTTATCTGAGCGACACACTTGCCAACGACGTCGGAAGGCCCCTTTGCAGACAGTTTCCGTCATAGCGCCGTAAACATGGTTGCTGGCGTAAAGATCATTGCCGTGAAGAAGACTGCTTTCATTTTAAATATCTTTCTACATGTTCAGTCGTGCAGAATCCACGCATTAACGCGCACTGCTCGTTCCGAAATGTCGATGTTCTGCTCTCACAGAGCGGAGTTGGCAGCGGCGCCCGCGCCCTGCAACATGTCACGACGGGTTCACGCGCGGCCGCTACTGGCGGCGCTGATCGTCCAAGCCGCAGCGCCACCATACCAGCTGTCGAGGCCTATAGCGTAACTTTCTTTGGTAGCCACCGCTATTGGCCTCGAGATCGGACAGTCGGCACCTAGTGGCGAGCGGACGAAACTCCGTAGTGTGGATGGCTCCTTGAGTCAGGGGGCGGAAACTCCCTATACCTCCCATGGGACGCGCTCTCGCATGCTGATACGCAGCGGCAGCGCCGCTTTTACTACTGTTGGCTGCCGGGCATCCAAGTTGAAATAAATCACAAACAGAACATTTCTTCCATGACGTCACTGGTGAGGTCACCAAATAGAGGGAAAGGGCGCAAAACCGAGAGGCGGAGGGTTCCCGCGGAAGCTCACCTTTCCCACTTCGCATGCAAGCGAAATTTGTTCGTGCCCTCTTTCAGGTCCGCTGGCCGCTTGGGCGACGCGGCCATTGGTAAAATTTCGTTAACATTTTTTGAAAATTTAGTTCGTGTGTTCTGAAGCGGCGAAACTTAAGTGGGCCGATTGCCCAGTAAGAAAAAACTCGATCGACACAAATAAAATTAATTTTTTTATTGCATGTTCTGTATAAAAAAAAAACAGACACACGCGTAGTGTGAAAGTGTCAATTCATAAAATCAGCTTTAATACACAACTGAAATATGGACATAATTAGCAAACATTAAACCCAGAATATCCGAACCAACGCGAAAATTATCAATAATCACGAGCAATCACTCACGAGTGTTTGACTCAATCACGTTTGTTATGACGGCGCACATATTTTTCTTACAGAATTTGACTACCAAACGAGGCAGAAGTTCAGAGGAACTGAAAGGCTCGAAGCGATGAGAAGTTCTTCCAGAAAGAACGTCGCTGAAAACAATGTTTCGGCAAGTTGAATTGTCTTCGTCAGGACAGCAGCGTTGCCTTGACGAAGAAAAGTTCACTTGTCAAAACGTTGGCTCCAGCGCCATTTCCTCTAACGATTTCTGGAAGCATTCAGTCCATCACATGTATTTCAGTGACAGTATTAGAAGTGAAGAACCGCAATGTTTCAAACTGGCTACATGAATTTCATGAACAGGAAGGAGCCTAAAATTCTTTCACATCATTTGAGCTACATGCCAAAAGTAAAAGATGAAAAGCTATGTAGCCGAGCCAGCACCCATTCAAGCCTTTCATTAAACGTATTTTGCCGACACCGGGTAGGCTGTCGTCTTGACAATTAGTCTAGCGACCCTGCGCTTATGTCAGTACAGTCAGGCTTGCAGAGAACTGGGTTTACTCATATACTCATGCAAAATTAATACCTGCTGAAATAATGGGCCCAAATACTTGTGCTCACCCGTTGCCACTTGGAAACCTGAAAAACCTTCGCGGAACTGGAAATCCCCGTGTTAACACACCGTAGAACCGCGAAAAACATGTGACGCCCGATTTAGCCATCTTCGTCTTATGCATGGTTGACTTGCTCGGCGTAGCTCACAGCGGCTTCCGTTCTCTGCACGCCACAACTTTCTGTTTTATCTTTCCCGTACTTGGCACGCCAACCGAGCAAGATAACTGAGCGCGATCGAACTTGTGATATCGCTGAGCGAGTGGCAAGGAGGACCGGAGGCAAGCGCTACGAATTCAAGTCAACCACTTTCCGCGCTTCGCCTGATTCAAAATTCACAAGCTAAGAAACAAAACAAGACAAATGAGCAAAAGAAGAGTTGTTTACAGTGAAATCAAATTTCTTTATTCGTAAAAACTCGCGAAAGCAAGCAAATGCGAACATGAACATCAACCTCACTTCGTTCAACCAGATCTTAGGATGCCCGGCAACCGCTATGAGCGTGCATGTTCCTTGAAACCGAAACTAGCGCCTGAGTTTCCGAGGCCTGCTTGAGTCGTCTGCTAGTCACAACATGTTAGCATGGGTTCGAATGCGACGTACGTCCTCAGAGGGTGGCTTATTCCGTTTTGTAAGCCCAGTATGAAATGCTTGTAAGGAAGCCTACACGATATACAAGCTTATCGCCTTCCGAGGCTTATCAGTACTCTGATAAGTGAGTGATGCACATGTTTGTTTGGCGCTAGATATGATCGTCCTACCGTCCATTCGCCAAGATCATTTCAATGTGGGTGCCGCTTTGCCATTCAAGCACGTCACATGGTGCATTTGGCGTCGTCCTAAACAAAAGAAGTACTAAATATCGAGGTGTGAATGCAGAATTTTAGCGACCCCATCTCGTGAAGTGTGGGCGATTTCCAAATCATTGTGCAACCGCAAAGCATGAACTAGCGTCTGCAAAGGCCGGTTAGAACTACAAAAAGAAAAAAAAATGCGGATGCGTATATGAGCAAGCAGAAAGGCAGAGTGCACCAAGTTCTACTGCAACTCATTACGCAGAAATACGGGCTTTTTCTTTCTTTTTTTTTTAGCAGCCGCTCTAACAAGACGTTAATTATCGGTTCAGTCGCGCGACAACAATGCTACTGTAGTATAGGCAAAAAAAGTCACAGTTTCACCGCAAGGGTGCAGCAATGAATGCGATAGCAACAAATTGTAATGTTATACGAAGTGAGGCTGGAAGCTAACACTTTTGGATCCGATCTCACGCAACTTCAGAAAACGCTGGTTTAAGAGAATACGGCCGCTCCAAAGACATTCTTCACACCACATTCTCTTCGCGTCGAGAGCGCAGCAAGTAGAAGGGTATACCGGCCGCGCGCTGTGGGCCGGCTGCCGAGATGGGAGATAACGCGCGCGCCCGCTACGACCGCGCTCGTAAAATCGAAGGTCGCTCGAGGGAACCCCCCCCCCCCTCACGTCTTTTCAAGCTCGAACAGTTGGGGTGATCGTATCGCATGCGCCTCGGAGCGACGGAGATGGGCCGGCTCGTTTGTACTGCGCTTCAGCCGCGTTCATCGCTCCCGCTCGCGCGCTATTACCCGCTGTTAGAACGCACAATGCGCAGGGGGCTCTTATCAATTTGGACTTCATACGCGACATGACGGCGACGGCAAGAACCCGTCGAGACTGTCCATATAATTGCTATCGCAATAAAAACAAGCTAAACAAGTACAAATAAAACAGGAAAAGCATAAAGCACACTGCGAAAACGCTCGACTGTCACCGAAGGCCAGCACACCATTCATTGGCAGATTGCGCTTATCTCACATGTAATAGGAACGTTAGGCCGGCTTCGCGCATTAATCTGGCAATGGGAAGCTTATATACCACCATTAGGCTGCCATCAACGCACCTTATTTGCCGACAATCGGCTCAAATCCCTCACAACGAAGCCCCGCTGTGTGCATTTGTATACACCAGAACACAGAGAGTTCAGTGTGTGCCGCCACATTTAGGCAGCACGTCGTGCCATCTGTCGCAAGCGCGGCGAAGCAACACCCTGAACTGCCATGCTAGCACACGCTCCGCAATTCAAACACGAAACTTCCCAACCAGAGCCCTGCCGTAAGCATGTTTCGCGCTTCTCCTCTTTTGTGCTGTTTTCTTGTGAAAGGTCGAGAAGACCTTCCTCGACAGTCCGGAATGTCTACAGCACGTGTATTGTAGACTGCGGAAGCAACATTATCAGGTACGTACTATCGCGATGCAAAGAAACGTGAACAGCGCAAAGCGTGGCTTTCGACTCAGTCGAACTGCGACATGCCTTGACTGTCGCTAGGCAAAACTTGTGCTTTCAGCCAGTGTCACCGTAGCGCTAGAAACCTGCCCCGGCTTACGCTCATGCACCGCGTGTGTTTATTATTTGTCAGTCATGCCTGGCACTCGGAACACACACGCGGTGCGAAAGTGCCAGCCAGAGCAAGATATTATAGTGCTACGGTGACGCCGGCTGAAAGCACAGATTCGCCTAGCGACAGTCAAGGCCTGTCGCAGTTCGACTGAGTCGAAAGCGACGCTTTCCGCTGTTCACGTTTCTTTGCATCGCGATTGTATGCCGGCTACATTTGTACTAAACGTGCACAGTGTGCGTGCACGCGTGAGTCGTAAAAAAAAAACTTTTCCCCATCTCCCGCTAAAGGGAACCATGTGTGGATGCGAAGCAGCGGGGAGATGGTTAGCTAGAGCGGGAGAAACGTCGCCGCTCTCGTTTCGAGGCAGCGGCCCGGGCGCTCATCGCGGCGCTGAACAGCAGAGAGAATGAGGCCCGCTCCGTCATTTTTATACCGCGGAACTACCGTGGTGCCCCCCAGCGGAGTATGCAGCTGTCGCACCACCTGTCGCGAGGAGAGAACGGGGGGGAACCGTAGGAGAGGAGAGAGAGAGAGGGGACGCGTATGCGCTGTGGGGGGTGTGGGACACGGGAGCCGCTCCGTAGAGTAGAGGATTCCTAGAGTAGAGAAAGGGGTGGGCGCAGGAGCGAGGGGGGAGAGGACGCGCATGCGCTGTGGGACGCCACTCCGTAGAGTAGACGAATCCTAGAGTAGAGAAAGGGGGGTGAGCGTAGGAGAGGAGAGATAGCGGGAGGGGACGCGCATCCGCTGTCGGGGTGTGGGACGCGGGGGCCGCTCCGTGGAGTAGAGGATTCCTAGAGGAGAGAAAGGGGGTGAGCTTAGGAGAGGAGAGAGAGGGGACGCGCATGCGCTGTCGGGGTGTGGGACGCCGGGGCCGCTCCGTAGAGTATTCCTAGAGGAGAGAAAGGGGGTGAGCGTAGGAGGACAGAGAGGGGAGACGCGCATGCGCTGTGGTGGTGTGGGACGCGGGAAGGAGGGACGGACTAAGCCTCCCCCCCAAACACATGCAAGCAAGATCGAGGAATGGAGTCAACCTGGGCGACACACCACCTGCCTAGCCATTGCTAAGCAGCCTCTCTGTGCTCTCGGCCATGACTCTGGTGACTGTAGTGATGGTTGACGGCTTTATATTGTACTACAGTGTTTTGGTTCGCATAGCGGTGCTTCCCTACTTCATGAGAGTGGCCGGACGCGGGACGCGTGAGAGGTCAATGTGTTTCCATTTTTATTGCGATAGCAATGATATGGACACTCTCGAGTGGTTTTCGCCGTCGGCGTCGGCGTTGGCGTCGCCGTCATGTCCCGTATATGTCCGTCCGTCCGTCCGTCTGTCTGTCTGTCCGTCCGGTGTCCGTCCGTCCGTCCGGTGTCCGTTCGTCCGTCCGTCCGTCCGTCCGTCTGGTGTCCGTCCGTCCGTCTTTACGTCCGTCTGTCCGTCCGGTGTCCGTCCGTCTGTCCGGTGTCCGTCCGTCTGTCTGTCTGTCTGTCTGTCTGTCTGTCCGTCCGTCCGTCCGTCCGTCCGGTGTCCGTCCGTCCGTCCGGTGTGCGTCCGTCTGTCCGTCCGTCCGTTCTTCCGTCCGTCCGGTTTGCGTCCGTCTGTCCGTCCGGTGTCCGTCCGTCCGTCCGTCCGTCTGTCTGTCTGTCTGTCTGTCTGTCTGTCTGTCTGTCTGTCTGTCCGTCCGTCCGTCCGTCCGTTCGTCCATGTCCGTCCGTCCCGTCCATCCGAGCTCTGGCACGGAGCCAGGTGGCCGCCGGGATGCGCAGACGGACGCCGGTCGCGTCGGACTCTACAGCGCTCGCTCTTTGCTTGCGTAGCTTCGCTGTGCCCAGCGTTTGCAATCATTCTGACCGACGCCGTCTCAATGAACACAGGCGTTCACGGAATACACCTTCGAATTTACAAAGGGCCCGTCAATTTAAGCGCTGGAACGCTATGGCGTTTGCACGATGCACAAAGCGCGAGAAAATACTAACGCATGCGAACGCAGGAAGATTAGTCTCGCGTCTCGCTGCGACTCGCGGTAAAATATTAAAAAAGAAAACACACACACATTCGCTTTGTGTGTTATCCCACTGAGAGTGTAAAAGAAAAAAAGACATGGCATAGTCAGTGGAACGGCCACACGCTTTCGCCGAACACACTTTAGAATGTACAAAGTGTCCTTCAATTTTTTATTGGCATGCGGCCTGCGAAAGTGTACGGCAATGATTTGGTGCCGCATACTACAGGCATACTACACGCAAATCACTGCTGTAAAGCGAAATAGCTGGCGGGACGCTTGAATACACGCAGTGTATACTTACTCGTACACTTTTACCGGGGCTCATAGCTTTTCGTCTTGATTGCAATTATCCACTGACGGCGGAACTCGCCGTTTTGTAGCATTAGCTACACTGGTCTAGCCAAGCCCGTTTTGCGCGGCTCATCAAGAGCCGTGCTGCGCATGCGCGAGGATCAGTGATGTCACACAGCTGGCGCACCGGAGCCGGCAGCTCCCGCGCACTCCGCCGCCGCCGCGCGCGACTCACCGCTGCCGGTCTGCGCATTCCAGAGGAGTGACGTCGTAGCCGTGGTAGACGCAGTGGCGCCGGCGCGCGCGCGCAGCCTTCGCTGTGCAGTCGCCGTCTGACACTGCGCTGGAAGCCGCGGCGCTTCTGACTGGCGTTTGCCAGTGTGGTATAGCCATGGAGAAGGAGAGCGCCATGCTGCTCAACGGCGCAGAAGAGCGGAGAAGCTTGACTCATCGGATCTCGAAGTAGTTGCCTGGCAATTAGCGTCCCAAGCTGGGATTTGGGATTCATGGAAGCAGGATTTGAGCAGTATTTGGGATTCACCACAATCATCTTGTCTATCAGAGACAGATAATTCCAAATACTGCGTTGGGGCCATAGAGACGACAGCGTGTTACTTCACTGATCACCGAGCCGTCTTTGTGGCAATAGAGAAGCAACGACGTTGAGCAAAAATTAATATACATGTGCCACATAATACGTATACCGTATGTGTGTCATTGGAGCAGCAGTAAGCATGATAATCAAGCTAATCCTAGACAATCAGGAAAGCTAAGAATAATCAGCTGAACATTTGCTAACGCTACGTATATCCTGGCATAGCCGAGCTAAGCCACTGCAACATTTTTCGTTGCGGATGGAAATCTGTGCAATCGGAAAACACCGCACCGGCCCGAGCACGATTCCCGCGTCGTGTTGTGATCTTCACAGACAGTGCTGAGTAATCTGTTCCTCTTGCGCTGATTGTTTTCGCATCCAAAGACGGCGCAGTGGTGCCCAGACGACTTCTTGTGAGTGGGAGCGGCGTGGATAGGCGCTTTCTCTTATTTTAATGTCCCAGAGACGCCGCTTGTCATGTTAACTTGGCGCAACAGATACACGCCTTGTCAGTTCAGAACAAAATGGCGTCTGGGTGCGAGAGCATGCCGCCGAGAGCGTAGGCGCCTGGGTGCAAGATAGGCGCGCTCTGGTCTATACGCACCGCCGACCGTCTATCCACCCTACCGCCGCGACGGTGCTGCCTCCTATAGTTCGATCTCGCCACCAATAGACCATTTTCACGGAGAGGAGGAGCGTAGCCTCGAACCGGTGCATTTTCATCACTCTCTCTCTCCACCGGCCATTCGGCCACCGCCGCTGGTGTGGGGGGGATTGCCGCGTTTTGCATGCGCGACGCGTGAGAGGTCGATGTGTTTCCATTTTTATTGCGATAGCAATTATATGAACACTCTCGAGTGGTTTTCGCCGTCGGCGTCGGCGTCGCCGTCATGTCCCGTATATGTATCTATATATTTATAAAAACCTCAAAGAAAAATAATTCAGAAAAATGTTTCCGACGCGCGGCATCGAACCAGGGACCTCTCGCTCTGCAGCGCGCGGCGCTAACCGCTCAGCCACGGAGGCGAACGCCCTTCAACGTTCAAACGGCGAGCTATTTATATACAGCGAGTTTTCAGCGTGTTTTCAGCATTACCAGCGAGATGGCGCAAAGGCCGCGCTCGGCGGGGCTTCTGGGCGCCCCGGCGTTCGTCGCGACGCGCGCTCTCAGGCGCTCCTAGCTCTCCGGCGCGCACTTCGCGCGAAGGGGGGGGGGGAAGGGTAGATGCCCGTGGGCGCGCGCGCTTATCTCGCGGTGGCGGAGAATGGGGCTTTCGGCGGTACGATAACGTTGTAGTTACCGGGCGCGCGAAGGTCACATCGCTCGCTGCAGTCCCCCCCGTTTGCGAAAAGAGCATGCTTTTCAAACACAGCGAAGTAACAACTGTGACACTTGTTCGCGCTCGTCTGTACCTGTGAATACGTTTCGTGCGTCGTTTTAGGGGCGAAGCTCCTTAGCCTGTCGGTCGTGCGTCCCTTGTATGTAGTAGCCACCTGCTGATGACGATGACGTTTGCGATGCCATACAACACATGGGGATGACGCTGCCATAAGGGCAGCGTCATCATAGTGGGGACATGGAATGTACCCACTATGTAGTAGCCATCTGCTGATGACGATGACGATCGCGATGCCATACAACACATGGCATCGCGATATGGTCTCACATGCATATCGTTTGACCACATGCAAGCAACCACCATCACGTCTTTGATGATGTACCTCCGGAGCTTCGCCCACTCATCATCATTCACTCCGCGGATATGCTGTGATTTTTTGGTTGAGCAGCGCGTTAAGTGTCGAGCTGTGAATGTTTTAGGGGCGAAGCTCCTTAGCCTGTCGGTCGTGCGTCCCTTGTATGTAGTAACCACCTGCTGATGACGATGACGATCGCGATGCCATACAACACATGGGGATGACGCTGCCATAAGGGCAGCGTCATCATAGTGGAGACATGGAATGTACCCACTATGTAGTAGCCACCTGCTGATGACGATGACGATCGCGATGCCATACAACACATGGGGATGCCGCTGCCATAAGGGCAGCGTCATCATAGTGGGTACATGGAATGTACCCACTATGCGTCATAACGTTGACGCTGATGACGATGACGATCGTGATGCCATACAACACGTGGCATCGCGTAGAGGAACCCGTAGAGGAACCGGTCGCCCTTCATTTCACGGACCACAAGGCCGTCGTAATGAAGGGATCCCGCAAGCCGTCCTTCAACGAAAATAAAAGTTAATTTCGTCTTCATATGATTGACCGAGCCATTCATTTCCTTTAGGACAGCTTCGCCCAATCATCAATCATTCACTTCGTGAATATGCTACCATTTTTTAGTTCGCTCTCGTCCTGTGCGTGTTGTTTTCGTGCGTCATGTGTGCGTGAGCAGCGCGCTGCACGTTTCGACCTGCTTGCCATTCGTCGCTTGACATTCCAATTTGTTGCTATCGCATTCATTGCTTCACCTTGTGGCGAAAATGACTTTTTTTAGATGCGGAGCATCTCTTGCTCGGGTCTATGTCCCGCGGCGTCGGCGTCCGCACTCGCACTACGCATGCGCAACTCTCCTCTTTCCCTCTCTCCAACAGCTGCGCGTTACTCTCTCCACTTCTCTCCTACCACCTGCTTGCGCTTCTCCTGCGTTCTCACTTCTGCTCTCGCGACGCATGCGCTACTCTCTTCCTCTAAGCGGGTAGAGCGCTGCGCGCGTTCAGTGCAGCGCTTGCTTCGGTTGACTCCGCTTGACTCCGTTGATGCTTCCGATGAAGTGTGATGGAAGCAACAGTACCGTCAGTGAGTGGGCTGACGCACGCGTCAGCATCAGCCCAAACACTAGCAACGTTACGTGCCACTCAAGTCAAAGCTGCGAAGCGAAGTGCACGCGACGCTTAACGGAAACGCTTGAAGCGAGCGGCGGACCCTGAACTTCGTCAGCGCGAAGCAGCTTCGAAGCGTCAACGTTAAGCAGCGGATCCTGAGCTTCGAGCACGTGGAGCAGCGTTGGTTCGTGAACGTCGAGCAGCAGAACCTGACGTTCGGTACCGTGAAGTTTAACGTAAACGTACGAAGCGAGCAGCGGAACCCGACCTTCGAGAACGGGAAGCCGCGTGTAAACGTCAACAACGAGAGGACGAGAGGCTGCTCCCGATGCTGCACGCGAGCGCGTAATAACGATCCGAGATGCTCCGCATCACCCCATGGTACCCCTCGGGAAGATGGTGTAATTTTTTTTTTTATGCGCTAAAGCAGTTGTGCTGCCGAAAATCGAAATATCGGACGAGAACAGATCGACAGGCTACCACGGTGCTGTGTTTGGCTGCGACAACTATTGAAAGCTGAAAACACTGGCAGCTGAGACATGCGAAGTGCACCTTGCTTCGAAATGACTTTACTTGAGTCACAAGCCATCTTCTCCGACAAATATTTTATTATATGTGTTGTCTGTCATTCTGGCCGTTTCTTCATTACACCAGCTTGTGATTCTGCTTGGGTGCTGGTGCACTTCATCGTCTGCAGCAAAGAGAAGCAATGTCAAAGCTGACGGTTTTTACCCAGAATTCTTCTGTTGTAACATCAGCATCCCCGATTTCTATGCAACAGCACATGAGTTACAATGCCTGCGGCTACCGAAATCTAAGCGCGTGCAATTTCGAGATTATCGGATGAGCCCTTTCCAATCTGCATGCCAGAAAGGCCTGCATGACATAAGTGTTCTTTGGCGCAGGAACGTGCCTCTAGCGTTTCTTCGACGGCACGTCATTTCTCGACTTGTCAATTTTGCGACGATATGGGGCAGTTTTATGACAACCACACTTCTTTTTTTTTCGCGGCAGTCTGAGTGTTGTGAATAATCGACCCACAATCGTTAAAGGCAGGTCGTTAGCTCAACATGTGCGCTCGTCGTGATGCTTCAAAAAAAATATAATAATAATAAAATAAAAAAGAAAGACTGACAACAGTGTTACCAAAAACGGGCGCACTTTCGGCGTATCGCCAGTGGCGGCTGCTCGCGCAGAAGGGAACTTACGCCATGCCGTGCTCCCGGATGTGCAAGACGTTTATTTTCATTTTCTCTTTGTGTTGCTTCTACGCGGAAGTTCGAGCTCATCCGTCGTACATCCGTTTCTTATCCTGTGCAACGATCAGACAGAATCTATGACGACGACACGAATCAACACATGTAGGCATCGGTGTTTGTGCTTCCTTCGTTCCATAAACTTTGTATTGTGACGTTCTGAGCGCAACCAGATGATCTGCTAGCGATTATAGAGTTACGTTTAACTTAAATAATCACGCCAAAGAAACCCGAGGGTCATTTTAAACACTAATGGGCGCACTTAAAGTACAGGTGGACAATGGCGGACGTATTCACTCGTCTGCATTTGCGTTTCACCCATTACTTCGAGAGTTCTCCGAAAATTTAACGCTGATGCGTACTCCCAGAACCCCACAAGGCCAGCTATAACAAAACATATTAACCAATTACCCATTTACACGTGCTGCTTAAGGAATGCATTGAAATTCTACTCACCTCCTATGTCAATCGTCGGCACCGCCGCGGGAACGTCTCGTGGGTCGCCGCTGCTTTCTTTTTCAGCCATTTTGAAGCTGACAGCTTAGCGATTACTTACTAGCGCCTTTACGCTCGCGAAGCGTGGCTGTGTTTTGACCGTGTACTGCGAAGGAACAGCAATACGCCGTGAACTGAGCGCATACGCTGCATACACCGCCGCAGATCCCCACACACCGACATGGCGGCGAAACATCGCAGACGCTAGACGGCGCTGCGGCGAAAAAAATGGCAGCCTCCTAGTGAAATTGGTCTAGAGCATCGTGTCAAAGGCGAGAGGGCAACAGTGCGTGATCATTGTTGTTGCACTAAAGTGGCAAATCGTAAGCAGCGACAGCGGCGAACGGTGAAGCGTATATTCCTTAACGTGCGTCTAGCTTATGTACACGGGTATTTTTTCATTTTGCCCTCGTCGAAGTGCGGCCACTATGGTCGGCAATCGATCGAACCTGCGCCCTCAAGATTAGTTGCGAACTGCCAGAGCCGATAAACAACGGCAGGAGACAGGGCTGGGCGGCATCACGATACGAGATTATCGCGACAGTATTTCAGAGATAGTTTTGAGTATGTGTGTGTGTTTCTGTATCGAGATGCATTTGAAAAATGTATTTGTATCTCACAAGTGAAATACTTGTACGATGTATCGATTGTGTCGTGATACTATGCTGGACACTAGTATCCTGTTACATCGTTTTCTTTTTTTTCTCTCTCTCTTCTTCTTCTTTTTGTGTGTCTTTGGAGACACACCTCGGAAATAAACCGAGGTGTGTCTCCAAAGGGGGCATGAAGGTTCCCCTTCCACGCCGCCATTCGGCGACACAGGACGGACGGCGATGGTTTTCCCTTCAGAGTTGCCAGTTCCGCCTATAATAAGCGGATATGGGCTTGTTTTCTCGCCGAATCGCTTGTAGAATTTTTTTAGTCACTTGTCGCGCTTTTCAGGCTTCGTCGCAGTTCTCCAGAAAATGTGGTTATCTTAGTGATCACGACTTTCAATAATAGCGCGTTTGTCGTTCACTAATAGCGCGCTTCTCGACGACTTTGAGATGTTAAGTGCTGAAGTCAAACATACGTTGGGGAAGTCAACAAGTAACGTTAATCATGCACTGGAAAACGTTCATTCAACCGAATGGAGACTACTCTGGACTCAATATTAAAAAATAAGTATGCCCTTTCGTTCATAGGTGCGAATATTTTCTGTTTGCAAATAACTAGAGAGTTTTTTCAACTTCCCTCGTATTTGAGTGAAAGACAGACAGACAGACAATGAACTTTAATTGATCCTGAGGAGTTACTGACAGGACCCCCCTAACGGTGGGCCGTTGTAACCGCTGGCCGCGCCCACGTAGAGGACAGAACGCCATGACGCTCCGCCCTTTCCTGGGCCCTTTGGATAGCTTGGGCTTGCTTTCGGAGTACCGTGCCTTTTATGGCCTCCTCCCATTCGGCTTCTCTGGACAACTTTTTATTATAATAAAAAATATTTAGAAGAATGGGAATCTTAATCAAATACGCTTCTTTAGGGCTTCTTCTTGAAAGTGCCGCCGTGTCATTTGTGATGATTATTTGCTTGTTAGCTCGTTAGCATCTGGCCACTCTGCCTTAAGCTCAGTATGGTCCACCTCAGAATGGTAAAGCGCGCGACGTCGCTGACGGCAGAATCGCGAAGGCAGTGTTGTCGGCTTCTGCCGACAAAACTCGCTGTCTCTCAAGGTCAGTGTAGCACGCGTAATTTTTTTTTTCGGGTGGCAAGCCGTTACTTCGTGAACCCCGCGTGGAAAGCGCTCTGAAAGAGAGGCTTTGCAACGCTTAGCGTGTGTTCACTCGCTGTGTTCACTCCTCACCGCAGCGGCAATTCCAAAAGCAGTTCCCGTTGTCGCGGCGAAAGTCGCTGTAAGATGGCTATTGAACTTCTTTGGGCAGCGCTAAGGAACACACGGACAAAGACACATAGTAGACACCACGGGCGCTGTACTTACAACTGAACTTTATTGCCTTTTCCAATGCATTTTTATATGTGCCATAATCGCTCGTTTTGACAGCCACGTTTTCCTGGAACTAACAAGCAGCGATAAACAACAATCATAACCATGTGTTTATCTAGCAAAGGAATTCCCACGGAGCATGCGTGCAAGAAAGTAAAATAACAACTGGCGAACGCTTCGCGTATACAGGGCATAAAAACGATGAAAGTTCACATGACGCTTCGCGTATACAGGGCATAAAAACGATGAAAGATTACATGACAAAAAAAAAAAATATGTGCAAGTGAGAACCACCCCTAAATAAAACCTTTGAGATATTCAATTTCAATTTTTTTTTTTGAAACCCACGTTGCTCCCTTCCAAAGCTTAATTATAGCATTTCGAGCGACCCGCAAATAATTTATCTTAAATATTTGTCAAACTTAATGTTCTTTTTTTTTCTTTTTTGTTCTTGTTTGTTCCTTTCTAATGACATTGAAAATTGCTTACTAATTGGAACGTTTATTGCCTTGCATATATGTACACTGTATCACTTTTTAGCATGGCTCTAGATCTCAATTTTCTTGCGTCAAGCTTGGCCTGGCGGTCCCGACGTGGGAGTCGCCCGCTGCGCGCTAACGTGTGTCTTGCCGGACAAATCCCCACCCTATTCATTTTTATGTCATGCCCTGCTCTTCCTTCAAGTCGTAATATTTATTATTAAATCTTGCTTATTTGCTAAGCGCTGGTCTCTTTTAACACGAAAGTGTTTTATGCCGGGGTCCACCAAGATTTGTGTGACGTATTTCCGTCACGGAAATGACGTCGAAAAAATACACGTGATCAGAAGACAAAGAAAAAAAGTTCCGTCAACGGGAGTCGAACCTACGACCTCTAGGTCCGCGACAAGAGATGCCGGGCACGCTATCCACTGCGCCACGGTCACTTTTTTTTTCTTTATTGCACTGCGCCACGGGCACATACTTTGCAGTCTTTAAAAAAACCGCCAGGCCTGCGCGGAACGCGCAGCACAGTCACAGCGAAAGCTGGGAGAGCGGCCTTTCTGAACCTTTTTTTAAACACTCTTGGGGCAACTACTACAAGGCCACTTGCATGGTACCCACTACGCCATAAATCATCATAATTTTTGTGTAGTGGGGAAGCGTCTACTATGCCATTATTCGTCATTCTGCGGAAGAGGGTGGTACCCGCAACACTCTTGTGACGCATTATATGCACTTTGTTGATGCTGTGGCTGACGACGATGAAGAATTATGCCCCAGGCTTTTGTAATGGGTTGGAGCATTGAACAACCCACTCGTTACGCAATTCGCAATGCGTGACGCCTGGTTCTTACTTTAGGGCTCTAAAACGCTTTATAACACACATTAACGCGATTCGTTACCCGACGTGAAGCTTGCATAGGGTCAGTTTGCACCGCAGTTTCAAGCAGCGAGGTAGCTCAGTGGTAGACTGCTGGGCTGCCACGCAGAGGACCCGGGTTCGATTCCTGTTCTGTCATAGGTGTTTTTTTATTTAGTTTTTTTCTTATTTCATGCGATATTGGTTACGGACACCGGCGGCGGCGGCGGCGGCGGACAACTACGGCGCAGGAAACGACCCTTGTTGTGATCCCATAACAGCTTTCGCTGTAAAACAAGCCTTTTATATCTACCACTGTCCTCTCACAGTGGCCTTGCTAAGAGAAGTAATGCATTATGACCGTGAAATGCACGATTAATTTCTTCAAGGCGTTGTTTCTCCGCGTCCGTCCCATTCGGCGTGTTTCGAATAGTAAACGTGCAATTTGCCGACGCATTAACACACTGCCAGGTGGCGACCTTACCCCTAGCATCCACACTCGTAGCATCCGTCCATACCGAAAGCAGCTGTGCGACGACGCGAGTGCGTCGCGTGGCCGTAACTCCGCGTCCCTATAGCCATGTTCCTAGCTCGCCCCGCGAAAAATCGCAGCCGGCCAACGGGGAAGACACGACGCGCGTTGCGTTTCCCTCTCTGGTCGCGCAGCGTTGCTCAATAACTCTAACATGCCGCGAGTAGGCGACCTTAGCCCAAGTTCGGCGCCCAATCATTCACGCTCTTCTGGCTGTCACACCGCTTTCAATGACTCCGCTCTCACCGTACAGCTACCACAAGCATCTATGACCACAAGGGTTTCTTTAATCATTCATCATAGACGTTAGTCGTCGGGATACAGATGTACCACCAAGCGTCAACGTGGATGCATCCACGTTAAAGGGTGTTATAACTGTCAACACACCAATAGACATTGTGCAAGCTCTCTTATATCAATGTGCAGTAAACATTCGACTACTTCTGTAAGGACACGTTTCACTTTCGTGTTATACCGATTCCTATGACGGAGGGATCAACCATGTTTTTTCAGTGTTAACACTCCCGGACCCTCCTCTGTATGACAGCATTGTGCACTTCATTTGTACACTTAAACCGAAACTGACTGATCACTCCCATGTAGGCTAAACCACGGACCTCTTTCAGCTCCAGCTCGCACTAACACCGACACCCGCTGTAGTGTTTTTGCAGGAATCATTGTTTCAAGTAAGCCCTGAAGAAGATGTAAATTGGGTCCCAACGTACGCAGCTAAAAATATGACGTCAAATAGGCATTTGGCAAAGCTGCGTGGTTTTGAAAGGCGACCGCTGTCAAAAGAAAAAACCATCATTACCGTGAAAAACCTTATAACGCAGCGCAGCGCGCACAATATTGCAATAGTTGTAAGCATCAGATACCTCAAATTACCACTTTTTGTTCGTATTCTTGCTCTTATAATTTTTATATATCTCAGTTACGTGTTTGCTGTATCTTCATACTGATGTGCTCTTTATGTGCTATTTGTGTATATGTGCATGAATGTTTCACTTGGAGTACGGCACCCAAGAGCCGAAACCGTTACTGGCAGGTGTCGAATTTCTGCTGTGCAACCATTTTCAATTTGCGAACACTTATATTGTGTGAGGACTTCTGTTTCGTGAACACTTATGTCGTAGTACTCAGATTTTGTGTACGCCGATGTACATCTGTCTGCTATTCTCTAGATTTTGGAGTTTGTTAGCGATGTGAGAAAAACTAGCATGCAAGAAGGAGGAGTAGCCGTTCCTATACGAAGGCACAATGTTCTCCCGAAATACATCATTGAAAAAAAAAAAAAGATGCGGCAACGCCACATTCCAAAAAAACGCGCGTTTTGACCCAATCTGTCTTTTCTACTTGCAGCTTCGAGTTTTCTTGGGGCGTTTGTATTTTTTATCTTCTCTGGCCTGGTTGGCGCTTCTCTCCCTGAGCCAGCGGAGGAAAATAAAGAAGCGAATACTTGACCCGTTTTTAACACTGTCACTTTGTTGGCTGCAAGCATTTATTATTGTGAATTTGAATTCTACCTCTCTCTCCTCAGGCGTTCGCGACACGACTCGGTGGCCCGTAAACAAGCCGTGTCTATTCAACCAAAGCGAGCCACGGAGAGTCGAGATTTTTTACGCCGAGTTGCAGCAGAGGTGCACGCCGACCTCTTCTGTCTGCGAGTCGTTAGGCGCATGATCGCGCTTTCTTCCCGCTGTCCTTTTCTTGTACAAGTGGAGCGTCGTTCTCTTCATTCGCTTTCAGCGCCACCATTAACTGCTCTGCCGACGATGTGCCATCTCACCATCGCCACTCGTGTGAGCGAAGGCGATGGTCTCATTTCAATTGTTCCGTTCTCAGCCGTGTAGGATAGAGTTCCAGTTTCGCATACAGAAATAACATATACGAAATCTGCAGAAGTTGCAAAGAGTAATTTCTATACTTTTACACTAAATATGAATTGTTCTGACACCTGAGTGCAACCAGTAGCCTACTAGTTGGACGCATGAAATTTAAGTGGCGAACGGGAATATTACAGAAGAGCTGTTATGCTCGAAGTTTGCCATGTGTCGTAAATATCAAATTATCATCATCTCGAACCGGCACAAGCACTCTGTACAGATGGTCAACCGGAGAAGCCGAAACGTAGTGGGACTTGCCCAATTTCTGGGACACATACACGCTCTAGGAATTTTATAGCGGAGCTGTTACGGTCAACTCTTGTCGTGCGTCGTAGATAGAAAATTATCATTATCATCCTGTACCAGCACGCGCTCAACGACCGTCCAGGCATTCTGTTCGGATGGTTAACAAGAGAAACGGAAACGTGTCCACCAGCTGGGCTGTGAACCCAGCCTTACGCGACTCAGTGCAAGATGCGCTAATTTTCTTGGCATGGTCTCATATTATACGGGCTCTTGGCGCTATGATGCATACCCTCATTACAAGAGGGCAAAAATTATGTTTAGTAATAGGAGGCAATGCAATGCCACTCTTCAAAGAAAATTAGAGCACGGACTTTTTTTTTTTATTGGGTATTGCGTGGAATATCGCTGACTGCTCAGCATACTCAATTGTAGACGAGATTGAGACGCATGATGTTGTGCCGGTTAATCTGCGTTGAATTGTCATAGAAAAGGGATGGCAATGTCTCTGGGCCGTCCCGTAGCTACCAGCTCAATGAAAATGAAAACTTGAAGGAGGCCACATGTCTATATGGCCGTTCTTACGAAAAAAAAAAGAATAACAGATAGTAGCACAATTTCCGCCATTTACAGACGAAGGTTTGCTATAGAATACCATTAATGAGCCACGATATCAACGAGAAAAGCTTCACTGAACATTTTTTTTTTGTTTTTTTTTTGGTTCCAGCTAGTTCCGTTAAGGGGAGATGCGAGTCGGAAAAAAGTTGCGTTAATCTGTAGCCTAGGGCAATGAAATTTTTGCTGTATATATAGGCTTTTATGCTGATTTCAAATATGTAGCCTAATTAGTTTTATAGTAAGTTGCACAGTTTTCCTTTTGTGCAAGGGCAATGTGTAAAGTATAGTTCGTTTTGGACAAACTTTTTATGCCCCTAAACTTCTACAGTTCTGAGCCATTAATCGCTCATATTGCTCCACATTAACTCTAGAATGCAAATAACTATCAAGAAAGTGCTTATAAGACATTTTGATGGTCAAGAAAAATTGTAATGCGAGAATTCTTAGAATCCTCAGCCCACACTAATTGCTTACATTAGGTTAATAATAATTATACAGGCGATATCAAATATAAAAGGAAGATACTTGCACCCTTCACATGTTAAGGAATATGTGGGCAAAATTTCATCTCGATCGGGCTATCAGAAGTACCAAAAACATCATGTAGAAACTCAAGAAGTTGCCCAAAAATGGATATTGAGAAAAACGCATTTTAAATGTATAAGTGAAAGCTCATCTGTACAGAAAAGATATGTTATTGAAGATGATTTATTTCCATCATGAGAGCTTTGGAATCATGGTTATTTTGAGCATGAGGCTTTTGTAAACCCCTCATGCGAAATGCAATGGCAAGCAGCCAGGTGACAATTTCCAGGGGACTCTAGAAAATGAGCACTTTTTTAGTTTTTTAGTAGCCACCTTGTGCTCTTTGAAAGCGATTTTAACCTACTGCGAGCTTAATTACAATCGTCAGGTTTGCTTTTTTTTTTTTTGTCGTGAAAGTAGAGAAACTAAACTTGTTAAAGCAAATAAAAACGAAAAATATGTAATTTTGGGGGAAAAAAAAACTTGCGTTTTTCGGACTCGCATCTCCCCTTAATAAAGCCGGTCACCGCGGTTGCCGCTAAATGTCGCGGGGCTCGTTCGTCGGCTTCATCCGTAAAGTCTGTTATGCTGACCAAGCGTGCGTTGTCTTAGAAGTATTCATTGCGAGCTCCCTGTTCGACTACGTCTCAAGCATGGTGAGCAAGGCTACGTCGTGTCTTATTATTTGCGCTCTCGTTTGACCAAAATTAATGAGATCTTTGGATATGTATATGCGCATCTTCTCGTCGAGCTTCCGAGTGCCATCATCCAGAAGAAAAAGTGAGCACATCAATGAAGCCGGGCACTCAGTAGCCGCAGAGTAAATTTGGTGGACTTCGTCACGAATCGTGCAAAATCGGCAGGAAAGTTAGTCAGGAGGAAGCAAGCTTTGGGTCAGTGGGTATGGAAAATGAGAAGATGTGTGACGATGACGGCAGAGGTTAGAGGCAAAACACGAACAGGTTTACTGATGTCCTAAGCTCTGCAGCCTCATTTCTCAAATATATGAAGTTAATAATGCGATGGTGTGGAAACAAGATTCACCATACTCGAAGAAGCTAATATAGCCTCTACTAAGGACAACTGGCTGTCTGGACAAGCGCGAGCCATCGCATGTAAAACTTACATGTGCCGTCGCGCACAAGTTCTCGGTTGGTTTCACTTGGTTCAGTGGCCTCTCTTGGAGTTTGATTATAAGCAACAGCAGTGATTTCTACGTGACTCAGGTAAGTAGATGCCACAACAATAGAATCGTGAAAATAGGAAATAGACCAAAGATAATGGGATGGAGCACCCCTGTATTCATTATTCACCCTTCGAGAACCTTACAGGACTTCCCCTTTCCACAAGTAGCAGGGTCCAGAGCTGAAGTCAGAGTTAACTGATCAATGGTTCAGGAACATGGCTGATAATGAGGGGAACTGCAAAATGACAGACTGATGGGCTAGTTGGTAGTGCACGATTCAGAACAGTAGCGCAAAGAAGCACACGGACGGCGACATATCAAGACGGGACACAACTTGATCTGTCGGGACATGGACACAGGGGGCTGGTGTGGGGCGCTAAAATTTAAAGTATTCGTACTGTGATTCACCAGAGCTCTTAAAACAGCAGCTATGCTGCATACGTATCATTTAGCAAATGGCTGGTACACCAGAGCCCTCTGACCTCCGCAGCAAGCTACTCGAAATACCTGGATGGACTCCCAGCGCGCTACGAAACTAACAAGCGCAGGTTTTGTCGATTTTAATTTATTAATTAGGCTTGCCTCTTAAATATCAAAGAAAAGGCTTCGCTGTTCTTTGATGTCACTTAGACGCTGAAGATGTTTCTTGTTTATATATGCTTAAGCATTATTGCTAGGATGCTTTTCAAATTGGAAACAGGCGCATTCTACTCATGCTGCATGAAATTATGAACACGCACTATGTCTTAATAATAATTATATCTGGGGTTTTACGTCCCAAAACCACGATACGATTATGAGATACGCCGTAGTGGAGGGCTCCGGAAAGTTTGACCATCTGGTGTTCTTTAACGTGCACTGACATCGCACAGTACACCGGCCTCTACCATTTCGCCTCCATCGAAATGCGACCGCCGCGGCCGGGATCGAACCCGCAACCTTCGGGTCAGCAGACGAGCACCGTAGCCACTGTTCCACCGAGGCGGACCACACACTATGCCTTCGAGTAGTAACTGCTGAGCATTCTAGTACTAGCTACACATTCAATCTTAGCGCCAATTCGTCATGTTTAGGTATAAAACCGCAATGTTTAATCCATCAGAAGTATGTGCGATGGCAGCAGCTAATAAGGAGCTAATTGAAGAGGAATCGTGCGTTCAGCACGGACCTATGCCTTTCAACACGATAGCGTTTTAGAACTCGTTTCGTAGAAATTACAGAAGTGGCGTCGGTGTCGATGGTTATGAGCGAAAAGTCGGCGTTGTTCGTGAGCGAAAATTCGAGATAGAGGCAAATAAACGAATGACAAAAAATCTTCGGTCTGAGTGAGAATTGAACCCACGTCATCTGCTTGGAAAGCATGTCTTATACCGCGGAGCCACGCCAGTGCTTGAAACCGTTTCGTAAAAAAAAAAAAAAAAAAGAAAAAAAATGCTATAAGAATGGCATGTAGGGAACGCATGTAGTACTGCGTGGTAGAATCGTAGAATCGCACCAGTCGTCAAAACATGTGCATTGCACAACGACCGGGTGGTTTAAAGCTTCTCACCCATTACAAAGTATGCAGCTGCGCAGGTGTGCTTGGCACCTTACGGACGCGTTGTGGGTACTTCGCCAATTTTCAAAAGGAAGAATTATGCCGCAGTGGGCATTTCACAACTGTCCCTGCAGTAGGAATTATAAGTCAGCTTGAAACGTCCAATGTTACGTGCACAAACGTTGCTTTCCTTGCGGTATGGTTGAAGGCGATGCGCACGGGGCCCAATCACACTACTGCGTTCTACTCTTGAAAGCGAAGCTCAAGCTTCATCCAAAAGTTTTTTATATTTTTCCGCTCGTGGTTGCATAGGACGATTGATGTACTGCCCTTCGACGAAACTAATTAAGCTTAAAAAGAAACGGCTATGTAACTCCAAAAATTTCTGAGTTCCAGTGAAGCCCGATTGAAGTTACGAAACCGCTTGACGTTCTTTGACGTCTTTCCTCGGTCTGCGTCTTCTCATCGCCGGAGATGCTAGCTGCAAAAGCAGCGTACACCATTGCGAAGAAGCACAACGGTACGCAGTGTGCGAGTACAACCTACATGACACGCTCGACACGAATCCCGCCTCCACCGTCGTATGCTTCCCCTCTATGCTCTCGCGAGGCGCGCGGAGTCGTGTGCAGGAAGCGTTCGCAAAAAGGGTCGCACGCTTCGTACTACGCCATCGCTCGCCGACCTGCTGCGGCGCGCGCGTAATACGCGCGACGCGCGCCTCTCGCCGACGACTTCGCGTCCGCCGAGTCACTCGGGCGCGCGGCCTCGCCGTGCGTGCAACCGCATCTCGCGCGCAGCGATGTCTCCGACGCCGCCGTTGAAGGCAGCCGCCTCTCTGACTAGCTAGCCTGCACACCCGCTTACGTTCGGGCACATTTCTCGCCGGTTCCGTAGGACACCTGTCTTCGTTCGAGAAACCATCCTCACCAAGCGTGTTCCCGCTTCTTCAGACGACCGATATTCATCTCCCATCCGTTTAGGTCGCGGTGCGATACTGGACTTATTTGCCCAGTCCAGCGGACAAACTGCGAAGACATGGCAGAGGCGTGCTGACATTGTCGCTTCCATGCCAACCCTCTGGATATCAGCTTCTTTAAAGGCGGTACAACGGATCGCAACGCCATGGTAAGTGACCGGGAATTTTGGTACTGGTGCCTTTCGCGGAGGGACTATTGACGATCTTTAACCGTCAGCTGTAACAGAAAAGTGTGAAAGGAGTGAACACCGTATTGTGTCGAACTACTCAGGTAGCCTCTAAGGATCCAAACATTAGTATACCTCTAGTCGCATCGTGTGGGGAATAGTTGGCTGCCGGGCGCTCTCTGTAGCAGGGCATATATATCTGCAGGAAAACTGAAAAATATACTCTGCACCTTATCATCACAAGCTCAATATTTCACCGATTATTGTTTTATTCCTACCATTCGTGTGCGGGCGGGCTGGCTTTTTGACAGAGTAAAAGGGGTGGTGGTGGCGGTATCTTCATTTCTCCCAGAACAGAAAAAAAAAAAAAAGATAGAGGGGACCAGTACGAAGACTGGTTGCGCTATTTCAGAGGAGGTCGGCGGGGATCCCTTGGGATACCGCAGCCTCCACCGCGCGCTCTGCGGTAACACCCAGAGTAAAAGGGGCGAATGCAAGAAATAATGTCTATAACGCACCCATTAAGGTGCAATGAGCATCTGATTTTTTTTTTTTTTTTAACAGTGATTTCGAGCGATCTGTAGATTATGTACGCAGCAGAAAGGAAGCGCATGCGGGCTCGAATTTCTTGTCGATATGAAACATCGCCCCATCGCGCTCAGAACTCATAAATGATACATATTTTACTTATTGATTGATTGAGTAGTTAGTTAGTTGGTTAGTTAGTTATTCCGAGTAGGGCAACACTTTTCATATGCCTAATGTATAGAGAGTGTGTGAGAGGCGGTTACAGACTTCTTTCTTTCCTCTAGGCTGCGATTTTCACTCCAAAGTGAGCAGCAGTGCAACCTCCGCGGCAACCACGTTCTCTTATTAGTCCAGTATACCTTCAGGTGCCCGCGGGAAATTGTCAAATTGGCAGTCTGTGGGGACGGTGGTTAGTCGCGACTGGAAAAAATTAGCAGCATTTTTCACAAAAGAAGGAGGTCGTTCTGCCCTGATCAGTTAGAAATTGCGTTTTTATATTTTTATTTTTTGTGTGTGCTCAAGAATTATGGTCTACAGCAACATGAAGATAACTATACGATCGATCGAGTCTCGATAAAATCAGCTTGAATATCTATGGGCAGCGGCGAGATCTTAAAAAAGCCCGGAGGATATAAAGTAAGTATCCTCGTTGGTTTTGTGGATCTCAAAATGCTTAATGGTGTCAAAGTTTTTTTTTTGCGTATGGTGCAAAATATCACATCAGTTATGAAATAGTGGTAAATTTTGATTTGTTTATTCGGACATATCCTGGGAGACACGGGCGGTTTAGTGACGCGTGAAAAGTTCCCTATAGCTAGTGCACATCCCTCCGTTACTCATTTATGCGTCACAGTGAGAACTTCAGAAATGATGTATAAATCGTGGCTTTTTTCGAGCCACAGCTTAAATTCTGCACTGTCACACAGCTATTCAGCGCACGTAATTTTAAGACTTCAATAAAGGACGACGTTCATGGTGCGGCCGAGCCACTGCGTTTTGTGCTGCGGCTGAAAACTTATAAATTTTGCAATGCGTTTATTTGTGCTGTATGTAATAATAATCGCATCCGCGTATTTGTACACACTCTACGGTAAAGAGTGCTTAACAGCGCAAACGACAGGAGGGGATAGAACAGAAGAGACAGAGCTCTGAACCAACGCCTCCTCTATTTTGTCAATGCCAGCCAAATGCGCCCGTTCCAGCCGTTCACCACCCTCTCCTCTAGCCCTTTCCTACTCTCCCCCCATCGCCTAGCCTTCGCGTGCTTTGCGTTCATGGGGGAGAGCACCCGTGATGCAGTGCCTCACGACGGAAATCATATGAAGTAATTTTTTTGGTCAGTTGTGTACAGTCCGTGGGGCGGCATGTTGCATCCCTCGTGTTCACTATGTTGGCTGTCACGCTGACTCTGTAAGAGACACGGTGTTTTGAGATAGCGCGTCTCCGTTCGTGGCGCTATGCGGGCAACCAATGGGGACGCGTCACTACGACGCTGCAGTGCATGCGCTGCCTTTAAGAGGTGCCTCACGAGCGCTGTGAGGCGGCGGCGGCATTGCTTCGAGCTACAAAGAAGGAGCACGAAGGAACAAATTGGACAGACGCATGATATTGGAGAGGGGAAACGCGTCTATCGCATCTCCGTGCGAAAGCACTCGGAGGCACGTGTGACGCAAGCAGCCCTACCCAACATGTGGCGTCGCATCACGACCACTCCCTGAACTAAGGCGGACCGGCGGCTCCCATTGAGGGGCGAGCGTTTGCACTGGCATTGAATAAAATAGAGGAGGCGTTGGCTGAACTGCCAACAATTCATTTCTTGTGAAAGTCTTCGCTTTTATACAGTCACCAGTTCCACCAGTCATGCGCGAAACACAATGATATTGCACAAGTACATCCTACCGCCGAGCAAAGGAACAACTTTTCTTTATCGGTGAGCGATACGGGCAATAAAGAACAGAATACTGGCAGATTGTCTCAGATAATGAAAAAATAGGCATTGTACTGTATCGTCTCTGGGATCTAGCCTACTTATGACACTGCCTGCGCGACGGGCACACAAACCATACTGAGCGAATCCTCGAAATCCTGCAATATCAAACCTCAAGTTGTTGGTGAGGACGACCTAGCAGGTGCACCAAACTGAAAACTCCTGGAAGTGAGGCATAAAAAGGGTTTTCCTGATCAGAGAAATTGAGCTCGTTATTTCGCAGATTATTGCAATAACAATTATACGTACACTCGAGGCGCATTTTTGCCGTCGCCGTTGGAGTCGCCGTCATGTTCCGTATAAAGTACTAATCGATAACATTGCCCTGTGCTTCGTATGTTCGCTGTGCGCGCGAAAGCGTGCGAGGGCTGCCGTCAGTCGCGGCACAAGCAGCTAGAGGTGAGACGCGCTAGCCCCCTCCATCGCGCGAAAGCTCATAGAGGGACGCCGAGGGGGGGAGGGGGGCTGCGTCTTTTAGGCAGGCGAACTTCAAACAAGGGGGCGTGGAGACACGATATCACAAAGGAGATTAGCATACGACTCATACCTTAGTGCCTGCAGTGCTCTCACTGCTGACTTCGCGTTGAAGCTATAGTGAGCATGAGAGGCGCTGCGCTAGCTGAGCGGTCATGTTCCCTTACGGCAGAGAGTTACGCCATGTCAGATCCTAAAGCAGTTAGCTGCTAGCCTTGCTTCGTGTACCATTCTAATTTGTTGTTATCGCAATCATTGCTTCACCCTTGATGGCGTAATTGGCCGAGAGAAGAGTCAGCCATTTCTAGCTGTCTTTGAAAAGTAATTGTGGATTCACTGCCGCGTGAATTGCTATAGTATTTGGCTCACATGTTCGTAGGAGCCTTGAACACCAGGAGGGTTTCGACTTGGGCTTGTTGGTGATTCATCTTGATGGGAACTGATGCGCGCAAAAGACAGGGACACAAGAAGGAACATAGATGGACAGACGAAGCGCAAACTAACAACAGTTTATTGGCGGGAAATGTGACCTTATTTATACCAAAAACACTCATCGCGTATTACGAAGCAAAAACAAACTAACACACACGTTCAGTACCAGTGAGATATGCTATTTCTTTGGCTGATAAAGAGATAGATGGCATGCAGGTGCATTTGTCTTTGAGACATGAGATATTGTAAGATATATGATAAGCTCACAATATTTCATGTATCAAAGACAAAGGCACCGGCACGCCATCTATCTCTTTATCAGCCAAAGAAATAGCATATCTCACTGGTACTAAACGTGTGTGCTAGTTTTTTTTTTTTTTTTTGCTTCGTAATACGCGATGAGTGTTTTTTGGTATAAACAAGGTCACATTTCCAGCCAATCAACTGTTAGTTTGCGCTTCGTCTGTGCATATATGTTCCTTCTTGTGTCCTTGTATTTTGTGCGCATCAGTGCCCATCAACTTGAACACCAATAAGCAGTGTTTGCTGAACAGGTTACAAAAATGTTGCAAGGCTCCTTTTAGCTGAATAAGTCTATCTGAGCACCTCTATATCTGAGTAGATGTATGGACCATTGTTAAAGTGTCCACAGATTTTTACACCGATAGCTGTCACCAACCCCAGACCACCAGTTTGGCACTTGGAACACTTTGTTTTATATTCTCGTATGATATCACAAAGGCAGCCTTACAAGATAGGATATTCGGCAATGGCTGTGTCTAGCCGTTACATTGACATTTCAATCAAGTAGGTTCCTTCAATGCGTCGATATTGCGAACGGGCTTGAAAATTGGAAGCCCGCAAATTGGGACCGTGCATGGTCAGGGGGGTAACCACAATTTTTTTTCGGGATGGGTTCAACCACCTTTTATGCATATTTGCGTGTTATGCACATTCGTGAGCGGGGCGGAGGGGGAGGGCGATTGCTTCAGACACCCCTCGCTCCTATCCTGGCTAGCGTGCGTAGTCAATTAAAACTGGCATACGAGATGTAGCACTTGATTTAAGGCAAGATCATGCGGGTTTTTTTTCATAGGCCAGTGTGGCGCAGGTATTTTTCTTCAGAGAACTCAAATTATGAAGGAAAGGAAACACCTTCGTCTAGGCAATAGCTACTTCTCGTACGCAGATTGACACGTTACGTGGAAGTTACGACGTCTCGAACTGCACTTACTCATCAAGAAATGGAAGCGAACGCTGCACATCACGCCTGCGCTAGCACTTCGCAAAATCTTTCGTGCGCGAGAATTGTCCATATCGAACGAGATAGTTAAGGACAGCGTTTGGCATCTTCGGAAACCGCATAATGCTGTGTTCACGTTAACGCTGCCATCGTAGAAAAAGGTAAAGGTTTTACTATTGTGACAGCCGAGGTACCTAAACGACTGTGTTTAGTTTTCTCACTTTACGTTTTTGTTACCTTTCGCCTCGCAGCATATGTGGGGGGGCCTTCTCAGAGAAAACACAACGCTTGCAGTCGCTCTGAGAGCCTGTTGCACGCCCGCGCTACGTCGCAAGAACGTTCCACATTTGCTGCCACACTCGCACGTCGAATGAATCTATCAATATCGTGCCGATATAACATATGCAGCCCTGAGCCTGTTTTCACGCGCCCTGCTGCTATACAAAAAGAAACACAAGGAGGAAAGGGGAGGGAGTGGGGGTTCTTTTCACATTACATTCAGCATAGGATCTAAATCACTCGATGCCTTCGACGACGCCTCTTCAGCTGGGAAGTTACGGCTATTCTCGGTATTGTGACTATCGCTGAATGCGCATACTTATGAGTAACTATTCTCGCCGTAGCCGTGCGCGGTGTGCAGAACGTCGGGACGTCGCATTCAACCTGCGCCGCGATGAATGTAAGCTTATCGGACGGACGAACGGTCCAGCTTCTTCGTAGAAAACAATAATAATTATTAACTATAGTTGGGGTTTAACGTCTCAAAACCGCGATACGATTATGAGAGACGCCGTAGTGGAGGGCTCCGGAAATTTTGACCGCATCGGGTTCTTTAACGTGCACCTAAATATAAGTACATGGGCCTCTAGCATTTCGCCTCCATCGAAAACGTGGCCGCCGCGGCCGAGATTCGATCCCGCGACCTGCGGGTCAGCAGTTGAGCATCCCAGCCAGTAGACCACCGTAGCAGGTTCTTCATCGGAAACAGCGCGGGACTAGAAAGACAGGCAGGACTTTGCGCTGGCTAACAACGTGAGCGTTTATTTCGTGTGAACAAAAATTATATGCACTTTTTTGGAATGGGAAAACAACAAGAAATGAAAAAAAAAAGGAAAGCCCTATGCATGCGTTACGACTAGTACATATGCATGCAAAGTTCCCTCGCGGAGATAATTAATCTGCTTGTAGGTTACTAAGCGATAGGCAGTGCGCTCACACATGACGGTCCCAATGGAATGAATCGAACGCTCAGATTTCCCGGGCGAAGCTGCGATATCCGCGTAAGATGCGCGTCTATTTGAAACGCGGAGTAGCCGCACGCGGCACAGAGAATTGCCAGATTACTTCCAGTTTTGTCCTTGAGATTGTTCTTGTGCTCTCGCAGCCGGTCGTTAACGCAGCGACCCGCTTGTCCTCAAGGGCAATCTCATGGATGAAACTGGAAGCAGTCTGGCAATTCACTGTGCCGAGTGCGGCTGCACTCCGCGTTTCAAATAGACGCGCATCTTACGCGGATATCGCGATTGCTTCGCCCGGGAAATCTATGAAGCGTTCAGGATTCATTCCATTGGGCCGTCATGTGTGAGCGCACTGTCTATCGCACTTGGTAACCTACAAGCAGATTAGTTATCTCCGCGATTGAACTTTGCAATTCTTGTACTAGTCGAAACGCATGCATTGAGTTTGCACTTTCCCTCATCTTTTGTTGTTTATTTTCCCTTTCCAAGGAAGCTTATATTTTTGTTCACACGAAATAAACGCTCACGTTGTTAGCCAGCGCAAAGTCCTGCCTGTCTTTCTAGTCCCGTGTGCCCGCGCTGTTTCCTACGATGAAGCCATGCTAACAATCTGAAGCCGATACCCTTTTAAGGTCCAGCTTCTGTTCACTGTAACCGCAATTCACACAGTGCGGGACTTCAATGTATAACGATTAATTCAGCGAACATTATACGAACTGCGAGGCAGTAAAGACTCGCAACTCCAGTGATTCGACGAATTCAGTCGATTTTAGGGGCGAAGCTCCTTATGCCGTGGGTCGTGCGTCCCCTGTAGTTTGTAGTACGTAGTAGCCACCTGCGTAACCAGCAGTATCTCCCTGTGTGATGACGATGACGCTGCCATCACGGCACACCACATGGAATGTACCCACTATGCGTCATAACGATGACGCTGATGACGATGACGATCGCGATGCCATACAACACATGGCATCGCGATATGGTCTCACATGCATATCGTTTGACCACGTGCAACCAACCACCATCACGTCTTTGATGATGTACTGGGCGAATTTCACGGAAGATTCGTGGTTTACCGATGAACCTCCGGAGCTTCGCCCACTCATCATCATTCACTCCGTGGATATGCTGTGATTTTTTTTCCCAAACAATACAAGTTCGTGTATGCGACTGCTATAGCGCTGAGTACCTAAGCAACAAATTTATTAAAAATCTGCTCAGGCAATGCCTGGAAGCCCGGAGCACTAAGATGACTCCTCACGAGGAGAGACGCTTTCGGTCAAGTCCTGCTGTATTTTATAATCGGGCGCTCTGGTCATCTGTTCTCACCGTTGTTGTCAGGGGGCCGCGTAGACTATCTTCCCCAAGGTATTAGTAGGACTCACCTAGGCGAGTAACGGGGCTTCACGCTATATGTGGCAAGCTGAACGAGTAACGTACAGTGCATGAAACTCATGACGAATGATAAGGCAAAATTCAGCAGCTATGATGTTTCTCCTTCCGCGTTCGTATTTTCCGCAGTACATTACTTCATTACTTCAGTCTGTGTTAACTAGTTTAGCACAACATACTTCTCTAAATAGCCTGGACTAGCCTGTATGTGCGCTAGTTCAGCGCGTACTCCCCCCCCCCCCTGATGTGCCTATCTCAATGCCGCGATCTAAGTATACCTATATGTGCTCCTTGCAGAAGGGAGCGTCGTGGTTGTACCGTTATGCTAGAAAACTCCGTATTTAACAGCTGTGGCACGCGAGACAAACGCACGACTGTTTCCTTCGCGGTATTTCGTCACTAGCGTGGAAATTTTGTCCGTCGCGGTGGTGTAGCGGTTAGGATGCTCGTTTGCGGACCCGAAGGTTTCGGGTTCGATCCCGGCCGCGGCGGTGGCATTTCGATGGAGGCGAAATGCCAGAGGCCGGTGTGCTGCGCGATGTCAGTGCACGTTAAAGAGCACCCGATGGTTAAAATTTCCGGAGCCCTCCACTACGGCTTCCCTCATAATCATATTGTGGCTTTGGAACGTAAAACCCCAAATATTAAAAAACCGCCAGGCCTGCGCGGAACGCGCAGCACAGTCACAGCGAAAGCTGGAAGAGCGGCCTTTCTAGAGCCTGTTTAAAACGCTCTTGGGGCAACTACTACAAGCACGCTTGCGCTGTACCCACTACGCCATAAATCAATATAATAGTTGTGTAGTGGGGAAGCGTCAACTATGCCATTATTCGTCATTCTTCGGAAAAGCGCGGTACCCGCTACACACTTGTAACGCATTATGTGCACTTTGTTGACGCTGTGGCTTACGACGATGAAGAATTATGCATCAGGCTTTCGTAATGGGTTGGTGCATTGAACGACCCACTCGCTTACGCAATTCGCATTGTGTGACGCCTTTCCGTACTGTTTCCGTACTGTTTTAAAACGCTTTACAACCCATGACAACGCGATTCCTTACACGACATGAAGCCTGCATAGGGTCAGTTTGCAACGCAGTTTCAAGCACTGGCGTACCTCAGTGGTAGAGTGCTAGGCTACCACGCAGGGGGCCCGGGTTCGATTCGCGTTCCGGCATAGGTGTTTTTATTTATTTAGTTTTTAGATGCGAAGCATCTTATGCTCGGGGCCTATGTCCGTCCCTCCCGCGTCCGTCCCGCGTCCCGTGTCCCGCGTCCCGCGTCCGGCCACTTTCATGAAGTAGGAAAGCACCCACTATGCGAACCAGAACACGTTAGTACAATATAAGGCCGTCAACCACCACTACAGTCATCAGAGTCATAGTGAGGCTGCGCATAGTGAGGCTGCTTAGCAATGGCTAGGCAGGTGGTGTGTGTCGCCCAGGTTGACTCCATTCCTCGATCTTGCTTGCATGTGTTTGCGGTGGGCTTAGTCCGTCCCTCCTCCTCCCCGCGTCCCACACCACCACAGCGCATGCGTGTCCTCCCCCTCTCTCTCTCTTCTCTCCTACGCTCACCCCTTTCTCTCCTCTAGGAATACTCTACTCTACGGAGCGGCGCCCGCGTCCCGCGTCCTACACCCCCCACAGCGCATGCGCGTCCCCTCCCCCCTCTCTCTGCTATCCTAAGCTCACCCCCCTTTCTCTCCTCTAGGAATCCTCCACTCTACGGAGCGGCCCCCCACGTCCCACACCCCGACAGTGGATGCGCGTCCCCCTCCTCCTATCCCTCCTCTCCTACGCTCACCAATTTCTCTACTCTAGGAATCATGTACTCTACGGAGCGGCGCCCGCGTCCGACATCCCCACATTGCATGCGCGTCCTCTCACCCCCTTTCTCTAGTCTAGGAATCATCTACTCTACGGAGCGGCTCCCGCGTCCCCTCTCTCTCTCCTCTAGGAATCTTCTACGGAGCGGCGCGCGACAGGTGGTGCGGCAGCTGGATACTCCGCTGGGGGGCACCCCGGTAGTTCCGCGGTATAAAAATGACGTACCGCGCCTCATTCTCTCTCCTGTGCAGCGCCGCGGTAAGCGCCCGGGCCCCTGCCGCGAAACGAGAGCGGCGACGTTTCTCCCGCTCAAGCTAACCATCTCCCCGCTGCTTCGCATACACACATGGTTCCCTTTAGCGGGAGATGGGGAAGATTCGTTTTTCTTATTTCGCGCGATAGTGGTCACGGACACCGGCGGCGGCGGCGGCGGACAACTATGGCGCAAAAACGACCCTTGTTGTGATCTCATAACAGCTTTCGCTGAAAAAAAAGACATTGAAATTAGAGGTAGTAGTTACGGGATCATCTGCTAACAAACCTCTTCTTGTGTCCACACAAACTTGTCTAACAAAGTTGTGTCCTGCGCAGAACAGGACACAAGGAGAGAAGAGACAGACGAGCGCAGTCACTGTCCAGTTCACGCTTATTACAGGAGATTTAGTAACGCTTACGCAACGTATACAAGGGATTTACATACAGAGAAGGTTAGCGTTGTCGACTGTGCGCGTGCGCCGTTATACGCAACTATATATGTGCTTCGTGTATGCTATTTTCTTTCATCACGTATGCGAGGAGCCTTGCGTAAAGCTCTCGTCGCTATCGTCTCTCAGCGAAAACGCGACATTCAATCACTCAAAAAATAAAATCCCGCGCGGTCATGTTTGATATCAGTAAAACAATAAGTCAAGATACGTCGAGGAAAATAAGTGGAAAACGAATAAAAGACAGCGAAACATGCATATACGTGCATGTTAGAAAAAATACAGGGTTGCCGTTGGTGGCTACTTTGCGCCAAATTGGCTACTTTTGGACCCCGTTGGCGACGAAAATTTCCATGGCTCTTTTTTAAACTTGTGGTTTTACTTACTCAAAATGGTTTTATTTATTCATCAATAGTAAAGACTCTGTTGGTAATACGTCTTCTGTTCTATTTGGCTAGAAATTCGGCGATAATATCAAATGACATGGCTACTTTGGCTACTTTTGGCATGAGTTCTGGCGCCTTTTCATGTCCACCCAACGGCAACTCTGGAAAAATACTATCGGTATCATAGCATGTTAGCTAGTTCTTTCCTGAACGATTCGTACTGTACAGTGCTGACTGACAATGCTGGGCACTTTGCAATGCTGATGCGGAAGGCAGTTACACTCGTTGAAGATAGACAGACAGACAATGAACTTTATTAAGATAGTCCTGAGGAGCACCGCTGCCGTTCAGGGCGGCAGCGCCGCGGGCCGCTCCCACGTGGGGACGGGGAGGCCAAGCCTCACCGCCGCGTCGTGGGCCCTCTGGACGGCCCTTAACTGGTGTAGTAGGTTCGAGCTCCTTAGCTCGGAGCACCACTCTTCTTCAGTGAGGCGTTGAGGACCCCGTAAGGAGGGACACCGCCAGAGCATGTGATCTAAATTGCTTCGCGCGCCACAATCGGGACAGTCCGGTGCAAAAGCGTCCCGTGTAAGAACTTAGGGTTGATAGACTGGGATAAGACCAGGTCTGCAGCATTCGAAGCGTGGCAGCCTGCGGCCTGGAGAGTTTCACGTGCGGAAGAGGAAACGTTCGCCTAGACAGCTGGTAGTGCTTAGAAACCTCGTTGAACGTGAATAAAGGATCTCGAAAGACCTCCCGACCAGTCCCCGAGGTACCGCCTCCGTCCAACCCTGCGCGGTGGGTTAGCTCGCGCGCGCGGGTGTGGGCGACCTCATTGAGGTTAGTCAGAGAGCGTTGAAGATATACGTCGAACATTAACATTAGGTAAGTGATCATGTCTTTTAGATGCGAAGCATCTTATGGCGAAGCTTAATCCGGTGGTGGTGGTGGTGGTGGTGGTGGTGGTGTGCCGGCGTGACCATTCTACTGCGCATGCGCAAACCTTTCAAAAAAAAAAAATAAAAAACCTCCTCTCCCCCTCTCTCCTCTAGGCATCCCTCCCCGCGGCAACCACACCCTCACTGCGCATGCGCCTCCCCTCCTCCCCTCCTACGCTCCCCCCTCTCCCTAGGCATCCCTGCCCGCGCTCCCACTGCGCATGCGCGTCCCCCCCTCTCCAATACGCTCCCCCCTCTCCTCTAGGCATCCCTGCCCACAGCGTCCACACCCCCCACTGCGCATGCGCGTCCCCCCCCCTCTCTCTCCTCTCCTACGCTACCCCCCCTCTCGCCTCGCGACGCCGACGCAGGCAGCGTCTGCTAGCGAGTTTCTTGGTTGAAAAAACCGACTGCTCGCGCTGCACAACCGTTCATTGTCCATCCCTGTATATATATGGCTATGGATCTTGACCTCCAAGGTGGTGCCAGTGGGAGATTTCTCCTGTGCGTTGTTGAACAATAAAAATTCGCAGCGTGCGCGTTAACTAAAAGCCGACTGCGGGTCTCTGTGTCCAGTCGGAGTCTTCTGTCTCTCATTCCCCATTAGCAGCGATTGTTCCAGTAGGAAACACCGCTCCATCACTGCGTGCTTTGCGCCTCCTCAGTTTTTTCTCCTGCGCAACGCTGCGATAGCGCCAGCGTCAACGCCACCGCCAGTGTAAGCGTTAGCGCCCGCTGCTTCACATCTACACATGGTTCCCTTTAGCGGGAGATGGTGTAATTTTTGTCCTATACTCGGCGACAACTTTTCTTGGCACTGAAGCGAAGGCTACGGAGCCAAATGGCGCGTATCTCACCGCTAATTAATATAGTCCCACAATTTCTTCCGTCTTTTCTGCGTAAGATATAAAAAATACTCCTTTCATTTTTTACATGTAGCTCTTCCAGACACAACGGAGCGCACCCCAATGAGATATTTGTGCTTGTTTAACTTTATACGTTGCCACTTTGCATTTTTGAACGCGTGAGAAAGTCGCGCCTTTTTTGCCAGTGCCTCAAACGCTGCAGCGGCGTCTGCGTCGAAATGCAACGCTGATTGCGCGCGGCCATCACTTTCCACAGCGGTACGAGACGCATGTCAAGCCGGACTACTTGGCGTAGGGTTACATGTCCAGATGCTCCGCCCCCCGTAGCTTTCCCTTCAGTGCCAAGAAAAGTTGTCGCCGAGTATAGTGTAGACGCACAGCGCAACAAAAGAACGAGGAGAATTTACGTGGCAGCCTCTAAACCACGATGTTGCTTCTGGAGAGTAACAAGATAGCGCCATCGCTGAAACACGATGTTGTGCTCTTTCGGGATCACGTGACGGTGCGTGGTAGTGCAACCTGCATCTGTTCCTTGCAAGACGCCCCGACGAATTGTTTACTTGAACGCATTGACTACCGCCTGTTCATTAATGTAATCAACGGTGCCTCCGAAAGCATGCACCTCCTTGGAGCTGTAACGTGATTAATTTCGGTGCATATGCATTGATTTTAGAAGGGACGACAACTGCGCTGGTAGAGCGCCTCTGCCTAGAAGACCAATGAATGTATATGTGAACTCGATTATTATTATTATCATCATCATCATCATCATCATCATCATTATTTTATTATTATTATTATTATTATTATCATTATTATTATTATTATTATTATTATTATTATTATTATTATTATTATTATTATTATTATTATTATTATTTCCTTTAAGTACACAAAACACACACGATCAAAGCATGCAAACAATACAGAGTTCCATGCGTACCGTAAGGCTGTCAATAAAAGAGCTTAAGTGTGTGAATGCAGGGAGGGATCGTATGATGAGTGTTGGCTAAGGCTGAGAATGAAGTCCGCAATTGTCGTTCTGGCATACAGGCAATGCAGTTGGATCGCATCCGTAAAATGTTGCGAATATGCGCTCTCGCAGTACACGCAGTAGAGTTTGTCAACGTGGCTTCCGTGTAAGAGCCTAGCACCCTTCCACGTAAAGCAATTCTTCGTGTTCGTTGATGGCAAATCTGCTGAATACAAATAAAATAGCTCAAGAGAAACAATCGCTTCCTCACATGTTCGCTCATCAGTTGAGGTCATATCACTGAACAGTTCCTCAGCTCACTAATGGTAACGTGTAAACTATGTATAAACTCTGGATCGAGTGAGGGTAATATTGTATCGTCCAAGACAGCGGGTTGTGTGTGCGCCTAAGCGTCGTCACTGGTTCGGATGACCTTTTCGGGATGCAACTCGCGAGTTTCCGTGAGCCACCGTGGTTATATTTGAACTGGTGGTATTCCGTGCTTTAGCAGAGGACCTTCCGAACAGTTATGAGAGCGAGAAACGTCCCTCACTATTTTGTAGCACAACGCTGCAAAGAAATCCACGCGGATTTTTCTCAGAAAAGAAAAGTTTCTTAGTTCACGAAACCTTGGTCCTGGTCCGGCGGGGGTTCACACCCAGGATCAGCCTTGTCGGTCGCTAAACCTCCAGAACGCATGTCGTAAAGGGGTGCATAAAAAAAAATGCATACTGCTGAATGATTGTGAGAGAACGAAGGGTGCAATTGAGATTTCTCAGAACAGTCAGTATGCGCGTATTAATTAACTACTACTACCCTGCTTACGCCGCTTTCCTACCTTTCACTCACAGGCAAGGTCATGACCCGGTAAATTTTTAATGAAAATGTCTTTGTAATCAGAGAACGCATGCACATAAAAGCTGCAGCATGTTGATCGCAAACAAAGGCGCCCATTTAATCCCATTTCCTGTCGGTCGTGCCATTGCTCCGTTTGCTGCAACAGACTAGAATAGCGGAGAGCTGGGCTAGTTGGTTAGTATTCATTCTGGAAGACAGGGCGTGCAAACACGGACACGATAAAGGAGACAAGACAGCGCGAACGCCGACTAACAACTACAAAGGCGCGCAACGGCGAAAAAGTAAGAAGGCGCAGAAACGTTTCCTGCCTTCTTTTCTTTTCCGTCGTTGTGCGCCCTTGCAGAGGCTAGTCGGCGTTTGCGCTGTGTTAACTCCTTTCTCGTGTCCCTGTTTGCCCGACCTGTCTTCCAGAATGATACACTAGCTTTATTTAGTGAACATGGATGCACACAAGCACCTATACGAGCGCACACATAAGCCCACGCATGCGCACGTGGGGACATACGGGAACGTATAAACATGCACCCAGGTACGTAGGCACGCAAGCGGCGTGGCATTCATACGATAAATCTTAGGCGTTAGCCAGTGTGGCTCTCACTTCTATCTCCTCGACTGCGCGGCTCAGAGGATCAACGCTGTCCTGCAGCAGCCTGCGTATTTGCGGGACTCCAGAGAGAGAGAGCGCAACGGCGTGACGGGAAAGCAGGTGCGAGACGACAGCACCGCTAATTTGAACCGCCGCGCGATTTACGGCAACACCTCACGATGCGGGCATCGTGAGGGGGCACTTTCTCAAGCCGCTGGAGAGGTGCGCGCGTAATGTCGAGCACGTTTGACGAGGTAGCCTTGGCAGCGCATGTCGTGACTTCAGGGCCCGAATTTAATCAAGGTTTATCTAGCTATATACCTTTCTTTGTTACTTTCTTTTTTTTTTCTTGCCTTTTTTACCTTTCACCTTGCTGGAAACAAAAGACTCGGAGGACGCTTGAACTTCGCCTTCAAGAGTATAACACGACAGCGTAATGGAGTCGGGTTCGCATCTCTAGACACGTTTCGCTTCTCGGTAAACACCCCAACCGCGCCGCGAGGAAAAGAATAGCTATGCGCGTAACATGTGACGTCTGTATAGGTTTGCTGTTCATCTGAGGACATTAGACTGACAATGTTCTCAATTCCCTAATGACCGCATAGAAATTGGCCTCTGCATCGAGTAAAAGTGATTTCGTATCGATCAGAATGACATTCGGTGCGCCTCAGCATCCCTGATTCAGCCCCGCCGCAAGGAAAAGAACGACGGAATTTCATCGACACGGGCTGTTTAGTGTTATCGCGTTAAAAGCGGGACTCCGTGCATTTCCGGTGTGCAGGCATGTATATACGAGGCAACAGTTCGTGTGCGTAACTTGTTACTGTAGCTGGAGAAAAAAAGTGTTCTACGCTAGCGCTCGACAGCTTCAAATGGTAACTCATGTTTTCGCCTAAGGCGACTCGAAGTCGAAAGCCGTCGTCTACTTCAGTTTCTTTTAAGTCGACTATGGTGATCCCACCACCCTTCCTGCGAAAGCTATCGCACCTAACGAGGTTTAACACTGCCTCAGGGATCGGAGACATCGCAATCTTTCTGCACCTCGCGTGCTTTTGCAGTGCTTCCGGGGTCGGCCCACCTTTGACCAAGCGCGGACGTCATCAGGAGACGTCGACACGTGGCGCCACGTTATGGGAGGTCAGAAAGCTATGGCGTTCTGTCTCTACATGATGACGTCATATGGGGACGTCACCACATGATGATGATGACTCTTGCGTCGAGGCCATCGCAGACGGTCGCTTTTCGCGTTTGATGCGGCATCCCGGGCTTTCGCCTCGATAAGGTAATCATCCGGGATGAAGCGCATCTTTGTAGCGACGGTGGCTCGGGGTAAGGAAGGAGCCTTATTTCTTCAAGCTGTAGAGGGCATGCGCCGGATGGACTGACTGCGAGACAAGACGTCCGGGCAGATATGGTTGTTTATTTTCCGTCTGACGAGCGGCGTTGGCGCGTGAGAGGGGGAAGGAAAGAGAGGAGAAGGAAAGCGTACAAGGGAGATTGTTTTACGCATCTACAAAAGCTCATTGTAAGAGATCAGACAGAAAGTAGGGTTCACGGCACAGAGTTTATATTACACTAAGGTGCGGAGGCACGAGGGTAAACAAAACTTGGGCTTGCGAGTTCTGACGCTCACCACAAAGCTATAAGGGAGCCTGGAACATTCCGGGTTGTGGGAAGAGGGAGTGAAAGTTTGAAGTAAGTGGGAAGGAGTAGCCGCCTTCGCGAGATTGCGGCCCTTGGGCTTTGCTCCAGATGAGAACCAACGCCGCAGCGTTGGTCACTTTGCAGGGCGTTCGGCGCTTATGTGAGAGGCACTGGGTTCGATTCCCAGTGCCTCCGGAAACAGGTATATGTTGCTCATTGATGTGGGCACTCATATCTCGGGAAGATTGAGTTGAATAAACTTCATTTCTCCAACGGTAATTGCAACCTGTGCCCGGGGTTAGGTAACCATTGCTTTCTGGCGGCTATCAGCAAGAATTAAAAAAAAACTTATAAAACAGGGATGTGGAGCAGCACGAGGTGTATTCCAATATAAATAATGCAGCCAAGTGTGTGGCAGCCGATAAAAGTAATGCAGCCAAATTTTCCGCAACTCCCATTCTACGAGCATACGCAATTCGCTTGCAGCCACCAGTGACGTGATACCGCGTGCTTTAAGTGGACCGTCGAAGCGAGGAATGTTTGGCGTTGTGATTTCTGCAACGCGAGAAGTCTCAAGGATCCTTTGATGTCGACTTTCGAGTCGAGGAGCGCTTGTGAATACTGGCCTAAGCCCCCGAGTAAGCTATGCTACCGAAAGCTTCGAGCCAGCCAACCTTTTCCGACTCATCCGCGAATAAACGAGCGAAAGAAAGCCTTTTCATCAGCTTGCGCTCGCGCATTTCAAAGCGGCAGGGTGGCAGCCTAGCTTAACTCATTCAAGTAAATGCGCAGACAGCGCATTGAGTGTAGCCCCCCTTGTATGAAGAGGCATGTGCTTTCACGGGGAAATCTATTTTATTTGGGGAAATACAAAATGCAATTATATACTTACAATTACAAGAACGTGGCGCCAGTTATACAGCGAAACTGTCAGCTCGACTTGAAGCGCAAAGAAAGTTGCCCTGTTTTCACGGTTTAATGAAGCCGTACAGACCACTCGCGAAGTTTGCGTGTTGTGACAATGTGGAAATACTCATGCAAATGCTGCAGGCAGGTTATCGAGTGTGGTAGCCAATTAGGCGCCACGAAAAAAGACCTAACTCGGAGGTTGTTATCGCAGCACCGTTGGGATCATTTAAATTACCTGTGTCGCGTTCTACAAATAAAAAACCGCCAGGCCTGCGCAGAAGGCGCAGCACAGCCACAGCGAAAGCTGGGAGAGCGGCCTTTAGCCTTTTTTAAACACTCTTGGGGCAACTACTACAAGCCCACTTGCATGGTACCCACTACGCTATAAATCATCATAATTTTTGTGTAGTGGGGAAGCGTCTACTATGCCATTCTTCGTCATTCTTCAGAAAAGCGCGGTGCCCGCTACACTCTTGTAACGAATTACGTGCACTTTGTTGATGCTGTGGCTGACGACGATGAAGAATTATGCCAATGCTTTTGTAATGGGTTGGAGCCTTGAACGACCCGATCGTTACGCAATTCGCATTGTGTGACGCCTGGTTCTTACTTTAATGCTCTAAAACGCTTTAAAACACACGTTAACGCGATTCCTTACCCAATATGAAGCCTGCCTAGGGTCAGTTTGCACCGCAGTTTCAAGCAGTGGCGTAGCTCAGGGGTAGAGTGCTGGGCTGCCACGCAGAGGACCCGGGTTCGATTCCCATTCTGTCACAGGTGCTTTTTTATTTATTTAGTTTTTTTCTTATTTCGTGCAATATTGGTTACGGACACCGGCGGCGGCGGCGGACAACTACGGCGCAGAAACGACCCTTGTTGTGATCTCATAACAGCTTTCGCTGTAAAACAAATATTACGGACGATTGCGATACTCCCTAATGTCAAATGTGAGCGCATCTGTACGCGTGTTTTTATTGGGCGATATGTTAAGGAAAAGAATTTGAGAGAGGACATTCATGTATGTACATTTTTAGATCACGGATTAGTTTTTAGTTCCTATTATCTTTAGAAACACTTGTTACCTTTAGTTCTTTTTCTTTTAATTTCATATTCACTTATTCATTTCGTTAGTATACTTCTTTTATAGCTTTCTTATCTTGTGTTTCAACGGTGTGAATTGCAGTTACATACAATGCTTTATTTTTTATTCGTTATCTTTCTTTTATTGTTATGTTTAGGGTAAGGTGGGGCAAAATGCGACAGAAATTTGAAAATAGTGAATATTTATTTTTATTTCACTCGTTACCATTAAACATTAATGTAGAAACTTTCCTTTAGGTACAAGGTATGTGCTACAGAACTATGACCCGGTTGCCACAAATCAAAAGCTTATTTTAAAAATAAATAAGAAATGCTCCACATGTCTCATTTTGCCCCAACCTGCGGGGCAAAACGAGACGCTGCGTGGGGCAAAACGGGACAGTGTGAAAAAAATTCATCCCTTCAGTTTTTGCAGTAGAAGGACTTGAAATTCCCTCCGTGGGCCCTAAGCAGTGTTAATGAGCCCAGTCCTTGCACTCCACGCATTGAATCCAGGCAGAACCCGGTGCTGTGTTGCTCCGAAACTACTTGCAGATCAAACACCGCCAGTCTTTCTTTGTGCTAATGTTGTCCAGGGTTGCCATTGGGTGGACATGAAAAGGCGCCAGAGCTCACGCCAAAAGTAGCCAAAAGTAGCCATGTCATTTGATATTATCGCCGACTTTTCTAGCCAAATCGAATGGAAGCGGTATTATCAACAGAGTATTTACTATTGATGAATAAATGAAACCATTTTGAATAAGTAAAACCACAAGTTTAAAAAAGAGCCATGGCGCCAACTGGAAATTTTCGTCGCCAACGGGGTCTAAAAGTAGCCAATTTTGGCGCAAGGTAGCCACCAACGGCAACCCTGATGTTGTCTTTTGTTGAACGCTTGCACTTCATTGGATTATTCAACGATTGGAGGCTATATATGTTCTGACGTATCTTCTTAGGCCTCTTTTTGCCATTTTGATGCAGAACTGCTCAGGCGTTTCGTGGCTTTTAACTTCGTCAGCCAGGGCTTTGTGAGGCAATGAATTTAAAACTGTGCTAGATTCGGATTTTATAGCGCTTGGTTTATTTTTAATTTCGGTATTGGAGAAATGTCATTAAAACTCGATCCCAAGACGTGTTTGTGAACGACTTGACTTTGAGATTCTGACAATTTTTGCATGCGCCTCTTGAGAGCATCCTTGGGAACGCGGAACAACCTCGATGCAGCGCGAATGGAGGCAGTCATGTCCTGAACAGCCATCAGCGCTTTTTCATGTCGTTTTCCTCCCAGGAAGCTCTATATGATATTCTTTTATACGTCCAAACCCTCCTAAACAAAGAAATATAATATATAATGAGTGTAAGTAAATGATTCAATAAATAAGACACTCTCTAAGGCAATTCGATGTCCTTTTGTCGCGCTTTGCCCTCTCACATGCCCGAATTCAAAAAAAAAATTCTGCTTTGTCCCCGGGCACCAAATTACCCAAACTTTTGGTGGTATGTAGCTAGTAGTCTAAAGTAACTAAATAAATACTTACGCTGTTGTAATGATGCAGGAGTAGCTTCATGCACGGATCTGAATATTTGGCCGAGCAGAATTTCGCCCCTTTTTGACGGGTCACGAACACACTGACACCAGCCGCGTAATTTTTCCCGCGCGAACGCTGTGAGCGATCATCAACTTTTACACATAAAAAGGTGGGCAACTAACAGCAGCTATCGCTGAATTAGAGAAACAACGAAAAGTACTTTTTTGTATTAGCTATAGAGGTCAGGCAAAATCAAAATGTCGCGTTTTGCCCCGCCTTACCTTAATTGCGTTTGTTTAGTTGTATTGTTATTAAATGCTAAGCATTTTTTTTTTTGCGTACTGCAGACACTTTGACCGTTTCTATCTACGTATCTATTTTGCCGCCTACGTCAGGGTGATCTCGTGATCACCTCATTAACTTTGGCTGTACCACAATTAGTATGGGAGGGTAAGAGGGTTTGACGATGGTGACTGTCTGGTCATGACATGAATAATGTGAAAATCCCATCGCATACGACGTCAAACCCTTTCCTCCCGACACGTGTGGCCCATACCCCGCCACAGGTGTTTGACAGTTTATATCTACCGAGGAACGGCGAGAACAGACATCGGTAATTTAAATGCGAGAGCGTTAAGAAAAACCGGCATCGGCAGCGTTGACCCGACGGATGCAAAGAATAAATGTTATGGTTTAAGCAACAATCGAACCCAAGCATTCTGCGTGGCAATCAAGTATTCGGAGCCACGCCAGGTCTCGGAATTGCTTTGATAAAAACCCCTATGCATGCGTAATGTTGGTGAAACATCAATTTTGGTTGTAGCGCTGCCCATCTAATTTTATAAACATTACATATGTACTGAATTTATACAGGCGTCACGTCAGGTTAGCGTCAATTGTAGTTAAGCGCCATCCACTGATGTTGGTATACGTAGCACTATCCAGGTCTACCATCCTCGGAAGCACTAGCGCTACATTTCAGCTTACCACTTCTGGTGTTGGTAATACCCATGTTGCTCTTGGCATCGTTAAGCAACTGTAAACAACTGGTTATATGAAACAAATGCGACTGTTCAACATGTCTGTACGTGCAACATTTGTACATATGTTTAGCGTCATTTCGTAACGTTTCGCCCAACACAAAAATTACACCACAGTCACCTTCCCACCGCATGCTTCGCATGACATCGATTCCCATGGTACGTGGGAATCTGCCGAATATTTAGTTATATATTTTCGGTTTCGTCGGCGAAGTTACCGGAGTAATCCAGCCGGCCTCGTCTAAAGAAGAAGGGCGCTCTGTGGCTCCTAGGAGCGTGATTGACAGGTGATCTTTTCATCGTAAATGAACTGTGGACAATCCCTTTTGTACGCCGTGTTCGACACTATAGTGAGACATTAGAACACCTAATTTTAGAGTGTGCTGCAATCGTTATGCAGTGAGCACTGCTCATCAAGGAATATGGACTTATTGGACTTAAGTGCACGACTCTTGATGATTGCCTGTTCCCGGGAGGATGTGCTGTTCGGCGGGACCAGGCCCACAGAGCCCTACAACTTTCTTAAACAAAACCGGTTTGACCACGCGTATATAGATATTTTTCTATGTTACTACTTATTTGTGTTCACGTCTGTGTTCTTTGTTTTAAATGCGAATGCATTTCTTAGCCGGGCTATGTCAGGCGGCGTTGTCCCGCGTTGTCCGGCGTTGTCCGCGGAGGCGGAGGAGGAGGAGGATAGGTTGAGGAGGTGTCCGCGCGCCGGCAGGTGTTATCTCTCCGCTCTCACTCCCTCTCCCATAGGCAACAGCTGCGGGCGCGCGCGCTTATCCTCGCCCCTAGCAAATGGAGCATGTGGTGCGAGAGATTGTAGGAGAGAGTAGGTGCAGTGCTTCGCCGCTCCTTCTCTCGCCGTTCGCTCTCTCTCCTCCCTGCGCCCCACTCTCCCGTCCGCTCGCGCCTCACGACCGTTCGCTGGCTGGGCGCCTCTCAAGGCGATGAAGTCGGTGTCGGCGCATTCGCATTTCCTCACGATTCCCTTCGGGGAGGTGGGGGCATTTTTTTTATCCTCTTTCTCTCCTCCTATCTTCCTTTCCTCTGTGTTTCCCCTCCCCGAAGAAGCAGGCAGACGTCTTGTCCCTCTAAGGGGCAGTTGTAAGCCTGTTTTTCCTCCCCCAATTTCCTTGCGTGTTCGTGCTTTCTGTGTATCCGGATGAAATAATAATTCCGCTACGCTCGTCCACCCGGTTTCGGCGAGGAACAACGAGGGGCGAAGCTGAACCCGCGAACGCGCGCCAAAAAGCTTCACTCTAAAAATATTGGGGAGGAATTAAGCTTTAGTGAGAGCGTACGAAGCGGATTTCTCATTTATATCTCCATCTATAACACGTAAAGATGTAAGAACTTAGAGCAGCAAGAGCTAGTCCATTTATAAAACTTATGCAGCTCTGTGAATCAGCAAGTGGTGACATGGGTTCGGCCACATGTAAATTTGCGTAAATAATCTTAACAGGTTTGAAAGATACATCCGAGCTTTGACTGTCACGTCAAGCTGCCCTTTATGCAGTCCAAGTTCTTACACGTTGTAGCTCTAACAGCTGCGGATCTCGCCGCTATTCGGCATGCCTCAACACCCACATTTTAATAGGGTAATTTTTTCTTTTCTTTTGTTTTGAAAGTCCAAGGCAAACTCTGAATTTCGTTTTGTTTCACGTCTCACATTAGTGACCTACATCATAAGAAGTTCGGCATGCTGACCACGTAATTTTTGACGACTATACATGACACAATGTCTTGGATGGCTGTCAAGCCACTGCAGAATCGCTGGCATCGGCATGGCTGATGAAGCTGTAAAGCTTGGTTCCCCTCACGTAAATCAGTACGTATCAATACTGCTTCTGTCGAGAAACGATGCGGTGTGTCAGGTTTACTGACTCGCTGCATCAATGATCTTCGTTGGAAATATGTACGGTGGATTTCGTAAGCTCCCCACTGTGTTCACTGGAGCCTGACTTGCGGCTTCCTGTCGTCTGTCGTCACAGACAAAAATAACTTTTATATTGCACCTGCCCTTGGTTTGCCCTCGCGTTCGAGAACAGTCACCGTTTTCATGAAAATTCCCAAAAAGGACACACTCTACTCTACAAAAAAAAAAAAAAACCGGCAGGGAGGCGACGATGGAAGCTTGCGATGAAAAAATCGGCAAACAGCGGGCGCCTGCTTGAGCCGACTCTTCGACAAGTGGACTTGTCTTCTTCAAGGTTGGAGCTGGTTTCCTTTGCGCTTGTGTGTCGAGAACACCCCCCCCCCCCCCCCCCCCGGTTTACGAATTTTTTCATCACTGCTCTTACAAGTGCGATATAACAACAGAACTATATTTTGCACCATTGGCCATTCTGGACTTTTCAGCGATATGTTATATCGATATGATCCGTACTATAGTCTCAGTCGTCCAGATGGCAAGCCGTTTACGCAAGCAAAGATCCGAGCACCCGCACTGAAGAACTGAAGTGCACGCGAGACTACGCAAGAACTAAAAGACGTAATAATAATAATTGTCCGGGTTTTACATCCGAAACCCATGATATGATTAAGAGGGACGCCGCAGTGGAGGGCTCTGTCCGGAAATTTTGACCATCTGGTGTTTTTCAACGTGCACCTAAATCTAAGTTCACGGGGCTCTAGTACTTCGCCTCCATCGAAATGCGGCCGCCTCGGCCAGTATTGCAACCCGCGACCTTCGGGTCAGCTGTCGAGCACCACTACCACTACACCATAGGGGCGGGCGAATGAAACATGTCTTGATTGCCACTTGAATGTAGGAACAACTATATAATAAGTAATTAAAACAGCAATGAAAAGGGAGTGCTGACTCTTCCCTCTTCGTCTTATTTTTCTTTTTCTTTCCCAGCGTATACTTCACCCAACTCCGTGTGACTACCCTTAGGGTTAACCGCAATGCTTTCCTCTTTACTTCTCGCACCCAGACAGCGAAGTCTATTCTATACGAAGGGGCACACATGCGTGCCAACGCGTGTGTGAAAGGCTTTCTTTTAGGTGAGGAGTATTTTAGGGGGCCAGGCTGTACGTCGTATGCTGTCGTCGTCGCTTGGTGTAACGCTCCATGTGTAGGATATTGAGCGCGTGCTCGCGCCAAGGATGTCTTCTTCCTCTTGGTCTTCGAGCGCCTTGATGATGATAAGAGGAAGCAAGCGCGAAATAGAAAGACATAGCAAGGGGAAATATAGCAAGAAAAATAGTAAGATTAAAAAAAAAGAAAGAAATAAAGAGAGAAGAAGAGGGAGAAAAAGAGACCGAATGAAAACGGAATAAGAAAAAAAGAAAGAAAGAGAGGAGGAAAGAAAAAGAAAACCGAACTCACTCGCACTCAAACCCACCAAAATATTACTCACCCGGACTCACTCGGACTTAAACTAACGACCCGATCTGAGTGTTAGTGAGTCCGTGTGAGTAGACTCATGAGTGAGTTTGCCGACCTACGCCCAGCGCTACATTACAACTGTACAGGGTGCTTTTTCTCGGCTTCCTGAGCCTGCATTAGCTAACGCAAACAAGACAGGTCGATGCATGCTACAAGGTGTTCAGGCCCAGACCCTCCGGATTGGTTTAGGCCTGCCTCAGAGTGCCTCAACAGTGGCGACTACAGCTCTCGCTAAAGATCACCTCGTAAAGACTCAAATTGAGGTTGAAAGGCTGAGGACACACATTAGACATCTTGCCCGGACCCCACACCACCACCTAGCCTCTCTACCAGCGACCAGACCACGCACCCCCCTTTTGCAGAAGAGTAACCGCACACGGTGAATCTCTACCAACTGGCTTCACGCCTGCGGCGAGACCTTGGATTCCTCTATGGTGCCTCAAACAGTCAATCTTCAACGTGCCAGTACCAGGCGTCCAGAAAAAACAAGATCTGTGAGCACCAGCTCTTAAACAGTTCGATTTACAGATTCTATTGTACGAGAAGTATCAAGGCTCTGCCCACGTCTACACCTACGGCGCCGTCCTACCGAGTAGCTCAACAGCGGCGGTCGTGGTTTCAACGATCGCCACAACTATCAAATTCAGGACGGCTCACCCAACAATATCGACGGCAGCAGAGCTTACAACGCTCCGCGCCGCGCTGCTTTTCAATAATGACCAAATGAGGAAAAGGTAAGGGTGTGCAAATAGTGCATTTTGGAACCACATCCAATACGAATAGTAATCGAATACTGTTCGAATATTTTTCGAATAGTAAGCAGACCATTTTCAAAACAGTCCTAGAACACCACAACATTTTATTTGAAACAAATATTCACGAAAACTTTCACCAACGAGCATTGCAGTTAGTTTTAATCGACTCAAAATATCACAATTACGAAAACTAAGGTAAGCTACACAGCAGGGACTAGAACATTCGTAATATTTTGTAGCTCAAATACAGTATTCACTGACGTTATCAATATGAGACATTGTCGACTGATTTTAAATAAAATTGGGACATAAAAACTAAACAATTTTCAACCAAACACCGCGGATACAGTTAAAGATATAATGAAAGAGATCAACCTGTCATCACAACATGGCCTGCGCACCGAAAACGTGTAACAATCGGCGTTAAAATCTACATCTGCAAGAACAATTTACGCAAACGCAACACTTGCATCTGTTGTTAGTCATAAAGCTGCAAGCAGTCGTAGTCCCCACATTCAGTTACTACAAGATAAGACAGGAGCTGATTAATGCGATACAGCTTCAGCATAGTAAAAAGTAAGCAAGAGTGGAGTTTTCAGAAGAAAAATGTTTATCCGGCAATCAACGTAGTGCCGGTGGTCTCGTAAAAGCTTGGGCTGCGTGCAGGTCACTTTGGGGGATTAAAAGAAGACAAATAACCGTTAGCTGTTCCAAGGCTTTGTTTGTTTTGGGGTTCTCCCGTCGGTGCTGATTATTCGAAAACTATTCGAAAAATATTCGGTATTTCGAATATTTTCGAATATGTACTATTCGATTCGAGTACCGAATCGACTACAGCGCTATTCAATTCGTTATTCGGAATTTTCGAATATTCACACACCCCTAGAAAAGGTGGAGGATTTTCTGCGACGCCAAGGCGGCAGTGCAGTCTCTAGTGCCGACTTTACGCCGCGGTCCACACGAATAGTTGGCTTTTGAGACTGCAGAGATATTACACCACCTAACCTAGAAAGGACACCACATTACATTTCAATGGCTACCAAGTCACTGTGGGATTATCGGTAATGAACGAGCTGATCAAGCTGCCCGTTCAGCCCACACTGAGGACCGCGACCTGTCGATACCTCTTTCTAGGTCAGACGCTGCTCGGAAGCTCCGCATGCTCATTCGCCAATGCACCACGTCAATTTGGAATAGGCCACATTTCATGCATGCACGATTATACTCCCTTGACCCCACGTTAAGCCTTCGACTTCCATCAAGACTTTGCCGAGGTAACGCTACCGTCCTGTGTAGATTGTGCCTGGGCGTCGCGTTTACCCATGCGGATGCATTCCGTGTAAGGATAGTCGACACCGCCACCTATGAGCACCGGGCGACGAAGAAACAATTCTACATGTTCTGTGCGACTGTCCGGAGTAAAGCACACACAGACAATCTTTTTGTCATGCTTTCAAGAAGTTAGACGACCAGCCTCTATCACAGGGGTCTCAAACACGCGGCCCGCGGGCCGCATGCGGCCCGCGAGGCTCTCGGTTGCGGCCCGCAGCCCGCACATGAGTCACATGACTATCTTCGCCCCCCCCATTGTGTTTTTTTCCTATTAAGTATGTTCGTGAGGTACACAAGCATGACTGGTTTAAGGCCTTGTCTTCGTGAGGCCTCTCGTGTGTTCACCTTGTTTTGAAACGTAACCATGAAACAAAAATTATATTTCAGAATCGGCGCCTAGGTTTTAGTCATGTTGAAGATCGGTATCAACATAATTTTGGAATCCTGGCACCAAATCTCCTCCAGAAATGACTTGCATATGAGATATGGGACAGTTTTCTTTCAAATGGCAACATCTGCTGACAAATTGTTCAAACTCCCTCTCCCCCTCCCCCCCCCCCCCCCTCCTCCGCTGCTACCTTCTTCACTGCTCCGGCCCTTGCGAAACTAAATTGCGTGACTGCGGCCCCCCTGGCTGAGGTGTGTTTGAGACCCCTGCTCTAGCAGGAGAAAGCCATCGTCCTGACTTAACGTCGCAGTAGAAGGCCTTACAAGCGCTATTAGGCTTCCTGCCTAATAGCGCTTGTAAGGCCTTCTACTTCGACGTTAAGTCAGAACGACTCTGAGTGGAACGCTATCGTGTGTGTGTGTGTGTGTGTGTGTGTGTGTGTGCTTTTTTGGCCCCCCTATATATAAAAATAACTAAAAAGACAGTGGGGGGTGGCCCGCACCACCAGGAGGTATAACGGGCTCAAGCCAATCTAACATAAACGAAGAGGGGAAATATCCCAAAGTAATTTTTAGAAAAAAGCCAATTTGTTCAAAAAAAAAACTAACAAGGGTAAAACCTCATGAGTTTGGCATGTGAGTGCAAGCGATAAACCGGTTAGGTTCTCAGGAAGGAGCAGGTCGAAATTCATCGGCGGCGTATTTCCCTAAGTTAAGTGTTTGGGGTTCGTGTGTGTGTGTGTGTGTGTGTGTGTCTGTGTGTGTGTGTGCGGGTGCGTGTGTGTGTGTGTGTGTGTGTGTGTGTGTGTGTGTGTGTGTGTGTGTGTGTGTGTGTGTGTGTGTGTGTGTGTGTGTGTGTGTGTGTGTGTGTGTGTGTGTGTGTGTGTGTGTGTGTGTGTGTGTGTTTGTTTGTGTCTGTGTGTCTGTGTCTGCGTGTTTATTTAAAATGCGTTGCCGTTGAAGGCGGGAAAGTCCAAACATGTCGGCGAGGTGGGATGCGAGCCAGTGGCCTGGAGGATGAGGTAAGCGTTGATGAGGATGGTAACAGTAGTCTGTCAGAGGTCGAAATCCATTTCTTCACCAGGAGCAGGGTAGCCGGGCACGGTAGGCTGTCGTTCCAACCAGTGATGCAACAGGAAACCTTGGGCAGCCTGCTTTCCACTGCGAACTTAGACGATGCACCGGGTGAAATAGTGGCATGCTTTTCAGAGGAAAATGAGCAAGAAATATTTATTCGCTCACGCGTTGCGGACGCCATGGTTCATGTATTGAGAGAAGATGGAGCAGTGATGCCATCGTTATCAGTCGCAGGGGTTTTCCCCACCTTTGTTGGCGTAACTGCGAGTATAAGCGAGAGCATCCCCGCAAAATTATGATGGACTTCGATAGTAGGGAAGTGAATTGGAGTATGAAGCGATGTCCTGATAAAGTGTTAGTAGCTAATGTGCATCATGCGGATGTCATAGTGACGGAATTGCGCATTACTGATGCCAACTGAAGTAGATAAGCACGAGATTTTTTATTGGTCATTATTATGCGCGGGTAGTGTTGTGTCACTGTCGCGCACGCGTAAATGGGTCGCAATGTGTTGCGTGTTTGGGCATTCATTGAAATAGTGTTGTGCATTCAAGCAAAGCGCGCCACATATACATTTGTCCGATGTAGTTATATTAAATCGATGAAGATAATACTGAAAGTGTACGTGACCAGACAATAATTGTGTTAGGCTTTTAGGAGGGCCCTAGCAAAAATTCTCATATGACACATATGCCTCGTATCCAATAATCTCGTATGAACACATATGAGTCATATGTGTTCTCGTATGATCATACGAGATTATTGGATATGTGTCATACGTGTCATATGAGATTTTTCGATAGGGGGGGGGGGGGGGGGGACCCCTGAGGAATTTTGTACGGACTTGGGATCCAATGAAATAATGTTGTGTCATGTCCCTCGGTCTGCCAATAGGTGTGCCAATACGAATTCAAGATTTTATGAAACTGAGTTCGTACTGACCGAATTGATATTTTGGAATAACGCACGAAGCCTGATCTACCTCCTGATGCAGCTGCCGCGTCAGCTAGTTCGTTTCCTAAAATTCCCATGTGGCCGGGTACATGATACAGTTTTATAAGTTTGCCTGTCGAGATAATCTGGTTAAGAAGCAGCTTCATGTTCCAAATTCTTTCGTCGTTATCAGTGAGACTTGAAAGTTTCATTAGAAGGGATAGACAGTCTGTGTAAATGTGAGTTGGCATGTTAAAGTTATTTGTAAATACGAAATGGAGTGCTTCTTGAAATGCAATTAATTCCGTGGCGTATGCGCTTGAAGCGTTGCGTATCTAAAATTTCCTGATAGTTATGATTTTTTGATCTTTGGTCAAAGCAATGTATGCCGCTCCCGCCGCGTACGACGTGTATGAGCCGTCGGTGTATACGTGAATGGCTTTTGTTTTGGAAAGAACCGCTTCTAGTGACGATGAGAGTTTAGTGAAACTGAATTTATATTTTTTACTGGGGTGATGAGCCCATGGACTGCATGGATATAAGATGTCTGCCGGCCATAGGTCGGCACTTTAAGGGAGTACTCACTCATACTCACTCACCAAAATTTTGTCAGCCTTCGCACTCACTCACGTTCACACTCACGTCCACTCACGCTCATGAGTACTCACTCACGTTCACACTCACCTCCACTCACACTCATGAGTACTCACTCACGTTCAAACTCACGACTACTCCCACTCGTAGGCACTCACTTACGTTCATACTCACGCCTACTCACACTCTTAGGCGCTCACTCACGTTCACACTCACGTCCGCTCACACTCATGAGTACTCACTCATATTCAACTCACCACGTTCAAATGAGTGTGAGTGAGTGTGAGTTGAGTGCACTCATGAGTGAGTGTGCCGAGCTATTTTCGCCGTGTTTCTCTGTGCGGCATACCTACTCACGCTCATGAGTTCACACACGTTCATACTCACGACTATTCACGTTTATACTATTCACACTCATGAGTACTCACGTTCATACTCACGCGTACTCACCCTGAGTTCTCACTCACGTCCACTCACTCTCATGAGTACTCCCGTACGCACTCACGTCCACTCACACTCATGAGTGCACGCTCACTCACGTTCACACTCACGCCCACTCACACTCATCAGTGCTCACTCGCGTTCATACTCACGCCTACTCATACTCATGAGTGCTCACTCACGTTCACACTCACGACCACTCACACTCATGAGTTCTCACTCACGTTCACACTCACGTCCACTCACACTCATGAGTACTCACTCATACTCAACTCACCACGTTCAAATGAGTGTGAGTGAGTGTGAGTTGAGTGCACTCATGAGTGAGTGTGCCGAGCTATGCTGCCGGTTTGAATGTTTTTACACCATAGTGAGTTATGTTCCGGAGTGTGAATAGGGAAAATTCTGCAGATAATCTGTCCAACTCTAGTGGTAACGGAGGTGCGTTAGCGAGAATTTGTAGGGATGACGTACGTGTGGTGTAAAATGCACCTGTTAATGAAATTAATACGGTTCGCTGAACCGATAAAACTCGCGCCCTAATGAATTGCGATGGGAACATAGGCCACCATACTGGAGATGCATATGTGAGAGACGGCAGGATGACTTGGCGGTAGAGTCGTCTAATCAGTGTACTGTTTAACGAACGGTGCGATTTAACAAATGTGAGAAGGCGAGATGTGGACACTTCAGCTTTTCCTTTTATATAATCAATGTGGGCGTGAAAGTTTGAAGAGGGGTCGAATAATACGCCTAGAATCTTAATTTTTTTACTGTGTTTCAGAAAAACGCCATCCATTCGTATAGATGGACGGCGTATTGATGTACCAATGTGCCCGTTGTTAAAGAACACAAAGAAGGACTTCTCTGCGCTTACCGTGACTTTTTGTTCTCGCGCCCAATTGGATATTAAAGTCAGCACATGCTCAGCTTTTGCTTGTAACGGAAGTCTGGATGTATCTGTGATGACAATAATGGTATCGTCCGCATATGCCTGTATGTGTACACCGGGAGGCATGGGAAGGTCGAGTAAGCTGTGTATTATGATGTTCCACAGTAGCGGGCTGATAGGGGATCCCTGCGGGCTGCCAATGGTTGGGTGAGCTGTCTCTTGTGCGACGTTGGTTGAAAAACTTATAGCGCGGTTCGACAAGAATGATTTGAGTAGGAAGTACAAGTTTTGTGGACACCTGTGCTTACGTAGAAAGTTTAAAACTGCGGGATGCCAAACACTATCGAATGCTCCGACAAAATCAAGAGATATGAGGATGATAGGAAGTTTGGATGCCTTGTACTCTGATAATTTGGTTCGGAGTGTGTACAGTGCTAACGTAGCACTTTTTTCATGCGTAAAGCCGTATTGATTGTTGTGGAGAAGATGGTTAGTGTGCAAGAAATAATACAGACGTGCATTCAGGAGTCTTTCTAACACTTTACCAAAGATAGAGTTCATAACTATTGGTCTATACGCCTTAGGCGAATTGAGTGGACGACCTGGCTTCGGTATGAATATTACTTTTCCTTTTCTTCAAGCTTGCGGGAAATGTCCGATTCTTAACGCGGTATTAAAAAGAAAGCGGAAGAATTCGGGATGATATTCAAATAGCTCTTTAATGAACGGGTGGGTTAATCCGTCATGTCCTGGGGCAGAGTGGGAATTACCCTGTTTCATTGCACACTCTATCTCAGATATTGTAAAAGGAGGGTCTGAAGTGTTCCACGAATAAGGACTGGCCACAGTGTCACGCATGATTGTGTGGTGCGTGTTGTCTTGAGAATAGCTGTCTACTGCTACCAATGCATCAAGTAGGAGCCGGGCGGACTCCATTACAGAAGTTGTGCGGGTGCCGTTAGGCAAATCTAGAGGAGGTAGAAAAGTTACTTGGTGATGTTTTCGAAATGCTGTTTTGAAAGCATCACCATACAGACATTTCTTAGTGAGAAAATCACAAATGTCTTTGTCAAACGACGATTTCGCTTTCCTAATTTGATCTTTGTAGGTGGAGAATGCGTCAGCGTACAATTTGCGGTACGTGTCTCGCAAGAGGGGGTCGGCTGTTCGCTGATATCGTCTTCGCATAGCCCTAACACGCTTACGTTCGAGAGTCAATTCTGGTGTCCACCAACCATTACCTAATTGACTACGCGATGTTATGTGTCGCGAGTAACGTTTGCTTAATGCAGAGTATATGGCATAAAACTTTTCTATAACACTGTCCAAGGCTTCAGGTGACCCAATGTTGCAGCCGAGTATCTTTGTGAACCAAGTATCACACTTTAATTTGTGTGTGTGTGTGTGTGTGGGCGTGTTGTGGGTGTTGTGTGTGTGTTGTGTGTGTGTGTTTGTGTGTGTGTGGGCGTGTTGTGGGTGGGTGGGTGTGTGTGTGTGTGTGTGTGTGTGTGTGTGTGTGTGTGTGTGTGTGTGTGTGTGTGTGTGTGTGTGTGTGTGCGTTTGTGTGTGTGTGCGCGCGTGTGATTGTTCTTTTTTTTCTTAGTATTTATTTTTTTCTCTCTCTCTTTCAACACCCTATTCTCCCCAACCCCAGTGCAGGGTAGCATACCGGAATACTACCTTCTGGTTAACCTCCCTCCCTTCCTCTTCTCTTTCTCTCAAATTTCCATCGGGATAGTACAAGCGTGTTCGTTTCGCGACGCATTGCGAGCAGTGAATACAAGGTCATATCCTTGCGAGGTAAACGAGGTCGTGAACGTCGATCACTGTTGGCCCGATGTAAACCTCAACAGAGGGGGCCTCCTTTAACGAGGTGTTAACCGCCTAGTTCCCACAGTTGGATACCCTCCTCCGCTCAGCAAATGCGCTATGCAGATGATCACCTTCAGGACCACACTTTAGTTTCAATGCCACTGAAAGAGTGTTGCCCATTTTTTTTTTATTCATATGATATATAAGGAGATGTTGGCGCACAAGTCAGGCGCCGGCTACTCCTTGTCCCTTGAGTGAATATTGAATGTACATCTTAACAAAGGGAAAACAAAGAGCAGTACATGGAAAATAAAAAAGAAGAGAACACATGTGTAAAAACACACTCACACGCACATAACAACACCATCACAACGTATAAGAAAATGTACGAATGCCAATGAATAATGTCTCTGATAATGTATTTGGTCATCATTGAGTCCAACCGGCTCAACACAGCAGTCAACACGTCTAGTCCTTATGGGGATGAATTCGCTCATGTGGACATAATAGTCACATGCACTTCAGCATACACACATAAGATGCCCATTGTTGTGCGTGCTCTAAGCATACAGCATACAGCATAACATGCTCATTATTTGTTGTGCGTGCCCTAAGCGACCATACGCCGACACCGATCGCCGGAAACCACGCCGGGCTTGCGCAGACATCCAAGCATATTGTTATCTACGATACCGGAGGCATCTGCTGTTTATTCCGCTGCCTTGCATCTAATCGCAAAGGACAACTCTGCGTGCACAGCGGAAAAGGAATCGAACAAACGGCTGCGAACGCGCATGCAATCAGGGTCTTGCCCATGATTCATCTCGCTAAGAAGGCCACAACAGCGGTGCGGAAAACAGAGTAGACAGAAAAAGACGCTCCCTTCCTGCCAAGCATATTCTTTCGCACCGCTTTCCCGCTCTACTTTGCAATACATGAAACCAAATAGCTAAACAGCAGAGACACAGCGGAGGCCCGCGACGATGCAGGGCAAGTCTGTCTCGCCTTTAGTTCGGTGCACGCGTGCACGAGCCAAATATTGTAGGTGCTTTTATTCAAGTATAGATCGACGCGCGCAACTAATGCAAACCGGGCAGACAGTGACCCATTGCGACAATTTCCCGATTATTTGTTTCCTGGCATCCCTTTCAATGTCGCAGTGCCAGTAACTACAGCAGAGAAAATACAGGGTAAGATTGACAAGAGCGCTGTGGCGCCGTCGGTTTGCGTGCATGTGTGTGTGTGTGTGTTTGTGTGTGTGCGTGTGTGTGTGTGTGTGTGCGTGTGTTTGTGTGTGTGTGTGTGTGTGTGTGTGTGTGTGCGTGCGTGCGTGCGTGCGTGCGTGCGTGCGTGTGTGTGTGTGTGTGTGTGTGTGTGTGTGTGTGTGTGTGTGTGTGTGTGTGTGTGTGTGTGTGCTTGCGTGCGTGCGTGCGTGTGTGTGTGTGCGTGTGTCCGCGCGTGTTTGTGTGTGTGAGAGAGAGAGAGTGAGTGAGTGCGCGCGCGCGCGCATGCTTTCTATGCACCGTCATGCACAGTATAGATTTCTGCTGCCGACACTTGTCTACTGAACCATGCACAGAACCGTGCCGTCGTACAGGTTCTGTGCGGTGCATCATTTGCACCGCACAGAAAATGCAAAGCATATACCCAATGATAAAATGAATTTCACCATTGTGAGCTGCTTTATCTCTGTTTTTAAGGTGTTCTTTAGATTACTAAATATGGTAACATGACATGATTCCCCAGTTAAGCAGAAGTGCGCCTAATTCGCGCGGTTGGTTCATTATTAGGACGGCAACAAGCAAGGCTAGAGATCGTATATAATAGAACGACGGGCAGGGCGCTGAACTAACAGCCACTGGTGTATTGTCTTTAGTGCCGTTGCCGACGCATGTGGTGTGACGATTTGCATCCTGTCTCTGCGCAGACACTGTGTTATTTTGCTGGTCTCCAGCACCGAGATTGTGCGTTTACTGCACTTCCCCGACATAAACCACCGGTTGTTAGTTCAGCGCTCCGTCTGTCGTTGTACCACTGTCCGGTCGCTAGAGCTGTTGTTCCCGTCACACTCATTAATTACAGCGCTATTGCGACTTATGTATAGACAATCAGATAATGACCTCAGAGACAAAAGAGAAGCCTCACAAAATTACGCACAAACAACAAACATGCACAGAATATCACAAAAAAGAAAAACGTGACCTGAAGCATTTCGCAAGCTACTAGTAAATAAACGCAAAACATAAAAAAATGGCAACTAAGCTTACAGATTGTCGCTTACAAAATAAAAATAAAGTAAGATTTGAATACGAAACGTAATTTTGACCGCATATAAACGTTGCATCCACAGCCTGTTGGCCAATACAGTCAATGTGAACAGCCTTCCAAAAGCTACGTTACAGCAAAAAGTTTGTTTTTCAGTCCAAGTATACGTACTTCAAGCTCGCGTGTCAGGGCAAGAGTAGCTGTGTACTCAGATCTAGGGGCACGTTAAAGAACCCGGGGGTAATCCAAATTGATCCAGAATACCGAACTACTGCGTGCCTCACAATGAAGGCGTGGTTTGGACTCGTAAAACCTCTTCATGTACTTAAGTTTTACAGTTTAATGACGTGCAAGCGAGCACCGATAACATCTCTTATGTCACTTTCATACTTCCCAAATAGAAGCAACATAGGTATAAGGAAGTGCCTCGAACATGTAGAACAAGAATGCGTGTTTCCTATGCACCGAAGTTTTTCTCATCCTTCCTGAGACAATACGCTTCATCAAGATTGGCAGCTCAGACAGTATTGTGCTTCGCGGCACCCATTGTGTCTGATCGTCACGGCAGGCGTATTGGAGCGCGTCGCGATCGGCGCCCGAGGTCGTGATAGGCACGTACGTGTTTGCGTCCACGCGTACCTCTACACAAAAAGACGCCTCTCATTGGAGAGAATTCTGTTCCAGCACGCAATGTTTCACCGAGGATGCTCGCGTGCCTTCATCGTAACTGCAGCCTTTGCTTGTTCAAAGGCAGTTCCGTTGGGCGCTTCTCCGTCTCAGTTAGATCTTGTAGGTGGGCAAAAGTTTACAACAATGATGTGACGTGATTTACTGCGAACAACCATGCTCGGACAAGGTAAACGAGTCGTGCGCATGCAACAGCTGCTTTCGCTTCTGTGTACGCTGGTTCCCTTCTTCGAGTTGCACGCAGTAAATTGTCGCAGACTAGCGCAGGTGTTTTCGCCGCAAGCTTAAGTTACGCGAAGAATACAAAAGCTGTACAGCTATTAAGAGATTCGGGAGCCTCTACAAGCTTTTTCTTAAACTGCGCGAGAAGACGAGGACACAAGTAAGAAAACATTCAGAACACCACCAGCGCGCTGGTGGTGTTCTGAATGTTTTCTTACTTGTGTCCTCGTCTTCTCGCGCAGTTTAAGAAAAGCTTGTCGCAATGAACCAACTAGCCTGCCAGAACGTATTACTGGAGCGTCTACACCATTAAGTGTTTGGGCTCAGTGGGTCGGTAAGTGAAGCTATTTACTATCACACGCGAAAGCAACGCCACGCGCGCATACTATTGATTTGCTTTTGTGTAACGCAGAGCCGTGAGGCAACACAAAACTTAATGAGCGAGATACAGCAGTTCCGAATAGACCGTGCTTTCAAATGTTCTTTTTTTTTTGTTTTTTGTTTGTTTTTTTTTTTTTTTTGTATTATACGGCGCTGCTGGGTATGGCAGAGCCAGCGATCGCATTTGTGCGGAACAAGGTAGGGAACTTCCATGTGGGATGCATTTCCGGTGTATTGTGAGGCTTGCATATCTTGCATGATGAGTATTTCTCTGAAATGTTTTGCAGGTGAAACATATGCTTGTTTCCAATCAGCAAAACCACGTGGTTTGAGCAGAAAATCTAATAAATTTCAGGCTTTAAATCCTAATCCGTGCGTGGCAATGTATAGAGGCGGAAGTCGGGCAGCCGTCAAAGGGGACCTAGCGAATAACGTTCATGTCATTTCACTTTTATAAGCTAAGATTCGTGTCGTATCGAACATACAGCTTCCTGAACATGTGTAATAAACGTGTCACATCGGTTCTGCAGGACCGCCGATACTCACGCACTTGCGGAGTCTTATGGTTAACATAACACTTCGCAGCATAACATTTCGGTATGCAGTGTTCGCTGTACACCGAAACAAGGCTTTTACAGCGAAAGCTGTTATGAGATCACAACAAGGTAACGTGAAGCTTTGGGCTAGTTGGTTTTGCATTATGAAGTAGTAACAGCGCAATATTCACACAGGGACAAACAAAGAAGCAACACAGACAGCGCTTGTCTGTGTTGCTTCTTTGTTTGTCCCTGTGTGAATATTGCGCTGTTACTACTTCACAACAAGGGCCGTTTTTGCGCCGTAGTTGTCCGCCACCGCCGCCGCCGCCGCAACCGGTGTCCGTAACCACTGTCGCACGTAATAAAAAAAAAACTAAAAAAGTAAGAATTACCAATGACAGAATGAGAATCGAACCCGGGACCTCTGCGTGGCAGCCCAGCACTCTACCACTGAGCTACGCCGCTTTTTTTTTCTTTCATGGTATTTATTACAGACATCCCAGCGAACAAATTACTCAAGGGCACCTCTACAAGCGTACATCAGGTTTTGCACAGAACGAAGTTTCAACTAGCAATGTCTTCTAAAAAGGAATCAGCAGTTCACTTCATGAAAAGTGGAAACCAGTCCGGCTGGAACTCTAGCTGTTGATAGAAGTCTTTTAGGTGTAGAGCCATTTGTATAAAATGCAACCGTGATGATACAACTGGTTCCGCGTGTCTGTCTAACATGCGAGTTTTCCATAAACTGTGCATTCCCATTAGTAGGAGCATGTCAACAGGCATAGAATTGCTTTAGGGTGGCACGAGATAACGTATGCTATGAGAATTTAGATTAATTTGTTTTTTAAAAGCCCTTTGAAGGACGTCCCAAAAGAGTATGGCGTCTTTACAGCTGATAAAACAATGTTCTATAGCAGGGGTCTCAAACTCATCTCAGCCCGCGGGCCGCAGTCACGCACTTCAGATCCGCGCGCGCCGGGACTGGGAAAACAGTGAAAATGGGGGGGGGGGGGGGGGGGGAATAGTTTGTGCAAATTGTCAGCAAACGTTACCGTTTGAAAAAAAAAACACCTTTCCCATATCTCATATACGGGTCATTTCTCCAGGAGATTTGGCGCCAGGATTCCACCAACGTGTCGAGCCAAAATGACTACAATCTGGACTCTGATTCTGAAATATAGTTTGTGTGTCCCGGCTATGTTTGAACAAATGGTGACCACATAAGGTGCCTCACGAAAACAATGCTTTAGACCAGTCAGGCCCTCTGTAGCTCCCTAACATACTTATAAACAAATTTTAAAAATGTGGGACGCAGTAGTGATGGGTGGGCTGCGGGCCGCAAGCGAGAGGTTCGCGGGCCGCGTGTTTGAGACCCCTGTTCTACAGTTTCTGGAACCTCGCAGAGGCGACAATTAATGGAAGATACAAAAATGCCTTTGCTGCTTAACCAGGTCTTTACGGGTAGCGTTTCTGTGTGCACTTTGAAGAAAAATGTTTTGGACGTTGGTGAAATAGGCATCTTTTTCACACGGACAAGCACGTCATGTCCAGGTAGTCCATTATATAGAGAGCGGTACAGTGGTGCAGGAAATAACATATCGAATATATCGTTATATAGATCTTTCCTTGAGCTTGAAAACAAATCACCATTAGAGAATCTAACTGTCAGAAAACGCACTGAATCGTACACTTCACGCATGAATCCTTCCAAATAGGGGGGCGAGACCCAGTTAACTGACACCACTAAACTTGGCAAGGCCTCGGCGAGATTCACTTGCAAGAATGATCGAAGCAGTGGATGAGCACAGTCCCGAAAGTAGAAGAAACGAGACACCAATTGTTTAACAAACAGGTGGACCAACCCAAGACCACCTGCACAAACTGGCCTAAAAACATTGTCACGCCTCATTAGTTCGTAGCTTGATGACCAAATAAAGGTAGCAAATATTCGATGAAACTTTTGAATATACACCCTGGAACAATGGAGTAATTGCAGTACATAAAATATTTTTGTTGCCAGGAATAGATTACATGCTTTAGCTCTGCCAAAGATTGAAAGGTTATGGGGGATAAACGTCTGGGCATAACGTTTTAAGCTGGGTACACGTTCTTTCCAGTAATGTGCACTTTTCTTATATGCATCCAATGGAACACCGAGGTATTTTGGTGGTACAGAGGACCATGCTATACCCTCGAAATGCGTCGGTTTATAAGTCCATGGGCCAAACCATAGCCCCAAACTTTTAGCAAAGTTTATTCGTGCACCAGTAATGGTTCCAAATTCTCCAATTGTGGACAGCACTGTTCTTATACTGGAAATGTTTCTACAAAAGAACGCCAGGTCGTCTGCATACGCTAACACTTTCACCTCGTTTCCATAAACACTGAAACCCTGAACTTTGCAAGATCGAATCACGCTTAAGCATAGTGGTTCCAAGTAAAGGGCAAAAAGCAGTGGCCACAACGGACAGCCTTGTTTCACAGAAGAGAGGATCGACACAGGCTTTGAAAGTTGACCATTAACAATCAAACGAGTCGAACAATCATTGTAGCACAATTTTACGCCTTTAAATATAGTGGAGCCAACGTTTGCATGATCGAGAAGGGAAAACAAGAAAGAATGGCGAACCCGGTCAAACGCCTTCGCTAAATCGACTTGCAGCATTGCCAGTTGTTCATACGAGTGGGAACAATGTTCCCACTCGTATGCGAACACAATGCGAATTGCGTAACGAGTGGGTCGTTCAATGCTCCAACCCATTACAAAAAAAAGTCACAGTTTCGCCACTAGGGTGAACCAATGACTGCGCTAGCAAGAAATTAGTTTGTCACACGAAAAACGACAAGCAGCTCGATACCTGCAACGCGCCGCCGCAGCACAAAGAAGGACGCTCGAAAAGGACGCATAGGTATACACAGGACAAGCGTGAACTAACAACTGTCGCAGTTGTTACGCGTTTGTATTTCAGCAACGCGCTGCGAGTGTCACAATGCAAAAGCCGACGCTGTTGTTGTTGTTTCCTCTGACATGGCTGATACCCACTCAGGGGGGACTGGCCAAGGATTGATTATATGATTATATGACTTTTCGACGCTGTTTGATACTTCTTTTTTTTTTTTTAACTGCGGCACGTGGAATGACCCCTCTGCGTCTCCTGCCACGTGGTGGCGTCTGACGCCAAGTGTACCCGGTGTTGTTGTTTTTTCCTTCTACATCATGAGTGGTACAGAAGGGAGGCACTTTTTCGTGCGCGTCTCAAGGGCAGTTTTGAATTTGAAAGAAACTGTAAAAGCGTTGCGTGATAGAAAACACGCTCAAGCTGTTCCGAGATCTGCGTTCCGCGAGCAGCAAACGGTGCATATGAACAGCTCGCCGTTATATCGCTGGCACAAGCATGGCGTGTGGCTTGACTAGCGCAGCAGGCTGCGGAGCGAGGGGTAGCTGGTTCGAATCCCCGGTCAGGTGGTTTGGAATTTTTTTGTACTGATTTATTTTTCTTTATGCCTTTTTTATATATACATATACATATAAGGGACATGACGGCGTCGATAGACGGCGACGGCGAAAATCAGCCGAGAGTGTCCATATAATTGTTACCGCAATAAAAGCCTCAGGCATAATTCTTCATCGTCGTCAGCCACAGCATCAACAAAGTGCACATAATGCGTTACAGCTGTGTAGCGGGTACGGCGCTTTTCCGAAAAATGACGAATAATGGCATAGTGGACGCTTCCCCACTACACAAAAATTATGATGATTTATGACGTAGTTGTACCATGCAAGTTGCGCCTGTCCTCGTCTCCTTCTTCTTGTGTGTCGTGTTTATTTGCGCTCTCACGATGGTTTCTATGCTTGTAGTAGTTGGCCCAAGAGTGTTTAAAAAAGGCTGGGCCACTCTTCCAGCTTTCGCTGTGACTGTGCTGCGCGTTCCGCGCAGGCGGTTTTTTGCAGCGAGAGCTACACTGGCCGTATTCTCGCCGTTTCGCTGTGGCATTTGCAATCAGAAAGTTGTAGACCGGCTTGCAAAACGTCCGGTTAGAGAGTTTTTGACTGTCTATTAAGTATTTTAGGTATTAGTGTATCTCTGCTTAATGCGAGTGCCCACAAAATACGAAAAATTGCCGAAGCTTGCACTATGCCGCGCAAGCCTTGAAACAGCGAAACTGGACGATTGTGAAGACTAATCTGATAGCTTCTAGGTTGTTTCTAGGCCTTAACTGGGTGATGCAGGTCGTTTCTAGGTTGCTTCTAGATCTTTGCCACGCTTTAGCTATAGTGATGCTAGGTTGTTCGTACGCTGATTCTCAGCGCAGAGAGGTTTGAGATAAACCACAGACAGACACGACATGGGCACGGCGTCGTTGGCGTAGGCCTTCCGTGTCTTCGGGGTCTTCTCGCATCCGCCGTTGCCTTTCCCGTCTGCAAGTATTCTCTCGTTGTATACGTACTCGGAGTCTTCGGCTCACCGCCGAAGCCATTTGTTGGGCTAACTGTTGCTTTCTTTCTTTTAAGGGTAAGTTGTGCGTGGTGGGATTCACCCAATTTCTGGTTTAGCTGTTGAAAAAAGAAATACCACGTGACCCGCCCACTTGCGCGCCGTGTGTGTAACAAAAGAACGAGCACCGAGAACAATTATCCTTCTTTCGTACTTTCATTACGAGGGCTTTGTCTCGGGAGGCTTGATGTCTGGGTTAGCATGCGAGGATGTATTTGTCACCTGTCAACTCTGGCAGAGATCACGTGCAGCTTGACGCCTTCAGGCAAAAAAGAGTGTTCCACACTCGCCGCCTTGGCTACTAGTGGCGCTGGCTAATACTACCTCTACAAAGGATTAAATACCCAACAAAGTGGACGAGAGAGCTCCCGCCGCCGTAGCTCAGTTGGTAAAGCATTTGACGCGTATTTCGAAGGTCGTTGGTTCGGATCCCTTCGATGGAGATTTTGTTTATTTTTGTCCATTTTTATTCATTTCTAGTTAGGTAATAACCACTATACTATAGTTAAAAACAACAAATAATTCTTCCTATCTTTTCTTTGACCTTAAGTGTCTATTGGTTTCAGTTCTTTCTTCTCTATAAAAAATTAGCTTATATAGCTTCCACTGTAGGCGCAATGCTTTTTTAAAGAGACAGCGAGCTTGTATATATATATAGGTGAAGTAAGGTGGTGTGTATATATATATATATATATATATATATATATATATATATATATATATATATATATATATATATATTGTTACGGTTAAGGCTGAAGTATGTTTATTTACAGGGCTAGGTTGACGGTGGGGTAATGGCAGCGTCGGTAGACTACACCAGCTCACGTCCTCTTCCTCTTCTTCTTCCTCGGCTCATACCCGTTGCAATCCCCGGTTCCCAGACGAAGCCCGCTGGGCGAGTCCGAATCACTGAGAATGTGTCGGGTAAAACCGCTTGAGACGGGCGACATGTACCAACTGGGTCCGGCTTGACCGACGACCAGCCGAGGTCAAGCGTGCGACCACGTACGTCAAATGGCTCAAGCGGTCAACAATGACGAAGGGGCCCGTGTACTGGGGTAATAACTTTTCGCATAAGCCACGCTTACGTTGCGGAGTCCACAACCACACAAAGTCTCCTTTGCTGTACAAGACTGACTGATGTCGGCTGTCATAGCGTTCTTTTGATCCGGTGCTGTGATGCCACAGTACGAATACGAGCAATTCGCCGGGCTTCTTCGGCAAGACATAGCGTCTTGGCGACAGAGTACTCGCTATGATAGTCGAACGGTAGTATCGTGTCGATGTAGCTTAGCGGCAGACGTGCGTAAAGGAGATAAAAAGGACTGTAATCAGTCGTCTCATGCTTTGCAGTATTGTAAGCATAAGTGATGAAAGGTAGAACATCATCCCAGTCTTTGTGGTCGGATGATACGTACATAGCCAGCATGTTAGTTAGAGTTCTGTTCGTACGCTCCACAAGTCCATTTGTTTGAGGGTGGTAAGGTGTCGAATGGCGGAACTGCGAGTTGCACAGCCGAACCAGTTCCTCTACAGCGTCCGCAACGAACTGACGACCGCGGTCACTAATAATCACACGGGGAGGACCATGCCGAAGAATAATGAATCGAAGCAAAAACATTCCAACGCATGCAGCTGTTGATGATGGTATGGCCGCCGTTTCGGCGTAGCGGGTGAGGTGGTCCACACATACTATCACCCATCGATTGTTGTTAGACGATCGTGGAAGTGGGCCCAAAAGATCGATTCCTACTTGTTCGAATGGCAGACGAGGCGGTGTCAGTGGTTGGAGAAGACCCGGTGGAGAAGTCGAAGGGCGCTTGTAGCGTTGACACTGTTCGCAACTTGCGACATAGTGCTTGACTGTGTCTCGCATTCTGGGCCAGTAAAAGCGCTCTTGAATCCGGTTCAAAGTTCTGATGAATCCCAGATGACCAGCAGTCGCATCGTCGTGCATGGCTCTCAGTATGTCCAATCGCAGACTCTGTGGCACGACCAGAAGGAAGCGTGCCCCTTTAGGCGAATAATTGGTCTTGTAAAGAAGGCCGTCACGAACGCAAAAGCGACCGGTGGCTCCAGGGCGCGATGCAGTGACAAATAGTGGTTCCAGACTGATATCATTTCCTTGCTCTGCTTTGAAAGTCCTCGAATCTGGGAATGTCGAAGAAATGGAAGCAAGACAGTCATCAAAACTGTCTTCGTCACACTCCGTCGTTGTCAGAGGAAGGCGGGAGAGACAGTCTGCATCTGCGTGGCGGCGACCAGACTTGTACGAGATCACGAAGTCGTACTCCTGTAGTCGCAGAGCCCATCGTGCCAGTCGTCCACTCGGGTCACGGAGATTCACCAGCCAGCATAAAGCGTGGTGGTCGGTAACAATAGTGAACGGGCGTCCGTAGATGTAAGGCCGAAATTTATGTACCGCAAAAACAGCTGCTAAGCATTCTTGCTCCGTCACGGTATAGTTGCGCTCAGCCTTATTGAAAGAGCGACTAGCATAAGCCACTACGTGTTCAGCTCCTTTATGCCGCTGCACTAGTACGGCACCGATGCCGATGCCACTAGCATCAGCGTGCACTTCCGTTGGCGAGGACGCATCGAAGTGACGTAGTATTGGACCCGACGTTAATAGGAACTTTAGCTGCCGGAAAGCGTCGTCGCAAGCCGAAGTCCACTTGAAAGGAACGTCTTTTTGGAGAAGACAAGTTAGGGGGTGCACCACGTCGGCGAACCTTGGAACGAAGCGACGGAAGTATGAGCATAGTCCTAAGAAGCTCCTCAGCTCCCGCACTGACTTCGGTGGTTCGAAGGAACTGACGGCCTCAATCTTTCGTGGATCTGGCCTCACTCCGCTTTTGTCGACCAGATGCCCAAGTACTAACGTCTCCGTTTCGCCGAAATGACATTTCTTAGAGTTTAGGATCAAGCCGGCCTTTTGGACACAATCCAGAACAAGACTTAGACGTCTGTTATGCTCACTTAATGTGCTGCCAAAAATCACCACATCATCTAGATAGCACAAACAAATTTCCCATTTTAGGCCGCGAAGTATAGTGTCCATAAATCGTTCGAATGTCGCTGGCGCATTACAAAGGCCGAACGGCATAACATTAAATTCATAAAGGCCGTCTGGCGTCACGAAGGCCGTTTTCTCCTTGTCGTCTGGGTGCATGGGTATCTGCCAATACCCTGATCGCAAATCCAGTGATGAAAAGTAGGCAGCCGAATGAAGACAATCGATGACATCATCAATTCTCGGAAGCGGATACACGTCCTTTTTGGTGACCGCATTTAGTTTCCTGTAGTCGACACAGAACCGCCACGATCCATCCTTCTTCCTCACTAAGATCACTGGTGCTGCCCACGGACTAGAGGACTCTTGAACAACACCTTTACGTAACATGTCTGCCACCTGTTCAGCGATGACTGTCCTCTCTGTCGATGACACGCGATAAGGCTTTTGCCGAATGGGGTGGGCAGATCCGGTGTTAATTCTGTGACGAGCACGAGAACGCGGTAGTGAAGCCTGCTTGTCACCTTGTGCGAAATCGAACACAGAAAGGTGTGTGCGCAGAACTTGTGCAAGGGCGTGGCGTTCATGTGAGGGCAGTGACTTGCTGATCATCCGCATGATCTGCTCTTCAGAAGGGCTTTGGTTGGGACCACTAGTATGCGACTGCTCTTCATCACTTAAAACTGTGATTGAACTGTAAGTGATTTCGTCGAATTGAGCTAGCTTCATGGCGCGTGGAATAATGGCAGGGACAGAAGAACAATTGAAAGCCCACAAATGTGAGGTGCCATTCACTACCGTCACGAGGGAGCGTGGCACAAGTACGTCTTTCTTCGCGTGACACGACGCGACTGGGTGGACTTGTGCGTCAAATGATAAAAGGTCGGCAGCAGCGATATTTACCGGAACACGTGACAGCGACCATGGCTGGAGGAGCAAATCGTTCGATGCAACAAAATAGTTTTTCTCAGGCAAAGATGTATCGGCCAGAGTGGAGAGAAGTGCGTCATTCAGTGTAATTTCGCCGGTGCCGCAGTTAACGGAAGCACCACAATCCTGAAGGAAATCAATCCCGAGAATCACATCATGAGTGCACCGCGGTAGTACTAGAAATTCTGTTTTAAGAACTTTCTCCCCGAGTGAAACACTGGCAATACAAATACCAAGGGGCGCAAGGCACTCTCCACTGACACCACGAAATGTCACACCACCATTCCACGGGAACATAACTTTGCGACCAAGCCTTTCTTTAAATGTCACACTCATGACGGAAACTGTAGCACCAGTATCCACTAACGCAGTTGCAGGTACACTATCGATGAACACACACACTTTGTTCTTCACCATCATAACAGGAAGAGGAGTAGTTCGCAGAGACGGAGATTGGCAGGCGACCTTACCTCCATCGGCCGCGCCGGCTAGTTTTCCGACGGTGGTGGTGGCGTAGAACGTCGCCGTGGTGACGGAGATTGGCGTTGGCGACTGGTTGGTGGCGTCAGGCTGCGGTCTGATGCTGGCGAGTCACTCCTCCTGTTGTAAGGACGGAAAGAATTCATGGGAGGCGAGCCTGTGGGGTTTGATGCACGAGGTTCTGTCGGCCAACGGCCATCGTTAACGCCATCTTCAAAGTTAGGCCAAGGCGATGGTGGGCCGTATCTAGACTGGCGGCGCCGACGACAAAAACGTGAGATATGCCCTATGGCACCACAGCTGTAGCAGACAGGCGATGGGCGACCGAAGTTGTAGGCTTCAGGATACGCTCTGGGACGCTGCGAGTAGTAAACACGGTCTTCTGAGTGCCGGTTCATGGTCGTATCCCTGCGGGTGCGTTGGTCGTGCGTCATGTCATCGGGAAAAGAACGTCGGTGCTGTCGGAGCTGATCGACTCGGCTGTCTGAAACGCCTGACATGGCCGACAGCGAGGAGACAGTCGTTGCAGGTTCGTGTGGTTGGTTAAAGGCGTTAAAAGTGCAACCAAGTTGTTCGGCGTTCACGGATTTGTTGTGCCGTTCAAGTTCTTCGCGGACAATTTGCCTCACAGTTGCCGCAAGGTCAAACTGAAAATTGTAGCTCTCCTCAACGCTTGCAACCGTTGCAACATTTGGTAACCTGCCGAACTTCGGCGCGATACGGCGTAGCTTCAGGGCCTCAAATGTGCGGCAATGCTTAATTACGTCAGCGACCGAAGCGAGACTCTCCTTGCCGATCAAGTAGTTGTAGACGTCCTCGGCGATTCCTTTCAGAAGGTGCCCAACTTTGTCCTCTTCGGACATTCGAGGATTTATCGTCTTGCACAACTTGAGGATCTCCTCTATGTACATAGTACAAGTCTCACCTGGCACTTGAGCACGCTGAAGCAATGTCTGTTCTGCCCGCTTTCTTTTCGTGGTGGAATCGCCGAAGCACTCTGTTATTTCAGTAGCGAAGCGATCCCAGGACGTTAGTGATTCTTCGTGGTTCTCGAACCACACAAGCGCAGTGTCCCTCAGGAAGAGAGCGACATGCTCTAGCTGAGACGCGGGATTCCAGCCGTTGCACTTGCTCACACGCTTGTAGTGGGTGAGCCATTCCTCCACGTCCTCGCCGGGTTTTCCTGAGAAAGGGCGTGGCTCCATCTGATGCATCCAGGCACCGGTTGTCCTTGCCGGAGGAGCTGAAGATGACTGTTGCTCGCCGTTGTTGAACATCACGACCTCCGGTAGCGTTGGGGGCAGTCGAGCGAGGCGTCGGCTTCGGCGTAGACCTAGCGGCAGCTGCTCCGTCGTCTTGGTCGAATTACCCAGCACCTCCACCACAAAACTGTTACGGTTAAGGCTGAAGTATGTTTATTTACAGGGCTAGGTTGACGGTGGGGTAATGGCAGCGTCGGTAGACTACACCAGCTCACGTCCTCTTCCTCTTCTTCTTCCTCGGCTCATACCCGTTGCAATATATATATATATATATATATATATATACTTACGCTATGTGGTTCATTCCGTGTCAAGTGTACCCAGTTGTTTTTCGACCGCCTCCGATCATGCTCACCAAAATCGTGCTAGTATATTCGAATGTGAGAATATAGGTATAACGTGGCAGCAGAAAGCACAGGACCGGGTTGATTGGCGAAACATGGGAGAGGCCTTTGCCCTGCAGTGGGCGTTGATAGGCTGATGATGATGATGATCCCTCGTTCCATACCGAGTTTGTGTAAGTGCAAAATACATCCTAACTTCTTTGGGTCGTATTCGAGAGCAGTGGTGTCCGGAAAATTTAGAAAATCGAAAGCGCGCATTGCACGCGCGGAACATTATTTTTAAGGCGGAAGCCTGAGACGCTTCATCAAAACGTGAAAATTGGCTGGTACGCCGCGTCGGCGTCTGCCATCCGCGTCCCCGCGAGCGACGCAAGAAAATCATCATGTCATGACATCACCATATGACGTCACAGATCGCCAAAGTTTGTGACGTCACCATGACGTCTTCGCATGGCATCCTTGCTTGGTAAAAAGTCACAGAGGCAATGCAAAACTAGCCGAGGTACCTGCGATCCTGGAGGCAGTGCAAAGCCACGCTGGGTGCAGAAAGCTTTCGAAGGGTGTCAGGGCAGGATCACTCCATGGAAGAGAAGATGGCTTTCGCCTTAGATTCGTCTTCGGCGAATGCATAAGGGATACTTTGAGTTTTTACAGCGAAATCTGTTATGAGATTACAACAAGGGTGCCGTAGTTGTCCGCCGCCGCCGCTGGTTTCCGTAACCGCTATCGCACGAAATAAGAAAAAAAGTCCAGCATGGAGCGGGGTTCGAAACTGGGTCCACTCCGTGCCAGCCCAGTATTCTACCACTGAGCCATGCCGGTGCTCGAAACTTCTGCGCACAGCTCTATGTCGGGAAGGAACGGCGTTAACATACGCGATATAACGTGGTAGAAGAGTAAAATAACCGTCACAGAATGCGAATTGTGTAACCAGGCGTCACACAATGCGAATTGAATTACGAGTGGGTCGCTGAATGCTTCCAACCCATTACAAAGGGCTCAGCCATAATTCTTCATCGTCATCAGCCACCGAATCAGTTAATGGAGTAGTGGGTACCTTGCAAGCGTACTTGTATTAGTAGCCCCAAGAGAGTTTGCAACGGGTTCTAAAAATGGCGCTCTTCCAGCTTTCGCTGTGACTGTGCTGCGCTTTCCACGCAAGTCTGGCGTTTTTAAATGCGAATGCATTTCTTAGTCGGGCTATGTCAGGCGGCGTTGTCCGGCGTTGTCCGGCGTTGGCCGGCGTTGTCCGCGGGAGGAGGATAGGTTGAGGAGGTGTCCGCGCGCCGGCAGGTGTTATCTCTCCGCTCTCACTCTCTCTCCCATAGCAAAAGCTGCGGGCGCGCGCGCTTATCCTCGCCCCTAGCAAAGTGGAGAGGAGGAGCGCGCTCTGGCGCGTGAGGGCGCTCGCATCGCGGGAGCTCAGTGGAGCTACCGCGATAAAAAAAAATTTAAAAAAATCAGGCGCTGCGCCGTGCTCCCGACCGGGCTGCAGAAATTAGGCGCCTTTTCCTTCTTCGAACCACAACCACCATATATAAATGGAGAGAAGCGCGCGCGAAATGCATTCGCATTTCCTCACGATTCCCTTCGGGGAGGTGGGGGGCATTTTTTATATTTATCTGGAACTCCTCGCGATCGACAAATTATTCGGCTATACAGAGTGTAGTTTTTACGTATATTATTTTTTTTGCTTGCGCAATATTTCCTACGATCTGGGGTTTTCAACGACTCAAAACCACGACATGATTATGAGGGAAGCCGCAGTGGAGGGCTCCGGAAATTTCGACCACCTGCTGTTTTTTTTACGTGCACTGACATCGCACTGTACACGGGCCTCTAGCATTTCGCCTGCATCGAAATCCGACCGTCGCGGCCGGTATCGAACCCAAGACCTTCGGGTCAGCAGCCGAGCCCCGCGTTTCCTACGACATTTGCATAATCTGCATACGTGTGTTCAGCTCGACCGAAAGCGGAAGAATTACAACTCCCGAATGTGGCATGTCCGCAGCTCCAGTCCGAGAGACTGCAGCGGACGTACGCTTCGTCTTGACAGCCTTTTTCCTTACCCTCCATTTGGCGATGATGGCAGCTATGAAGTTCGCAAGGACCGCGCGAGCCGTGTTTACGGCTCACACAGCGCCAAGGTTGACAGCCGACACGCCGGACAACTCACGGCGCCACCTCGAGTGCCCCGCCGGACGCGCCTCTACGCAACGACGCTCGTGGCCGCGTAATGGAAAGCGCTCGTTTGTTTGATGTCAAGGCGTCGTGCTCACTTCCTGCGGGTTGAACATTCGTAGCTCTTTTGCTGGTTCTCTATTGCATTACGTTTAGAGCGCTGAAGGTTAGTGAGCACAAGGGGTGTGCGTATAGTGAATTTCAGAACCGAATCGAATACGAATCGAATAGTGACGACACCGAATCGAATACGAATAGAAATCTAATAATATTCGAATAGTTTTCGAATATTAAGGCAACCATTTTGAAAGCAGCCTTTGGCTGGTAGGGTAACAATTTTGAAAAACAGCCCAAGAATCCTGATGCATTTTATTTGAAACAGATGTTCACGAACTTTAACAAAGGAACATAACGATTACTTCTAAGCGACAAAAAAATATCAGAATTATTTAAAGTGAAGCAAGCTCGCATACAGCTGCAAATAGAGCCTTCGAAATCTTTTTGTAACTTCAGGATGAAATATAGCAGTGACTACAGTATTCAAGGTGGTACTTTGTCAACAGCTTTTAAATAAACCTGATACATAAATATTAGCCCATTTTTGTGAGTTAGCATCATCATGAATGCCATGGTGAAGATAGTGGATTGCTGACGCTGTTGCTTGAGCGACACTGGGGTTTTAAGCAAGAACGCCTTTGTCCTGTGATCAATATAGCTTCGATAGTCCAGTAAGTACATGGGCTGCACGTATCTGAGTAATTCGAACATGCGAACAAGAAAAGTTGCCCTTCGCTGTTCTAGCGTCTCGTTATTTCGAGCATTATTTCGTCGTTGTCGTTTATTCGAAAAGTATTCGAAAAATATTAGGTATTTCGAATAAGCACTATTCTATTCGTGCACCGCCTCGAATAGAACGCTGTTCGATTCATTATTCGAAATTTTCGAATATTCGCACACCCCTAGTGAACACGATGTGAGGACACACGTGTTTATCAGTTAGTATCCTCACTTCGCGCCCGTTCTCTTTGCGCCATGCCTATTTTTCTCAAATAAAAAGCGTCTTCACGATCTCGTCCATGTGACCTTGGTGAAGGAATTGAAGAGTGTCCACGACACCAATTGAGAATGCATAAATTGATTCCTGACCAGGGAGCGGCAAGAAGGTATACCTGAACCAAACTACAACGCGCGTCGACAGTTCAGATCTGAGAGCGGAAAATACGTATTTGTACGTCATCAATTCAGACCAGTGAATGGGCAGCAGGCATAGGCGTGCGCACGGAGAGGGGAGGGGGGCGGCCGCCCCTTCTAGTCACCTACAGGGTCGGGGGGGGGGCGTAAAGTCAGCTCAACCTTGCCCCCCCTCCCCCTTGAAGGGGGAACCCTGCGCACGCCTATAGGAGCCGGGGAGCGCGAGTTAAATTCTGATTGAAGTAAAAAAGAGCCTGTCTACGAAAAGAGAGGATAAAAAGTAAGCCGATTGCAACGTTAGCGTAGAGCACCAGTTGGGAATTGGGATTCAATTTGTTGATCGCAGTCACATGCAGGCGGGAATCGCATGCTTTCTAGCAGGTCAGCCTTGCTTCTATGGAAATCACGAATTTAAAAATATAAGCTATAAACCTATGCTTTTTTTTTTCAATACTCCATAGATGCGAAATGTTCAATGAGGGTGGATGGAAAGATTTACCACGTTTATATATATATATATATATATATATATATATATATATATATATATATATATATATATATATATATATATATATATATATATATATATATATATATATATATATATATATATATATATATATATATATATCAAAGAGACAGAGTTTAATGCTGTCAAAGATAAATAAACTGCTGCACATATTCGCTTTTCTTTGTTTCCACTCTATTTCTTTCATCTTGCTGTCTCACACATGTGAATACAGCCGCTATATATTGACATGATTTGCATACTGCTTTACGGGTGACGGTCAAAAATAAGCGTGAAGCCTTAGAAAAACACATAAATATATATATGTACGCACTCACGTACATCAAATGCGCTATAACAGCGAAATTTTGTTTGTTCACTGTTCCTTAACATATATCATTATTTCCGCGCTAAAAATATAAGAAAACTTGAGCACCAAGTACTGCAGGATTAATATATTTGATATACGTACAAAATATTTTACTAAGATTCCTGAAAAGTAAAAGATTTAGCAATGTAGCATAGAATGAGTCAGTATTTAAAACAACGCGACAATTTATTCAGGTGTAAACTTCAAGTTTAAGGATGCTTCATGTGCAGAAATTTGACTTACGGTAATAGGCATGGAACTGAATCTTAGCAATGACCTGAAAGAAACTAATTTTGGAGAAATTAACGCTTAAATTTGAGGCATTCTGCTCTTCAGATTATGTTACATTGTTTCACAACGTTTTTCATTTACAAATGTTAGGCAACTATTTTCTAAAATAAATTACAAGTATGTTTCCAGCAATCCGCAAAATGTATTTGCTTCTCTTTGAAAACTCCTCATTTAGAATAGATGAGTTCAGAGGCTGCGTAACCAGACTATATACATCAATGCCAACAGAAACATGCAAGTCACACCCGATCTAAAAGGTGTTTATTCATTTCCTTTTGAACAGAAGTGAGATTCCGGGAGCCTACAGGGTAATATTGTCAGTCGTCATATTGAGATTATGCTGCTATTGTTTCCAACCGGTACTCACGGAACTTAAGGATTCCATATAGAACTGGTGGATGTGGTTGTTACTGTAGACCATGATTATAGGGGTCCGAGCCTTATGTCATCCGAAGGGGCACGCGTGCGGCTTTTGTGTCGACTGCTTACATTTCCCATTGTATACCGGTTTTCTTCTGCGCGACGTCCGCCGCTTCTCAAGATTACAAGCTGCGTACAGCGCGTTTTTACCACAACCACTGGTTTATCAGACATTCCGTTTGTGACCGCTACCCTGTAAGGCCTTTCTGAGGGAACGTCAAAGCCACTGCAGTCGCCTTTCTACATGCGGCAACCGACGGCTTTCTCTCCACCGTCTACCGCAAGCAAAATAAGCGCATACGTTCTTGCGTCGATGACGCGGATACAAGCGCGTGCGATTGCCGTCCCCCTCGCTCCGGCGATCGTAAAGGGCCACGTCGATTGCATGCCCCCGTCGTAGACGGATGACCGTCTCCTCCCTTCGGGTCCGGCTTCTCGGTAAAATACCCCGAGGCGCAGCCGTCTTGCGGTGCTCAAAAGATTGCGAAACCACCCTTGTGTACTTACATGCATGCGAACGTCGCAACGGACATCGAAGGTGCGCAGGCAGATGTAGCTTCACACAGGCCTGTCATTAGGCGGCGGTAAGCGGGACGCCACCCTAAGGTCGAATGCGTCGAAACTTCGTAGCGTGCGGAGACAAATTGCGCAAGCCGAGTTTCTTCCTTTCTTTCGTTCTTCTATCTTTTTCTTTTTCTTTTTTTTTTTTTTGCTTTATGTTTTCTTTTCGGCAGGCTGGCATTGGACACGAGCTGTAAGGTCATTTGCAAGTGCTGTCTTTTTCAAATAAGCGCCACTACCTTTGGGTAGTCTTACGCGGAAAAATGACCTTTGGTTGACTTAACTGTAGAGGTTCTTATTATAACCAGGGTACTGCTGTAACGAATGTTCTAAGGCTGCAATATGAGAGATTATTGAGCAAAAGCTATCGAAGGCGAAGTTATGCTGAAATATGGGTCGAGTAGAACCTTGAGCAATGACTTCAAAATGGCAATAAATATTGATTATAGTACGATCTATACGATGCACACTAAGACGTGCACACAAATGTCACTATCAACGATACATACATTTATAGGTCAATCTTCTATTGTTCGCTCACTATTCCGATCCGTTTCTATTTTTCTCTTATTTTCCTCTCCTGGGTTGATTTTATATATTCATGGAATAATAATAATAATAATAATAATAATAATAATAATAATAATAATAATAATAATAATAATAATAATAATAATAATAATAATAATCAGAGGTCCCAATTCACAAAGCTGGCAAGTGCTATTTGCCAATGACCGGCCGGCTCCTCTTATGATATTTCCCGCATGAACATTGGTTGAAATTCTCTTACGAACAACTCTAGTGTAAGCTAGGCGTGCGCAAGGTTCCCCTTCAGTGGGGGCGAAGGTTCGTCGCAGCGCGCCCCCTTCCTATTTTCTCAATGTAAGGGGCTGACTTTGCGCCCCCCCCCCTATAGGTGACTAGGGGGAGGGGGCGGCCGCTCCCCCCCCCCCCCCGTGCGCACGCCTATGAGTGTGAGGCGTTTTCATTAATACGGGCGACGAAAACTTTCTTATACAGCTGATTCACTGCCATACAAGACCACGTGCTAAGATTTTTAGTGGACGGTGCGACGAAGTTTTGCCAATCAATATTAACGAATTTGGGATGCTTGCTAGCGTGCAGATTTAAAAACAAACCAGTTTAGTTGTTATACAATGTGACGTACTTACAGTGTAAACCTCAACTGGTTCAGAGATCCAGAGCTCCAGCTTCTGTAATCGCAAAGCTCGCCTAAACAGCGGGCAATAACGAGCCCAACTAACCAACGACGTGTAGTTTCCGTCCTTATTCGAAATTCAATCACCAAATACATTACACAGCAAATTACAGTTTGTCGTCAACTTTAGACTAGCTGAGCATTATGTAGTATGTAATATCTGTATTGCTAGCTTAACTTGGGACTTGAGTTACAGGATATCGTAACCCTTCTTTTGAAGTATCGTGCGAACTAACCGCTAGAAACGTCCGCAGAAACTATTTGCTTTCTAAATCGTTCCTTTCTTTT